>JAVGWX010000003.1:71595030-72049736 GCA_036924085.1 Ariolimax columbianus
ACATTCTTTCCTTGACATAATCAATAGTTTGTTGGACGGAATGTCGTTACGGTTGGCAGATTTTCAAGCCATGTTTTTGTTTTTGAGCTTTCCTCTCTTGTGTATTTTGCGTTGTCCCTTTACTAGAGGTGGGTAGCGTACATTGGAATTCCTTATATGATCACAACAATTCAAATCTGTCATGCACTAGTTGATAGTCTGTATTGATTGTTGAGAGTACAGAGAAACAAGAAGAAGTAAAAAGAGGGAGGTAGAGAGAGAGAGAGAGAAGGAAAGAGAGAGAGAGAGAGAGAGAGAGAGAGAGATAGAGAAAGCGGGTTTTATTGTTAAATGACTGATAATGGGTTCAGGTGTTTAAAACAATGCAAGGTAAATGATTGCGCATAGAAAAGACAAAGGTAATTCAGCAGCACTCAATTCTGTCAAAGATCGAGTGTTATAGACATCTCTGTACTAGGCCTCATCCTTTTATGAGGTTTGGGCTTTTGATGGAAAATCATCAAATACAGTCCTCAAGTGGTACAGAGCTACTTCCAATGCTGTTATATCTGCCTCATAATTTGAACATATCTCCCCACAGGCATCAAACAGCTCATCCGATGATTTGTCTGGATACCCTATATAGACTCCATGTCATTTTTTAATTGTAGCCTTAAAAGCAGATCCATCAGTATAGACATGTATCCATTCTTCTGGGTAGGTGTCAATCGTTCTCTGTGATGCTCTCATAAGACTGACTGAATCAGCACTTCATGTTGTATTATCTGTTAGTTTTGTTTGAATTTCTTGAATTTTTAAACATGTATGTGGTGGTAAATTTCTTGTTGCTCTCTGTGTTTCTTGTCTTTTGTCTGGGACCATACATCTGTCTTTAATCTTACTGACATGGTGGAGGACTGACTTTTGTTTTATTCTCTGCTTTTGTTGCCATTTTTCCCATAAGCCCTTTGCTCATTCTTTTACTCCTCTCATAAACTTCCATAGCAGCCACATCTCTTTGCATCTCAAGGGGTTCTACATTCACATGAATTTCACATGATGCAGTGGGCGTTGACCTCATTGCTCCGCTAATAAGGCGCAAGGCATTGTTCTACACTCTGTCCAGGGACTCTACATTAGCCTGTGAGCATGTTTTCAGGAGTGCACTGCTGTATTCTAAAGCAGATCGTACATATCCAAGATATAAGCCTCCAAGAGTGTCCTTGTCTGATCCCTAAGCTGTACCAGCGAGCCTCTTCAATAAAAGGTTGCCACCTTCAACGCTTTTATTTTTAACATTTATCCATACCTCACATACTTCTCCCATACTACTCACATACTTCACACATACTTCTCACATACTTCACACATACTTCACCCATACTTCTCACATACTTCTCACATACTACTCACATACTTCACACATACTTCTCACATACTTCACACATACTTCACCCATACTTCACCCATACTTCTCACATACTACTCACATACTTCACACCTGAAGAAAAGAGTACTTTCCAGATCTGATGGATAGCGTACCTAGCCTTGTGAATAAAAGAAGCAAGTCAATCAATCAATCAATTAAAGCCCGTCGCTCCTCTCGGTGCATAGGCAATCGACATCTCACCATCGTACATATGCTGCTATTTATACCTCTCTCTCTCCAGGTGTAATTATTTAATTTTAGCTTTTTCTCACATTCTCTTCTCCACGTATTTTTGGGTCTACCTCTCTCTCTCTCTATCTCTCTCTCTCTCTCTCTCTCTCTCTCTCTCTTTTCCTCTGAGGATTCCATGTAAGAGCCTGTCTGGTTATGTTACACTGCTGTATCTTCCACAGAGAATGTCTTATCCAGCCCCATTTTCTTCGCTTAATTTGCTGTTCCAATGGCTGGTGTTGGCTCGTTTCCCCCAAGTCTTCATTCCTCACCATGTCCTGCCACGTTATGCCCATTATCCTTCGTAGGCATCTGTTAACGAAGGACTGGAGTCTTTGTTGTATGACTTTGGTCGTTCTCCATGTCTCCGCTCCATACAGCAACACCGACTTGACACTTGCGTTGAATATTCTAATTTTGGTGTGAATCTTGATATCTCTGGATTTCCATATATTGTTTAGTGTCTGGAATGCCCCTCGTGCTTTTCCAATTCTGATCCTCACATCTGGATCTGTACTTCCTGATGTGTCTATTGTGCTGCCTAAATAGGTCAAGGTATCCACTTCCTCCAACTGCTCTCCCTCCAGCATGACTGGTTATTTTTGCTGTTAGTGTTGAGTTTAATGAGCTTGGTTTTCTTCATGTTGATATTCAGTCCCAGTTTGGATGATTGTTCTTTCAGCCTATCAAGTTTCTCTTGCATTTAGCTATGACTGTGTGACAAAAGTACCAGATCATCTGCGTAGTCCAGGTCCTCCAATTGTGACAATAGTGTCCACTGAATACCCATTTTTTTTTGGGCCTTCGATTGATGTCTTAATTATCCCATATATAGCCAACAAAAACAGGAAAGATGAGAGCAGGCATCCCTGTCTCACCCCTGTTTGCACCCCTAAGCTGTCAGTCAGTACACCTTCATGTACCACTCTACTAACTCTGTCTTTGTACATATTCTGAATGAGTTTTGTGTACTTCTCTGGTATCCCTTAGTGTCTCAACAGTTGCCATAGAGTACTTCGATCCACACTGTCAAATGCCTTTTCATAGACTAAAATTTGCGTATATGGATGATTTACATTCAGTGCTTTGTTCTAATATGATGCGTAGCGTAGCTATACGATCTGTGCACGATCTTCCCTGGCGAAATCCTGTGTTGTCCTCTCTTAGCTTTTTGTCTACTTGTCTACTTGTCTACTTTGGTTCTGTTGAATATCTTGCCTGTCACCGACATCAATGTAATCCTCCTATAATTGCTGCAATCTTCCAGGTCCCCCTTCTTTGTCAGTTTAATCATATCTTTCTTTCCATTCTGTTGGCACTCTCTCCTCTTCCCATATCGTCTAGAACAATCCTTGCAATGTATCAGTGGCCTTATCTGTCATTCTGCTGCTATTCCATCTGGTCCTGTCGCTTTCCCTTTCTTGAGTTTGGATATGGCCCTTTGGATTTATATCTTACTTGGTGGGTTGCCGTCCAAGTTTAGGGTCATCTCTTGCTGGTAGGATGTTTGGTGTTTCTTGTGGTGGAGGTCTGTTTAGAATTTCTTTGAAATACTCAACCAATCGTTTGTTTTTCCTCCGATGATGTCAATATCCTGCCTTCTCTATCTTTGATTGGTTTGTTTGTCTGTATATATCTATTTGCCATTTTCTTTGTTAATGGGTATATATATATATCTCATATTTCCTCCCCCTGCTGCCACTTCTGCCTCTTGTGCCAGCTTGTCAATATATTCCCTTTTACTTTTCCTTGCACATGTCTTGACCTATTTGTCTGCAACAGTATAATTACTGTGTGCTTCTGCTTGGGTAGCTCGGGTTCGGCAATTGTTGAATAAAGCTTTCTTCTTTTTCCTTTCTTCTATTTTATGTAATATCTCTGTTGTGATCCATTTTTTGTGTTGGTTTCTCCTAAATCCCAGTTTCTTCACATGTCTTATTCCACGTCTCGATGGCCTGGTCCCACCTACTATTAATGTCCCTTTCTTCATACTCATATAGCTTTTATAGCACTTGATATCTGTTAGTTTAGCTAAATTCTTTCTTCTTCTCCTGGTGTTGCAATAAGTGTACGTTATATCGTGTACTGGGTACTTTTTTAGTCTGAGCTGCAAGATCCCCAGCAACACGTGGTGGTCTGATGCTACATCTGTACCTGGCTTTACTCTTACATCTTGTAGTGTACGTCTGAACGATTGACTGACACAGCTATGATCAATCTGACTTTCCCCAAACATGGTCTGGTGATCTCCATGTGACCTTATGTATCTTTTCATGTGGAAATCTGGTACCGTCAATTATCATTTTGTGTAGCGCACATAACTGTGCAAACATTTCTTAATTTTCGTAAGAAAATGAGAGTTAGAGTCAATAATCAAAGAAAACATTGTTATGCATTTAGACAAATTTAATCTAATCAGAAAGGGATAGCTTGTGTTTACAAACGGGAGAACGTCCTTTGATGTTATTTATCTAGATTTTGGAAAGGCCTTTGATAGTGTACATCATCAAGGATTATTTAGGAAGTTAAAATCACATGAAATAGGGGGCGAAGCTGTCAAATGGATAGAGAATTCGTTAACCGGACGAAGACAGAAAGTGGATATAAATAAGAAGTGCTCTGAGTGGTGTGAGGTTAAAAAGGGGAGTGCCACATGGCAAATAGATGATTTGGACATTGATATCGGATCCATGATTGAAAAATTCGCAGATGGCACAAAACTATGCAGTTGTGTCTCATCTAAAGCAGACGTGAATATATTGATGTCGGATTTAGATAAAATTCGGGAATGGTCTGTGATTAGGGAAATAGAGTTTAATGTAGATACATGTACAGTCATCCAATATGGAACGTAATTACAGAATGAGAGTGAACAATATTAGAAAGAAAGAAAAGGAAAGGGACCTAGGGGTTATAGTAGAGTATACGGTAAAGTGAGTAAACAAGTTCGGGTAGCAGTGAAAAAAGCAAATGGTATGAATGATAATAAGAAATATTAAATACAGGAGCAAGGAAGTGATTGTCAAACTGTATAAAGCATTAGTTAGACCTAGATTGGAGTACTGTGTACAGGTGTGGAGTCCTTATTGTATAGGGGATATAAACATGCTGGAATGGATACAAAGAAGAGTAACACAACTGATGGTGGGATTCCGAAATTATAGTTATGACAAACTCATAAAAGCGGCCTGCAGTGTCTAGAAAAACGAAGAATTGGAGGTGATTTAAAACAGGTGATTTAATACAGGGGATTTAATACAGGTTTATAACATAATCAAGGTAAAAGATAAATTAGACTATAACATTTTTCTCAAAGTACATCCACTTACAAGAACAAAAGGACACAGCTACATCCACTTACAAGAACAAAAGGACACAGCTACATCCACTGACAAGAACAAAAGGACACAGCTACATCCACTTACAAGAACAAAAGGACACAGCTACATCCACTTACAAGAACAAAAGGACACAGCTACATCCACTTACAAGAACAAAAGGACACAGCTACATCCACTTACAAGAACAAAAGGACACAGTTACAAATTAATTAAAGAAAGATCCAGATTAGACGCTAGAAAATATATTTATAGTCAGAGAGTGGTGAATGCTTGGAATGCATTGCAACATGACATGTTGGGGGCAGGGTCAATTAATGCATTCAAGAATATATTGAAAGCGCACAGTTATTTTGAGATCATGTGAAGTAAAAGAAACTGGTTGTGTACAAACTTTGCAGAGTCTTCAAACAGCTAAAAAGATGTTTAGTTAATCACCGTGGAAATCCAACAAAGATGAAAATCTTATCATTGGACAATTATCACCAATACTGAATTGACAATGACTACCAAAAGAGCTTTACATAACTCGATTTTTGTACACACACAATGCTACCAATGTTAAAACTCAACTGTCATACGACATGTTTCTTACTTCTAGGGTAGTCAAAGGGTTTTAAAGGCCGCTTCGCCACTGCTGTCGCCACGTCGTGTGCTGGCTAAGTTTATTTATTTTACCCTTAACAGCACTCACTGAAAAGTTGCCAGATAGACATCGACACCTGGGAATGTCTTGCACAAAACAGATCTGACTGGAGAAGCGCAGTCAAATCGGGTGTAGCTACCGGCGAAGACAACCGTGTTGTGAAAGCCCAGAGCAGACGCGAGACCCGGAAATCTCGAACAGCGGGAACACCATCCCCTTCTAGAAACCTCGTGTGCCCGATATGTAGCAGATGTTTTCGTGCCCGCATTGGCCTGCTCAGCCACATGCGCACCCCCACCCAACAGGGAAATCTGTGACAAGAATGATGTCGGCGGTCCTCATCGACAACGATGGACAGCTATTATTATTAACAGAAAAACAACATGTGATATACCTTGTCGGCAGACAGACCTCGAAACCGTTCGGCCACGCGCTCCTCAAAACTGAACACTGATATCAACCTTTTTTTGGTGGTTAAGTTTGCCTTATGTCTCTAATTCCAAAGGGGGTGTGCGTTGCACTTGGTTTTTATTTTGCGCCTGTCGGCCCAGTGCATCCGACTTCAGCATGCATTTTATGTAAGGGTCTGATTCCTCCTGTATTTTTAAAGGGCTTGCTTCCCCAAGGTAACGGCCGGTGCTGTGATGGGGATCGAACCCATCCCCTTCTGGTTGTGAGCCGTGTCACTTAACCACTAGCCCACGCCATCCCCTCTATGAGAGAGTAAAGACTGGACTAGAATCAAGACAAGAGGAAGGCACGACGGATGATAGTCTATCATTCTCTCTGACACACCTCTGCACTCCAAAGTAGAAGAAAAGCAAATGAGCGATTAGAATATAAGTCAGTACATAAAACAGCATAGACTTTGTCTTTTGATATTTGCATTTTCACTTTTATTTTCTTCAAATTTATAGGATGATGATTTGAAAAAAAGAAGATTAAAAGAAGAAAAAAAAGGTCCCTGTCAACTTTAAAAAAAAAAAGAAAAGATGAGATGTAACCTAAAATAAATATATCCATTCCCCAAAAATAGTCCCTTGATCCCAGGAATTCAAAATTGTGCATATTTAACCCCATGAGCCGGACCAGTGAGAAAAACAAATGGAGACCACCTATCAACGATAAGAAGGATCAACGAGAGGATCAACAAATGACATGAAACACATTTGCATCACTGAACCACTTAGGAACATACAGAAACACACATCAACTGATTTATAAGTCTTGATATTGCCCAATAGACTACGGTCTGGGGTGGACAAGGGCGTGCCTTCGCCAGTAGAAACTAGCTAGCTAACATCTAAGAAACAAACAAACAAAAGTCTTTCGGCTTGGCTTGGCTTCGTTCATTCTCAATCTCCCGCTACCAAACCTTGAAAGGGCTTAAGTAGCAGAACGTAGTCCAGAGAACGGAATGCGTTGTGTCGTAATTTACAGATTGACTGCGATATTTGCACCTTTCGGACCAACACATCCGACTTCAGCAAGCATTATTTTAGTACCGGGTTAGCATTCCCTCTTCGATCCCTTCTCCTTAGCCAGTCTGCCCTGCTGTAGCCTGTTATCCAGGATCACCACGCGGAGGTGTAGAAGAGTCTTGGTAGCTCTTGTTCGCTGGCCCTGACGCTAGCAGTCAGCTATGGGTAGCTTACCACTGCAGCTCATACGCTGCTCAGTATCTTGATCTGAAAAGTCTTTTGATATTTACAATAACGAGTTTTCACCAAATTGCGCATCACTACCAAAATGTACACACAACCAAATTGAGCCCCACACAAATTGCGCACCAATAAAGACATCTTGAGAACAAGGCACGCTTTGTGCATGAAAGTTCTGCAGAATGAATGTGTGACCGTTAAACGTTCTTCGGCCTACCGGAAATGAAGGCAATAATTTATAAGTATAGATTTTTAAGGTAAATGTTTTGGACGCTGTTATGTGCGAAACTTATTAAATGTGTAAGAAAGGCAAAAATGAAAATGAAGAACAATAAACCAAACAGTCAGAAGAACAATGTAGTTAACAAGAACATATCAGGGAGCAATCAGATAAATAACACAATGCCCGTTGGTAGAAAATGAAGGTCAAAGTTGAAGATAGAGGGGAATCAAGTACAGAAATGGAGCCCAGTTCAAAGAGCGAAGAGTGAGACATGCACTGGAAGTGACTCGGGTTTAGATTGGATAGAGGAGCATAAAGAAATTGGATGATTAACAAGAAGAGGCATGTCTAGTACCTATGCCTCCACCTCTTCTTCTTCCAGCGATAATGAAAATGAACGCTACATCGTGCCGTCCACACAACCGGCAAAGAGCAGACCCCCTTCTCTTGTTCATACCAGTGCCTATGCTGTCGTACATGCTAGTCATCTGGAGTAGTTGTCTCGCCGCCGCGATTCAATTTCAACCGGAAAACGCTCGCTCGCCTTTCCCCGTAGAGCTATTGGGTTGCGGTTTTTTTGGCGTCTCCTCCACCGAGGTGCGCTGCTCTGGTCCGTATCGAGAAACGTTGTCAGTCCGTGGTGATTTATCTAAGGCTTATAGCAGAGCTCGACAGTTCGTCTCGCTGGTGGTCAGACTCTCGCAAAGAGCTTGTGACCGGCAAATGGAAAGCAGGAATCGTGCCTGAAGGCCCTGTGTTCTCCCGGGGACCAACCCTCGAGAGAAGGGCAGGCCAAATTGTCTCTAGTCCCAGTGAAATTCATCGCCGAGGTCGTTGGGATCCGTTCTGCACAGAGCGCTGCCATCCCTCCTCGAGCGAGCCGGGTCGGTCGGTCGTCTAGTGCGTGTAGGGGCCCATGTCAGGCGGTCCTAGGTCGATGGAGTGAGGGACGGGTGGAACAACCGTCCGTCCGTTCCGTCAGTCGGTCCCTGCGGCGGTCCAAGTGAGGCTTTTAACACACCCGTCCTCCGCCGACCGGTGTGTGCGCTACGTACGTCTCCGACAGATATCTGGTTGATCCTGCCAGTAGTCATATGCTTGTCTCAAAGATTAAGCAATGCATGTTCAAGTTCACACTATGTCACGGTGAAACCGCGAATGGCTCATTAAATCAGTCGAGGTTCCTTAAATGACACGATCCTACTTGGATAACTGTGGCAATTCTAGAGCTAATACATGCTTACCAAGCTCCGACCCTCGCGGAAAGAGCACTTTTATTAGTTCAAAACCAATCGTCGTTTCCCCTCGCGGGGTTGCGGCGTCCCCACTGGTGACTCTGGATAACTTTGTGCTGATCGCATGGCCTCATGTGCCGGCGACGCATCTTTCAAATGTCTGCCCTATCAAATGTCGATGGTACGTGACATGCCTACCATGTTTGTAACGGGTAACGGGGAATCAGGGTTCAATTCGGAGAGGGAGCATGAGAAACGGCTACCACATTCAAGGAAGGCAGCAGGCGCGCAACTTACCCACTCCCGGCACGGGAAGGTAGTGACGAAAAATAACAATACGGGACTCTTTCGAGGCCCCGTAATTGGAATGAGTACACTTTAAACCCTTTAACGCGGATCTATTGGAGGGCAAGTCTGGTGCCAGCAGCCGCGGTAATTCCAGCTCCAATAGCGTATATTAAAGTTGTTGCAGTTAAAAAGCTCGTAGTTGGATCTCAGGCGCAGGCGGGCGGTCCGGCTCGCGCCGGTTCACTGCCCATTGTCTCCTGCCCTACCGTCTGCCGGCTCTCTCCCACGGGTGCTCTTCGCTGAGCGTCCTGGGTGGCCGGCGCGTTTACTTTGAAAAAATTAGAGTGTTCAAAGCAGGCCTCGGCTGCCTGAATAATGGTGCATGGAATAAGGGAATAGGACCTCGGTTCTATTTTGTTGGTTTTCGGAACTGGAGGTAATGATTAACAGGGACAAACGGGGGCATTCGTATTGCGGCGTTAGAGGTGAAATTCTTGGATCGCCGCAAGACGAGCTACTGCGAAAGCATTTGTCAAGAATGTTTTCATTAATCAAGAACGAAAGTCAGAGGCGCGAAGACGATCAGATACCGTCGTAGTTCTGACCATAAACGATGCCGACTAGCGATCCGCAGGAGTTGCTTCGATGACTTCCGGGAAACCAAAGTGTTTAGGTCCCGGGGGAAGTATGGTTGCAAAGCTGAAACTTAAAGGAATTGACGGAAGGGCACCACCAGGAGTGGAGCCTGCGGCTTAATTTGATCCAACACGGCCAACACTGAAATGACTGACATGCCGAGACCACTTTCCTTGGGTCTAATATGGAACTCGTGCTGGATTTAGACCCTCAGAAATCTGGGGTTATGCCCTCTGTGGCTCGGCTGGTCTGCATTCGGTGTTTGATAAAGGAATTGACGGAAGAGCACTGCGGCTTAAATTGACTTAACACGCCAATACTGTAGAATGACTGTCCAATCGAGAGCACCTTCGTGGGGTCTAATAGTAAACATGTGCTGGTATTAGACCCACGGAAGACAGGTCAGTCTCTTAACCCCCTAATGAAAGAGCGCCTGCTACGGTAATCTGGTCTTAACTCTGCAGAAATCGCAGGTTCCAGAAACTTGGCCATTGACAAAACTAAAAGCCCTCTATTGATACGTCCTGGCTAATATTGAACGGGTGCTGGAAATAGACCCTCGGAAGACAGGTCAGTTTTACCCTACTAATGACAGGGCGTGGCTACGGTAATCCTGCTTAACTCGAGAGGAGCCGCAGACATTTGGTTCACGTACTAGGCTGATAAGCCAACGGCGCGAGGCTACAAGGTGAGGGATTACGGCCGAACGCCTCTAAGCCAAAATCCCACCCAAAAGCAGCTCAGCACGAATGCAAAGGGAGGCTTCGACATGGTGGGGACCTGTGGCCCCCGCTCCAGCCCCGCCCGGTCGAGCCGCAGAATGAGGTCTCTGCCGTCCGCTGATCAAAGCGGGCTGGAAGCTGCTCGATATTCACCCCATACGGCGATGAGGTATGAAACCATTTGTAGAAGACTTAGTTCTCGGTCGGGGTGCCCTAAGCAGTAGATCAGCTATCTCACTGCGAACTGCTGAGACTCAACCCTTGACCGTGAGATATGTCCGCTCCCCAGGCGAAAAACATCTCCATGCAAGACCAGGCTTGTCCCCTGGTCAAATGCACTATTTCGAGAGGAATCACAGGTCGCTGACATTTGGTCCACGTGCTTGCTGATAAGCTACCATCTGAGGGATTACAGCCGAACGCCTCTAAGCCAGAATCCCGCCCTAAATCTCAGCACCGCTGTGATGGGAGGCTACGACATGGCTGGGGCTAGCGTCTCAGCCCGGCCCGATCGAGCCGCAGAAATGCACCTGGCAAAATGCACTCCTGCCTCGCTCTTTGCATCTGTCTGCTATCAGTCATCCCAATGGACGCAGAAGAGATGCAGTCCAGCGGACATTGCACCTCCTGTCCTATTGTGACAACCTCCCGGGTGGCGGGGAATGCTAGGCGTACCATCACTGCAGATGAGCCGAGAAAATAAAGGGAGCAAAGAGATACCTCACTCACATGCATATGCTACGTTTCTGACAGGACGTGACGATCCTGGGACAAAGTCACACTGGACTGCCTCTCTTCCGGGATAGTACAAACTAGTACATAGTCCATCATATCATTGCCAAACCCTATAGACACGAGTAGGGAAGACTCGATAGTCCTGCAAGACAACTTCCCAAGAGAGACAACTCTGACCAAAAACAACTGCTGCCTTGCAGTTAGGCTGGGGACAGCCAAAGGCTAAGGAGGGCAACCCTACAGAAACGCCTGTTGAAATCGGATGCACTGAGCCACAGGCTTAACAAAATAAAACAGTGCAACGTAAATATCGCTGAAACAGCGTACGATGAAGAAGAAGAAGTACATGCTAGTCAATCTGCGCCCTTCTGTCCGACATACCTGCCCCCCCCCCCCCATTCACCACCAAGCTTCATCCAGGATTCCCCACCAACACCAAGCTCCATTCAGGATTCCCCACCAGCCTCCATTCAGGATTCACCACAAGCTTCCACTCAGGATTCACCACCAGCCTTCATTCAGGATTCACCACCAGCCTCCATTCAGGATTCACCACCAGCCTCCATTCAGGATTCACCACCAGCCTCCATTCAGGATTCATCACCAGCCTCCATTCAGAATTCACCACCAGCCTCCATTCAGAATTCACCACCAGCGTCCATTCAGGATTCACTACCAGCCCCCATTCAGAATTCACCACCAGCCCCCATTCAGAATTCACCACAAGCCCCCATTCAGAATTCACCACAATCCCCCATCCAGAATTCCCCACCAGTATCAATTCAGTCCTCACAGCCAGGATCGTTTCAGCCCTCACAGCCAGGACCGTTTCAGCCCTCACAGCCAAGATCTTTTCAGCCCGCACAGCCAAGATATCAGCCCTCACAGCCAAGATCTTTTCAGCCCTCAAAGCCAAGATCTTTTCAAGCCTCACAGCCAAGATCTTTTCAGCCCTCACAGCTAAGATCTTTTCAGTATTCAGAGCCAATTTATATCTCACCAATGATTTATATAGTTTGTTCTAACGTGTATTTTTATGTATCTTTATGTATGTGGATCATTTGTGGTGGTAAATTACGTTAATTTCTTTTTTTTAAAACAATTTTAGAAACATTAAAGTAAGTATGAAATCAAAGATCCAGCAACGGTAATAAAGAAAATACCATCTTCAATGTTGAAGAAAAGATAGTTCTTCAACCGAAGAAAGTTCATAGTTGATATGCAAGAATCGTGTTCATAAGTATTTTGGTTTTCACACAACACTATTTGAAATATTGTTTCTCATGTGTTTGAGAGATTTATTTTAAATATTTGCCATTGAAATATGTACATGTGGCTCACAAGCCCCAATAGAACTCTTTATTGACCCCAACACGACACTTTAAGGACACTTCATAGACACAAGACACTTCGTGGTCCTCTAAATTCTACTTCATATAACTTTCAAATGGCCACTTCACACACAACAGCCTGGCTCTTCATGGACCTCTCAGGACATTTCATTGACCCCACGACGAGAACTGCTGTCCTACACGATTCATTCTTCGCTGTGTTCTCAAGCTCTCGCTACCAGGCCCTGAAAAAGGGCTTTGCAAATAATATGACGCTGTCTGGCGTACGGAATGCGTTGTGTAGTAGTTTACAGCTTGACTGCGATATTTGTATCTTTTGGTTCAGCACACCCGTCTTCAGCTGGCATTTTTGAGTACCGGGTTAGCCTTCCCCTTTTCAATTCCATCTCATCAGCCGGTCTACCCTGTTGCAGCCTGTTATCCAAGATCCCCATATAGAGGTGTAGAAGGGTCTCGACAGCTCTGGTTCGTTGGCTCTGACCCCATCAGTCAGCTCTGGTTCGTTGACTCTGACGCTAGCAGTCAGCTCTGGTTCGTTTACTCTGACGCCAGCAGTCAGTTCTGGTTAGTTGACTCTGACACCAGCAGTCAGCTCTGGTTAGTTGACTCTGACGCCAGCAGTCAACTCTGGTTAGTTGACTCTGACGCCAGCAGTCAGCTTTGGATTGCTAACCGATGCAGCTCATGCACTGCTCGGTGTCTTGATCCCACACGATTGGTGATGACTGCCCCACTTAAACCACTTATAGCAACAACATCTTACATTTTTCATTTTTCTCATCGAGATGCATGTTCGGAGAGCCCAAATATAACCACTTTGACGCAGTTGGTGACACATTTGTTTAAGACCTTGCTGTCAGGTACACAAATATTTGAAATTTGAGCCGAAGTATTTGATTAAGATTGCTTTGTAGAGTTATGAAACATACCGGATGGTAAGGTGAATTATTCTTGAAACTACGAATTCTGAATATGGTTTGTTAAGAGCAGCTATAGATGGCGCCTAACTGGCTGCGGGTCTATTTAGCTCTAGTGTTTGAGTATATTAAGATGGACTCGCATATCGGTTAAACCACCCTCCAAGAAACTGGTAGTATACAGACTGTAAAGTCTTCTATACCAGTATAAATACGTTAAGTTAAATTAAACTGAAGTCTGTTTTCAAAGTAATTCATACATTTTCTCGCAATTTCTAACGCTAACATGGCAAAGGGGGGGGGGGGGGGGGGGGGGGGGGAAGGAGTGGAGGAAAGGTATGTGAAAAGAGGACAAATGTACACGGGGGGGGGGGGGATTCAAGTTGTTGAAAGTGGTCGTCTGTACAGCAGCTTTCACTCACAAACAAATCTGTTAAAGAGCAACAAACCCTCTTATCCTTGAAAGCTTCTGTGGCCAAGGTGAACATTACGTGAGCTGATAGCAGCCAGCGACGCGTAGCTGACTCTTTGTATCGGGGTCAGCTAACCAAAACCCTATTCTGTCACCACGTGGCGGGCGACTCTGGAAACAGGCTGGACTGGTCACTAAGTGTAGTCAAGTGATAGAGTACTAAAGAAAACCATCTGAAATCAGATCTGTTGAGTCGAAAGGCACAGTTATCGCAGCCTCGCTGCAAACTACAACACAACGTCCAAGAAAGTTTCTTACTGTCCCTGTAATTGTTTTGCCTGATTTATTATCTCAATTGTATTTTTGTTGTTGACTGTTTTATAATTAACATTTAAAATAATGATTTCAAAGCTCAAGGGTTGTCTTAATCTTAGGAAACCTACTGTTGGATAATGTGTTGCATATTAATGTGTTTTTTTAAACAAAGTTTAAGTGTTTTACTTGCTGCAAGATATTGTACTCCAACACTGAGTTGAAACTTCTAATGTTCAATATTTAGTTACTTCAGTTTCACATAAACAAATTGAGGTACCTGTATACATACGATATATTGTTTATTTTCACCAAGTATATGTTGTTGTGGGTGTTGTTGTGGGTGTTGTTTGTTGTCGTTGTTGTTGTTGTGGGTGTTGTTTGTTGTCGTTGTTGTTGTTGAATGCCCACAATGAGTTACATTACTGTTGTGTGCTCTCTGAAAAAAACTCAAAGTGGCGGGTTGTAGCAGCTTTCCTCACATTCACAGTATGCTGATAAAGGTGAACCGAGACCCTTCGGGCGGTTGTGCTCACTACTACGGAGATCAGTCGATCCCCACCACGTTAGTCATACTGCCATGTAAACAACCCATTTCTAGGAAGAACTGCATGGAAGTAAGGTGGGGTCGTTGTCAGTATATTTTACCTGACCCTGACTAACAATTACGATCAGTATGTTGAACCTGACCAGATATTAGTCCTCCCCCCCCCCCCCCCCCCCCCCCTTGACTTATGGTGTAAGTGGATGACACTTAAGTTCAGCTTGTGTGTTTGATCACGGTCGTGTCCAAAGAAATTCTACATGGCGGAGAAGTCAATCAAAAGTGGGCAAAGCTGGACATATGGGCTGAGGGAGTTATGAACTCAGAATTTTGTGAAAGTCTTATATTGACGACCCCTTAGATGACTGAACTTGCCTGGCGGTTATAAAGTGCTAGCTTATCTAAATGACATTGACTGATGTAAGTCACGGTTATTGTGCGTTTATTCACCCATTCTGACATTTTATACCATTCAATGACCACACGGGTTTCCGTACATAAATAATTATAAGTGTCTAGCTACAGGAGGCCAAAAGTCTGTGATGGCCTGCAGAATATTGTGGAACGGGTCTAACTGACGGACTTTATTCTGATGTCGCCATAGAAACTCACACATGTAGGGATCTATCATGTGTCTGTGTGTTCCGTTTTGGTTAGGGTTAGGTGCCCTGTAACCATGTGCCAGAACGTACATGAATGTCCTGCTGACACGTGCAACATCTCAGCGATCTTGGTGTACTGTGAGAGACAAAGTCATAACATGATTTTTAGCACAAGCCACTCCCACCTAGTCGACTATCGCCTTGCAGTCAATATTGCTAGCATTTTCTATACACCTCCCATTTGCATGCAGAAAATCTATTAGACCACGTCCCAGCATCCTCAATAGTGCACTTCTCAAGGAGCAGCCAATTTATAAGTAAACAACTGGTGGTGCAGGGAGTAGTGCTGCAGCAGGGAAGAAATATTGAAACCAATGATCCCGATCAGCACTGGCCCTCTGATCAGGACAGAGTGGGACAATGACAACCCCAGATCCATCAGCCCAGACCCCTGCAGCGCCAGCATGACTGCGCGGTGGTCACTTCTGGGGGCACAAACATCCCAATCGTCTGCTTGTTACTTTGGGACGAAACTACACTACTGGCATGAGAAACTGGTTGTCTACAGACTCTACAGTCTTCTGAGGGTCGCTGTGGTCGAGAGGTAAGACATTCACTTCTCAAAGCGATGAACGGAAACTGTGGACGATCGAATCCCGCAAGTTTTCAAGTTACCCCTGGTCTCAAGGGAGGTGGGACCAGAATGCCTGCATCCTGTGTTACCTTCAGTCGTCTTGACTTATGTCTTGCCACTAGTCCAATATAGCTCGGGACCAGAGAGTCGGGTTGATGACCATCGCAGTTTCTTCTTCACTCTAATCCAAATACATCACAAGTTACATCATCAAGACAGAACCGTCTGATGAGGTCGCCATCATCGCTTGCGATGTGCAACTACCATATATGTTACAGTCAGTACTTCCTCGTGACTAGTCAAATTGGTATATTATATTGATAGTGCTTGATCTGTCTACGTATATATTTAGATGCGGTGGGAGAGTGCAATCATCTCAAGTATACCATTTGACGTGACAGTTCTTATTTAAAATTCACGACTTTTTCTTTAACAAGGTAGATTCATATTTTTCTTGATCAATCTCTTGCCCTGATATTGAGCTGTTTGGTATCACAGTCTTGTGCGGTTAGTAATATTACAGACAGGCATATAGGCATATATCTATATTTCAATATCATCATCATCGGACAACAATCCTGAAACTCGTTGTCAGTTTGTCCTGTGTCCCTATCTTCCGCAGCTCTATTCTTGTCAGCATTCCACTGAATCTTGCCCTATAGTATCTTCTGTAGAAAACTTTAATGTCGCATATTGTGGCCCATCCAACTCGATCTTCTTTGCTGTATCATTTTCAATACTTGTCCTTGAGTGTCTACTTCAGTGAGAATATTGTCATTTGATCTTCTCTTGTTCCAACTCACTCTTTCCATTCAACCACATTGCAAATGCTTCCAAGCTGTTTTTTTTCAAATCCTTTTTTGTTTGTGAATGTTTCGGCTCCCTACAATCTAATTAGTCATACTTGAGTGGCGATTATTCTTTTTCTCAGTTCTTTCTCGATATTCTTTGAGGTTAACAAATTATGTTTTTTACCGAAGCCCGTTTTTGCCAATGCAATCAGTGTCTTAATTTCAATCTCACTGCGTGCATCTTCTGTTATTATTTGCCTCAAATTTATGTACTTGTTCGATTGTTTCACCATTGATGATTATATTCATCTGCCCATGTTGCTTGGTTATTACCAAAGTCTTTGTCTTCAATGTGTTTATTTTCATGCCAGACTCTTTTGCTGTGCTGTTAATTTTTTCAAGCAGTATTTGCAACGTTGCTAATAATCCTCCTATTATAGTTTGGCCTTCGATAAATTTGATAGAATTAACTTTCATGCCATTTACTTTGACACTTTTATTACAACTCCCAGCAAGATTTTCCATCATTCTCTCAGAATATGTGTTATAGAGACTTTGTACCAACTGTGGAAAACAATACAACGTTATGAACTTAATAAACATTTGACATCTATGTGAAAGATTGTATGTAAATAGCGAATGTACAGTAAGAACACAAGCAGGCTGTTCCTAAAAATGTCATATTAGATCAAGTGTAGGGCAAGGCTGTGTAGTATTTCTTTTACTGTTTATGATATATATATATATATATATATATATATATATATATATATATATATATATATATATATATATATATATATATATATATATATATGCAATATGTAGAAAAGCCAACATTAATGAGGGTTAAACAGCCTCAGTGATCACATAAATGAACTTCTCTATGCCGATGACCAAGCACTAGTAGCAATCTCAGAATTAAAAAAACTACAGGAAAAAATCAACAATCTTAATGAGTTCTGTACGGAGTATAGTATCAACAACAGGATAGAGAAAACCGAAGTTATGACGATTACAGAAGGCCACCTGCTTCCACCCTAAATATAGCATCTGCTAAATAACTCGCGGGGCAAGACACATTTAGGGCAGCAGAAAATCTAGATGAGGACCACGACAACCTCATCAGCACCATCATAAATATACAAAAGGCCAGCCAAGAAAACGGACCTTCCCATAAATATAGTAAAAAACGAAAGCTATATACGCAACCATTTGCGGAGTCCAACCTCGCGTCCCTAAACGATACACCATTGGAGGATGTCGACGAATACATCTACCTCGGTCACCTTCTCATCATGGAAAATTAACTGAAGCCCGAGATGGTCAGGCGCCGTCGAGCAGACTAGGCTGCCTCCAACTCGATAAAGACTGCATCAGAAGTCACAAGAGACAAAAGACTGCGAGCTGACATATTCGACTCAGTGGTGCTACCATAGCTTTGCTATGGAAGTGAGACATGGTCTCTGGCGAAGGCCATGGAGAACCAGCTAAGGACAACACAAGCCTCACTTGAGGGCCGTCTCGTGGGTCTATCACTCAGGCAACAGTGCCAGGTGGGCCTACACAACAATGCAATTCGTGTATTGACACACGTCAAGGATGTCATGCACTATACCAACAACTCCAGCTGTGCTGGTCATGTAGTCAGAAGAAAAGACGAACGTTGGGATACAGCAACCACTCTGTGGTATTCGTGCGGAAAAAAAGTCCAAATGGCAGACTTCCCACTAGATGGCAAGATTTGCTCGAGCTGCATAACACTCGCGATCCAAAAACAAACAAGTTAGAAATTCACTGGGCAACCCGTGTCCGAGACAGAATCGACTGGAAATCGAGATGAGACCAGCACAAAACCAAAATACATAGCACTGCTCGAGCAGAAGATGAAGAAATAGATGTATTTTATGATGGAATGCGCGATATTCTGAATAAAGTGGACCAAACGGACATTATTATAATAAATTGAGATTTCAAAGCAAAGATAGGAACAGAAAGGACAGAAGAAGATAAAGAAGCACGAGGGTCTTTTGACATAGGACGCAGAAACTAAAGAGGAGAAAGACTCATTGACTTTTACTCGGAGAACAAAAGAACGTTATACAACACAATATTCATACCCATGTTGTGCTATCAGTTACAACATTTAACATTAACAAAGATAAAAGAAACATTGTAACAACAGAGATGGAATGGCTGCACAAAAATTCTTGGGGTAACAAGAATGGATACAATCAGAAACGGAGATATTAGGAGACAAGTAGGTACAACACTAGTGCTAGACCTCATCAAGAGACAGCAAACCAAATGGTTCGGCTACATAATATGTCAAACACCATATAGTATCCATCAGAAAGCAACGCTACACTGATACAATGGATACAAAGCAAAAGGGTTGACCACGCAAAAGATGGATAGCATAAATAACAGAAGCAGTAAAGCTCTCAGTGTACGCAGCACTTACTACGGCCTGGTCAAGAAACCTCTTTATAAACTGACGATGAAAGATACAAGAAGGATAAAAAAAAATGAAAAGAAGAAAGAAGGGACTCGGTGAAAACAAATACCTTGTCGTTCCCCCTGTCTTATTGAAACGGGATCTGTTAGTCCTTTGATTTACATAATCGCCTCTTGATTTATCATTCAGGTTCTGGATTAACCAAATGATTGGTCTCTCAGTATCTATTTGCTGCAAATTCTGAAAAAGTTTGCTCCAGGTAACTCGATCAAAGGCTTTCTCGTAGTAAATAAATACGAAAAATAATGACTGCCCTTGATCTATCATTCTTTCTGCCAGAAATCTCAATGTTCCGACGCTGCATTTCATACCCAATTATTTCAGTGAATGAGTTTGTTAAGATGGACTCACACATCGGTTAACCACACCCTCCAATAAACTGGTTGTATAGAGACTGCATAGTCTTATAAACCAGTATAATGATGTTAAGTTAGGTAAAGTGTAAGTATTTATTAATAATCAACACAAATGTTTGCGAAATTTCTTAATTGAGAATTGTTTTATAATTGGCTATACGCCTTCTGGGTCTCATATTCCATGCACTTTAGTGAAAACCAGTTCAAACGTTATATTTTTTTATTTTAATGTTAGAAACACTTTTTGCAATAGATCATCATTTTATTTTTTTAATGCACCTCAGTTAAGTTGAATTCTTCTTTTGAATAAAAAAGTTACATAAGAAAAACTAAGTTATGGTAGTTTGATATCCTTACGTTATCAGTGGCTTCCTTATCAGTGAAAACTGTATTTCATATCTTTGTGCTTTGTTGGTTTTATTTGCCTGGACGAATTCATTTTTTTTTGGGTAAGAACACTAATGCGTAATACTTGCAATCGCTATAAAATTGATAGCAGCTACTCAAAATAATATTGACAATATGTGTCTTTTTATACTTTATGTAGAAAATTTAATTTGTACATAAATTTTGTGCATTTTAAGATAATTTTGAAATGATATTCGACTTTCCTACCCTGGAGGTCTAAAATGGTATCTTCCGACGTTAAGGGCCACCAACCTTCGATATTGCATTTTAGGGTCACCTCCAGTTGTCTCAGCACGTCAGCTCAGATTAAATAAGTCTGAGAGCCTTTCAGGTTTTAAATCAGGTAAGTTATTCAATAATGTTCATTAAAACAGTTAGTTAATTTAGTTTTGTCCAGTTGTGAAGTAAAAGAGCGTGCTAATTAGTTTTGCTGCCTGTAAAATGGTGCTTTCATAAATCATAAGTAAGTGTTAGAGGTCCTCGGACAAGCCGTCGCCATGATAACGGTCATGTGTGACGATGGTCAATGGAGAACTGCAGAGTGTCATCAGACTTCTGTATATCTTATTGATATTATTTCTGAGAAATTAATTTAGTCACATTATTACAATCTTAACTAGTTGTATCATTATCTCACCCTTATTATTTGGCATAGCTGGATTATGAGAAACTAGGCCCCGTCAAACTTTTTTGGCATGAAATGAAAAAATTACAAAACTTTAAGCTAGTATTAGTAAGGCTAGTCACTAATAATAACCTAATTAATAAAAAAGATATAGGGTATCTCTATTTCACAGAAGACTTGGCTCTACTGAGTCCTTCTTCGTTCATCCTCAGATCAAGGTCCCGGTTTCTCGTACAAAGGGAAAAAATAAATGAGAACAAAAATGTAAAAGTTAATTAAAGGACGCCGTTGTTTGTAAGAATGTTTTATCTGCATACAGTTTTTGTCTCATAATAATTCAATATGTCATGTCTCGCGAAGACAGTATGTTCTCTCTCTCTTCCTGCGTGAGCAAGCAGTTTTGTAGGACGTGTTCCACTGTCATGGTATGATCGTGTCATACACTTGATAGACACTTGTCATCTGTGCCAATCCTCATTTTTGTTGTACAGATTGAGTCTGTTATGCGCAGTTCTCAGTCCGAAGATGATGACTTGCTCTTCTCTAGTAAAATTAAAGTAAGGTCTTCTTTTTGGAAGTTGGGATGTTGTTCAGCACATTTTCTACTGGTATTAAATATGTTTTTACTTCATTATACATGATACTCAGGTCTGTTTGTGGGGATGTTCCTCCACACCTTCCTAGTTTGTCTGCAGTTTTTATGCCTTTAATATTGCAGTGGGATGGGATCCACTGTATGACCAACCTTGGGTGTTCTGCTTAGAGCTGTGTCAGGGAGTACATACATTGCAGGCTCGAGATCTTCATCTTTGTGTTGTTTTAACGCAGCTGATACTGACGCGACATCAGTCAGGAAAACTATGTTTTCTTAGCGTATATCTTTAATGCCTCACAGTAAAAGTAACCCATAGCATTACTGTAGGGGTGTGAGTTGTTAGCGATCTCATATTTCAAAGGCTCGGCTATATGAGGGTGGTAGCCATCTTCTCTCCCTTGCCGCTTTTACTTCTTGGACTGAACTGGTACCCATTTAAGGCTGGGTCGACTCGGAAGCCACTGTGGTCTGAAAAAACATTACCGCCTCAACTGGGGAATGAACCCAGGACCACTCAGATGTGAAGCCAGCGCGCTAACCACTGCGCTACGCGGCTCCCACTGCCTCACAGACATTAATTTTACAAACAAAGCTGCTGAAATAAAATAAAACGGAATGGAGAACTATAGTACATTATATAGTATACATAAGGTTGAAAGATTCGTGAATCACACATTTGGGAAGTAAAATGACACAAGATAAAGGATTTACAAAAAAATTTCACTCAAATTGTTCTGATTGCATGTACCTATGCTGTATGACCAGTGTTTCTGTTTTTTTTCAAGGCTTCTTCCATCCATTTATGATTTATTTAGTGTGTATTTTTAAAACAATTGAATGTTGCTGAGCTTACATCCATGTCCATTACAGGAAAGTTTATTTTGGGAAATTGTGAGCGTCTTCTTAGGTATTGGTCAATGCACTCAAGCTGAATTGTACCCTGTTTGAAAATAATGGGACTACTGTAAGCTACCATCACGTCTTAGAAGGCAGTTAATGGAAGGTTGTACATAAGGCTAGCAACTTCATAATGGAAAAAGACTTATGAAAAATCTGCTGCAAATAATTGCTTAGATAGTTAGTCTTTTTGTAAAAGGGTCAGCTGCATTGCTGGGCCAATGCTTCACTCATAATTAAAAGAAAATCGGTCAATCAAACCTTGGTTAACCTTTACTGCCCGACACTAAAAATTGATGCAATTTCATCTACGACTGCATTATATTTCAGCACATCATGTTTTACTATGGTTTTTAATTTTCAGAGCCTGAAACCTTTGTGGGTTTTTTTTTAAATAGACATAAATGAATTAAAAAAACTTGCTGGTGTTATTGTTTTTGTTGTGTATATGTTAGTTTCTGAGATACCAGGAAATGAAGGCGAAAATTTTGAAAAATGTACAAACATTTAGACTTGCCTATTTCTGGGAGGTACTTACTTGCTTCTCTGAAAAATGTTTAAATTGCCACAGAGGACAGATAATGATCTTTCATAGAATCGGCATATTTATTAGTTGCCACTACAAACATATTTATTACATCTACATAAACAGATCTAACTTTAAAAAATCCTTCGCAACAACTTAGCTTCATCCCCTCTTTCAATCCGAGAGAAACAAAATAAATCGTTTCAAAATTCTTTGAAATAAATTAAGCCATTTTCACAGTTGAAATTGAAGCGGATGAAAGTATCTATTTTTAGATTCAAATACCCGTATGTTCGGCTGTTTCTATATCAATAACTGATGATAATGCAGGGACTAGTTTGTTTTTCTTTTAGACGCAAAACTAACATTTTTTTCATTCTAAAAGTCTTGCCTCAAGTGCGATAAAGGTTAGTGGCTGACAAAGCAGTTTGTTTCCATCATTTGTATGGTTCCACAGCTTTGGCTCTAGATTATCTTTGTCAGTGTTCATGTGTTGTAGTTTACAGCAAGTCTGTGTGGAACTGAGATACTAGTCCAGCCAGGGCGTCACGACAGAGTTGGGCGTAACATACTGACCAAGACCACACCATTATTTCATGTGGTGTCCCCTGTAAACTATCTGTTTTCAAGGCAGTCTTACTAACATGATTTGGATTGACATGATCCCCATAATAGTAAGAATCACATAGATCAAGCAGAGCACAGCCGCCAGACGGACCATTTCAGCATGCCTGAGATGTGAGGAACAATTCTGGACGCTTAGAAAAGTTGAACTTATTCATTGTGGGCATTCAATAACAACAGCGAGGTTGCAATATCTGTTCCTTTGGCCAGACGCATCCGGTTTCAACACAGCATTTTTGAGACAGGGTTTGCCTTCCATCTATGATCCCTATTCTCTTAGCCAGATTGCATTAGTGCAGCTTGTTTGGATGGCCGCCACTTGGAGGCGGTAATAGGGTATTTATTGATCAGCTCTGGTTTACTGTCTCTGATGCAATCAGCCAGCTATGAGTTGCTGGCTGCTGTCAGCTCATTCACTGCTGCATCTTTGACCATGGTTCAGCTTTTATGGCTCATCTTAAAATTGTCTTAGATTGACCTCTCTTTTGTCTTCTTCCCATAGTCCATAGCATGGTGGTTTGAGTGATTGTCAGGGTATTATTTTGTGTTCAGAGCTGATCCAATTCCAGAGTTGATTGTTTATGAGAGTGTGCATATCTCTTTTGCATTCTTGTCATATTTATTCATGTAAAAGGACCACATAGAAGACTAGTTAATTTATTTGATATTCAATTTTTTGTTTTTAAATGATGCTTCCTGTGAAGCATACACCTTCAACAAACAATGCCAAGTCCTCCTGTTTTGTGCCATCAGTTTCAACTCTCTTCACATCTAACACAATGATCAGATTGAAAGGAGAAAAATAAAGATTGAGCTCACTAGGCATTAAAGATGATAACTGGAGAGGCATCATCACCAATGCCTTTTAGCATGCTCTTTTTTTGTATAGCATACCAACATTTATGTGTGTTCATCTTAATAATTTAGATTTTTCTTTTTTGTCTCGTCTGCATTTTCCTTTGTTCAAAACAGTGACGTTTTGGTTGTAACATTATTTTTGTTGGTATTTGTAACAATATAAAAACTGAACCTTGTTTCTATAAGTATTTACCTTTAATTGTGGCATTTAATGGTAAATATTTGAATGATTCATTTGCTTTTTCTCTCCAAGCGAAGCCTAGAGTCACCAATAGGACACCTTTACGGGAAACTGTGTCTGTGCATTTACAGTGGCAGTTTCACAGCAACAGTGTTGCATGATGAGGGTGCTAGCCTCATGCAGAGCCTTCTTTATTTTTTAAGACATGTTTGAAAGGCTACAGTGGTCCTATTGTTCTCGTAGTGAGATGGTAAATAGCACTGCCATTATTTTTTCACCAGGCATCCCATGGTGTTTTGATAATTAGCAGATAATTTAGAAGAAAGAATGGAACCTATTGAATTTATAGTTACAAATACAGCTTGTATACCTGTCAGCACGTGAAATTAGAAAATATTTAATGTTTACATATTGTTTTTTTATCTTTGCCTCCTAACCATCTTGCACATTTATTTTTTTTTAAACAATAGACACATAAATATGTGCTGACATTTGCTTCTAGCTTGTCTGAGTTTTTTTGTTTTTTTCAGCACCATTTCTTCTCAGCCAGTTTTTTGTTTTGAGATTTTGTAATTTTTTATACTAGATATCTGTATTTTTTATTAAACAGTTTTTTTTTCATGAAAAAGGAATGTTCTTTCTTATAGTTAAGGACATTCTAAATAATAATGATAAATTAAGTTTCAACATTCAACAATATGTTATTTTAAATAAGTGCAGTCTTATATTAGATACCATCATTTAGGATGAATTGTAGGATGACTTACTTGTGTAAGGTTTAAGTTTTTGTGTATTTGGGAAGATGACCATGACCAGTCTGCTTCCTCACTGTCATGCCTTCCTTAACTAATTTACAGCTGACTAGATTGGGGACTACTGTGATTTGGGTGCGAATTCAGTTTTCTACTTAGTATTCTCCTGAAAAGGACATAATTTGTCGTAGTTTGTTGTGAGGCTGCAATATCTACGCCTTTTGGCCTGAAGCGAGCAATTTCAGCTGGCTTTTTTTGGGTGCTGGTTTGCCTTCTCACTACGATACCTATTTTCTTAGCCTAACTACACTAGTACAGCCTGTTTCCAGGGCTGGAGCTTGGAGGTCAAATAAGGTCTTGGTCAGCTCTGGTTACCTGATCCTAATGCAAGCAGCGAGAAATGTATCACTAGCTGCTGTCATCTCATTCACTGTGCTGCATCTATTGCCCCTATTCAGTTACTATGATGTGGCCCTGCCCTGTAGAAGATGCTCACAATTTGTTAAAGTTTAAACATTTTTTTCATTTGTCATTTTCTAATTTTTAATAAATTCTTTTTGTCTGCTTAAAATAATTATTTCTCACTGAAGTTTTTTTTTTTGTTTTTTTGTTTTGTTTTGAAACTAAGATTTTCAATTGAACTAAAGTGCCAGTTTTCATCTCAAGAAGTTGACAGGTATGCAACTGTGATACTTTTTCAATTTCTGCTCCTGTAATTGATGATCACTCTTTTTTCCTGGCATAAGGAATCAAACATGGCACAGTAAATAAATGCAAAATATTGGCATCAACTGCCAGCTCTGAAATGATTGAATTGTGAAGCCTTTCTCTACACAACTAAAAGTCCTCTCCAAGAACTCAACTGCAATTCATCTTCTATCAGTGATTTCAATTGATCCGGTATTGTATTCAATTATGAGCATGAATGCTGCTTATAAGTTTGTGCGGATTGTGTAGCTAAAGATGTGGTTCTTCTATGTAGATCTTCAATTTTTCATTGCTCTCTTTTCAGTTTGAATACTAGTTTGTGTGTGTCCTGTATTTGTTTGACTGGTGTGTGTGTGTTAGAGAGAGAGTTGTTGTTGAAGGAATGCCCACAATGGATAATGTGCCCTAAAAATGATGGTTTGTTGTAGTTTTTCTGACATCCCGAGTATGCTGATGGTGGTGGACCAAGGTCCTCCATGTGGTTGTGCTATGCGTGGCTTCATCTGCGTGTCGCTCACTACTACATGGATTACGACGACTGCTATAAAAACAGCATATTACCTGGAAGGGCTACAAGGAAGCCAAAGTGAGGATCTTGCCCAGTACATTTTGCCTGACCCTGACTAACAAGTCTGATCAGTATGTTCCTGACCAGACATTAGTCTTCCTTCCCTATAGAGAGAGAAAGAGAGAGCTTTAAATATAGAAATTGTGTGGATTGTTATCCCTGTTTATGGCGGACTGTGTTAAATTATGTATAGTTATTAAGAAATGACCCATAAGCGCTCATCGTCTTTCAGGGGATGAAGGGTATAGACACTGATGGTTCCTGTAGCAAGACGGCATTGCATATTCCTAGTATGTCCTCTTGTGGGAGGAGAGCGGACTGTCAAGGTCAGGTGAAACATACTGATCAAGACCCTATCCTCACTTCCAAGCTATTCTTCCTGGAAACAGCTTGTTTCAGGACAGTCTTCTTACCAAGGTGGGGATTGGCACTATGGTCCCTATAGGGGTGCGCCAGAATAAGTTCTTTCTATGGGAGCTATGGGGCGATTGATGACTATATATGACATTGTGCTCTTTGTCTCCTTTGTTAGATTGAGCTATGGTGTCTCTTTTGTTTTGCTGTTTGGCATTTTAATTTGTCTTTATGCAAACCATGTTTTTCCACTGACATTTATCTCTCACTAGGAAATTGTAGAATTTCCTGAAAACATGTTTTGTTTTTCTTTCTAATAAATATACATTTTTAGTGTACAACAAAATTTCCATGTAGCTGGTACTTTATATTACTCAGTCACTTATTTTGTTTATTAAGTTCAGTGGAGCACATCATCGTCCTGTTTGTGTTGTTGCATTGACTATTAATTCGCTATACACCTGTTTGCTTTTCAAACATCCTAGTCATCGACCGAGTTATTTTCATTCTATACATGTTCTACTATTTGTTTCTTTTGCCCTCAAGTTTTTCCACTATTATTTAGATTCCAAGACCCTCCTTTCACAACTCATCTTTTTTGGAATTTCAGTGACCATCTGATGCATCTTTGATGGCAGCAACTAACTCTTACAACTTTATTTGGTCTCTGATCATTCAGTTAACCTTCATGAATTTTATTTTAGCTGCTATAGTTCTTCGCTAGGTTGATTTAGACTAGTTAGGAATTTTGCTATTTGGAAAATTCTAAAGTTTGTGCATAATGGCCCAGTCCATTCAACTGCAGCAATCCTTTTAAACAATTTTTTAAACATGTTTACTTTTCATAGGGACGCACGACCTTGCTGTTTCATTAATCGGAAAACAAGCAATTTTTTTTTTCTGAGCTGCCGCACCTCCCTCCCCCAGTTCATCTTTTTAAAAAAAGGGCCGCCACTCTTGGGATAGGATAACCACCTTACATGAAGCTTTTGTGTGCTCTTGCAGTGATGGTTTCTTTAGCGGGTATTATTTTTTACATCTGTGGTTGCTAACCCATGATGAATCCTCTTTTTGGTGACTTTTACTAAATGAATGTTTGGAGGTGTGGTAAACCTATTCTGTCTTCCCAAATATGTGGAATAACGGTAGACTCTCTCTTGGGTCCAACATTTGTATTTATCAGACGTGTGTGATTCCTGTCCTCCTGTATGGTTCAGAGACTTAAACCCTACTTGAACAGTACAAACCAAGATTTGATGCCTTTCATATGTGCATCCAGCGACGCATCCTCTGTATCCTGTGATTCGATCTCGTCCGTAATGTCGAGGTGTCTGCAAAGACGAGTCTTCCCTCCATCTCTGACACTTTGGTCCGCCACCTCCTGTCTGTGTTTGACCACGTGGTCTGACTAGATCTGGAAGTTTCAGCTCACCAGATAATGTCCAAATCAGCTGTGTGTAACAACGGTCTCCCACAAGGGAAGGGGCGCCCACGTTCTAAATGGCTCCGACAGATAGCAGTCTCTCCTTCGGCATTGAAGGAGGTTTGGCTACAAGACTCGGCAGTTGGACATGGTAGTGGGACGATCGACGCAACGGGCTCTAGATGTCTAGGCGAACATTATTATTATTAAATATTGGGTCCTGGCATCCAAACAAGGAAAATAATATTGGTGTTTAATTGTTCTTGTTTAATGTCCAGAATGAGTAAGTTTTCTCTTTTGTGCACCCTGAAAAAGGTGTTAAATGACAGTTTGTAGTAGCTTTCCTCACATTCTGAACGTGCTGATGAAGGTGACCGTGGTCCTCCAGGCAATTGTGTTATGCTTAGCTTCATCTGCGTAACGCTCACTACTACGGGAATCATATTGATCCATATCTCATCAGCCAGAGTGCCTTGAAAATAGCTGTTTCCAGGGAACGCTACATGGAAGAGAGATTGTGGTCTTGGTCAGTATATTGTGCCTGAACGTACTAGGGTCTCAGTCCACCCTGGGTTCAATAAAATTGGTAAGGGGGTTCTTAGAACTTACTTCACTGCACTTGAGCACCCCCATATGTATTCAGTACCTGTCATTGCTGAAAGGGTTGACGACAGCACAAACTCTGTAACTCCCGCGACAGTTTCGAAGAATTTCTGTTGGTGTAAGTAAGAAACAACTAATTTGTACAACTTGCCAGCATTTGTTTGTTTTTCTGCTTCCTCTGTAGTATAATATAAAAGATGGGAGATGTAGAAAAGGGAAAGAAGATTTTTGTTCAGAAATGTTCCCAGTGCCACACTGTAGAAGCAGGTGGGAAACACAAGACTGGACCTAACCTCCATGGCTTGATTGGTAGAAAGACAGGTCAGGCTGCTGGCTATACATATACCCCTGCGAATCAAAACAAAGGTATATATGTGTGTATGTATAAATACAGTGGAACTTCGCTATTCGCTCCAACCAGTTGTTCAGAATGCGATTTACTTGAATGCCAAATCTATTTTTCCACGAAGAAATAATGTAAGATTAATCCGTTCTGGACGTCCAGCACCTCAAAACTAATAAATATATATGAAATAAATGAAAATGTATTTATTCTTTACTTAAAATCCTTTTCAAGGTTGCCTGCTTTTAAAATTTAGCTAAAATGGTCAACAACATTATCATTGAACATGTTAAATACTCCTGTTGACTACTACAAGGTTAGGATGCCTTTTTTGTACCAGGCTCTGTGTTTTCTTCCAATGGTTCTTTGATTTCTGAAGTGCAAATGCTCTCCTTTCTCATTTTCTCCTCTGAAGAAAATTCCTCTGTCACTTCTTTTTTTGCTGCTCCCTGCGCAGTTCTTGGCAGTGGTCAGGGGTCAGCTCATTCCTGTGACCTTCTACCAACTCCTTCACATCCTCATCATCTGTCACCAAACTTATTACCAAGTACTGCAGAAAATAACCGAAGACACATCTCATCTCAAACTAACAAGCTTCAACTACATTTTGGTGTATATTCCATCTTTATATTCTATTGAAACTCTTTAGTCGGGATGGACCACAGGCACATGGTGCTGTCTAAATTTTGGGCAAACGTACAAATTCAAGTAGAATTTTATTAGAAAAAGTTGGGTGAATGCTGAGTTGTTCAGGTAAAGAGGCGGACATATGGCGAGGTTTCACTGTGTATATATTATTGCTGTTCTGAAGTTTTAGAAATAGTTATATTTGTATAATGCTGGATTTTTGAAAACAGGCAATCTTTAAAAAGACATTGTCAAAGGTGTGCATACGCAAAATATGATTTAAATGTTTTGATAAAGATCACTCATGTGGTACTGTTGGAAAGAACCATACAATAAAGTGGTGGAGAGAAGATGCAAATGTTGCATAGAACAGTTGTTCTTAACCTTTTTGTTATTGTGGACCCCCTCTAAATACCTTTTGTTGTCTCTGACCTCAAAAATATTCTATATATGCAATTTTCAGGAATTATCTTTGTGCTTACAATTGTAAACAATGTCTACAATTAAAAATATAATTGAAATGTAGGGTTAATAAACAAGAAAACAAATAATAAAATTGTCCTTGCTATACCGGTTTCTAAGATGACTGGAAGAAACTTCATATTGCATTGAAGAAGGTGCACTTCCATCGCCATTGTCAGTTTATTAAGCCAACAATTCATCCTGAGGCTCAGCCAGAATGTATTTTAGCTAAATTCAATGGTGTGTTATTTATCCAAACTTTCTCAATATTGTCTCATCCAATCGTCTTACTGAGTTTCATTCTTCTAGCAATCTAGGCCACAGACTCCAATTTTAACGACCATGGGGTATTTATACCCCAGTCGATTATTTTGACTGTCTAGTCCACATCCTTTTATGTTTGGCTCAGTGGCGGTGTTTTCAGAAGTCTGCGATCACGGACGGCAGTATTGCTGGGATGTCCAACCACCTGCCTTACCCGCTCAAATTTTTACCTGGGGATCTGTTTAATAGAAATGTATCCAATTGTGTAAACGTTGTCTAAATTAACTTCTGCTGTATTTGCCCTTGTTTCTGTCTTTCTATTTTTTAAATCTTTCAGTTTATTTTTTTATCTTAAATGTTGAAGCTGATAATATTTCTTCAAGCCTTTGCGGACCCCCCAGGGTTCTGTGAACCACAGATTAAGAACCTCTGGGATAGAACATACATTAAGAAAAGTTAAAAGCATTGCAAAGCAGAGTCCAACAGTTTTTAATGGAGAATAAAGATAGACATAATAATAGGGTTGAGGGAGATAGAGCGAATGTCACCAGAGATGAATTTGTGTGTGTTTATTGTAGACATGTACTGCATGGGAATCTGAAAGTTTTCAATACAATTAATTGATATTTTATGACTTAATTGTTAGTGCTTATCTATTCTTAAATGCATTAATTATCATTGCTGCCATTACTTCTTGTGGCATATCAGAGTCCAGGAAGACATGGATTGAGCTAGCACAAATGACCTAAGATAGGAAGACTTGGCATGTATTTCTTGATCTATGCTCCACAGGGGGCGATGAAGGTTTCAATGAATAGAATTGTCTAGTAGGTGCTTTGATTTCAATTTACAAAATGTTTTTCGGAACTGACGCTAGTCCGGTCAGGCTCAAGATACTGACCAGGATGCCATGTCAGGGTCAGGCCCAATATACTGACCAAGACCACAACCTCTCTTCCATGAAGCCTTCCCTGGAAACAGGCTGTTTTCAAGACAGACTGGCTGACGGGATGTGGATCAACGTGATCCCCATGGTAGTGAGCATCACGCAGATGAAGCCAAGCATAGCACAAACGCCTGGAGGGCCATGGTCCACCTTCATCAGCACGCTCTGGATGTGAGGAAAGCTACTAGAACCTGCCACTTAATGCCCTTGTCAGGGTGCACAAAAGAGTAAACTTACTCATTGTGGGCATTAAACAACAAAATATTTTACCCCTTGATAAAAAAATAATACATTTTACAGGATATTATGCATATCCATTTTCTTTAACTGTGATCGTATGTTGATATTTTATGTTCTTCGTCATTGTTTTGGTATTTTAGCACCAAAAACATCATTTTTACAACAATAAAGGAAATATGAGGAGAAAGATTTGTCAGTAACTATTACCTTCTGGGCATAAAATATAGACATTTAAAATAGGAATTGTTTAGTTCTCTTTTATACAATTTTCTCATACACAGGTGTCACATGGGGCAAGGACACACTCAATATATATCTGGAGAACCCTAAAAAATACATTCCTGGTACCAAGATGGTGTTTGCTGGCTTAAAGAAAGAAAATGAACGTAATGACATTATTGCCTACTTAGAAGATGCTACTAAATAACAGCATTATGCAAGCCATTATTGACCCTGGCTTAGAACATTCTCCACAGTGAACTCACAAGATGTAGCAGACACTTTGATTTGTGGAAGATTGTGGCCTTGTCTGTTAAGAATAACTACCTGCTTCTGCACTGTGAAACTGACATGAATCATTTTAATAAACTTGCATGTAAATTGATTGTGGTTGTTTAAATTCATAATTTATTTGGTTTCATGTATTTGTCTTTATTAAATTGATTGTGATTGTTTAATTTCATAATTTATTTGGTTTGATGTATTTGTCTTTATTAAATTGATTGTGGTTGTTTAAATTCATAATTTATTTGGTTTCATGTATTTGTCTTTATTAAATTGATTGTGATTGTTTAATTTCATAATTTATTTGGTTTCATGTATTTGTCTCTATTAAATTGATTGTGATTGTTTAATTTCATAATTTATTTGGTTTGATGTATTTGTCTTTATTAAATTGATTGTGGTTGTTTAAATTCATAATTTATTTGGTTTGATGTATTTGTCTCTATTAAATTGATTGTGATTGTTTAATTTCATAATTTATTTGGTTTGATGTATTTGTCTCTACTAAATTGATTGTGATCATTTAAATTCATAATTTATTTGGTTTCATGTATTTGTCTCTATTAAATTGATTGTGATCGTTTAAATTCATAATTTATTTGGTTTCATGTATTTGCCTCTATTAGCAGGCTTCAATTTTAATCAGTTTGTTGTTATTAAAATTTAGAAAGTTTGGCATTTTTTAGTTATTAAATTGTGTTTTTGCTAGAGTGTTACCAGGATGCGAAAGGGGAACAAAGAATAATAATACAGTAACAAAAATACAGCTACAAAAACTTCACAGATACAGACAAATCAATGCTTGATACTCAAGGCCCGCCTTCACAGTATGGGTCTCAGAGACACAGCCACGTGTGATTGTGGAGCATCCAAGCAAACACCAGAACATATCTTGCAAGACTGCGCTACTTATACAGACCAAAGAGAGGCTGTCTGACCCGGGGGAGGAACCATGTTTGAAAAGCTGTGGAGGACCAGCGAAGACCGGAAACGTAGTCTCCTTTGTGAACATCACGGGACTAGAAGCATAACATCAGTTGATCGAAGAAGAAGAAAAAGAATGCTTGATAACTTGGTGTGTATTTGTTGATCTCTGCTCAACAGGAAGTTGAAAAGTTGAATAAATTATTGAATCTTCATTTTAATATTATACTTAACATATTTTAAATAAAATGTTAATTTAATGATCAGTTTATTTTGCTTTGAAATTCCTTGTATGTTTTTCTGTTTATGGTCTAGGTTTTCTTATGTTTGATTTTACACTTGAACTTTTTAAAATGTTGATACTTATTGTTATTTTTAATGTTTAGTATTTGAAACTTCGACACTTTACAGTTCAAATTGTTTATTGCAGTCAACTAAAGTAGCACGACTTACAGTTCAATTTATCTGAAACTACATGTTGTATATCAACCATATCTTGTTATTGAGCAAAATTTGGTTTATATACAAAAGCTGTATCTTTAAATTTAAAAATCATCATTTCAATTTTTTTAAACTATGAAACATGTGAAATTGTTAATCTCTAGCAAGTCAGGACATCTGCGAGGTTGTTTTTTTGTTGTTTTTTTTTTTCATTGATACTATATGGCAGTTCTAGAACTTCAGTGCTTGTCATTTCTTCTTGTATTATGGCCAGTCCATCGATGTTTCGAATAGTTTATATGCTGTAGAATGACTTTGACTTGTGACATTTTCTAGATGTCACTACTGTGAAGGCCCATCTGGTATTGCTGTCTTGATTGTTAGTCCCAGGAAACAATATTGCAAATTATTATTCATCAACTCATGCTATCATAATGTTGTTGATGCTTACGAGTTTCATTGGAACTGGTTGTATACAGACTCTGCAGAGTCTTCTAAACCAGTATAAATACATTAAGTTAAGTCATTTCTAATTCATCTCTAATTACACCCTTAAATGAATAAATATCAACACATTCCAACAGTTTGAATAGGTTGTCTGCCATGATTGTACATTATGATAACAAATGGTCAAACCATATCCCTACTGGTTAGCTTAGCTGTTAGTCTTTCTGGATCTAGCAGGGCTAGATTATGGTAGTTTGAGACCCTCTGTAAGATTAAAATGTAGGTGCCCCCACACTCACCCCATTAATTATAGCTGAAATATGTGAGCTAATTATCACTTTCGGCATACTATACTTGGTATTGCACTCATTTCATAACCAATGTATGCAGTTCAAGCTGATAGTATTCAAGTATGTGCTAGAACTTTGTTTAATTTCGTACTTTTTGTTTCTCTTACTGCTTAAAATTTGAAACGTTCTGTTTTTTGTTGTTTAGAGCTTCAATTAATCATAAACTTTCAGCTCCCTGAGGAGCATTGGACTTTAATAAATATATCAAATTCTATTGTCTTTTAATCGTCTTGTCCAAATATGGCTTCAAATTTCTTTGCGATGGGAAAGTCAGTTTCATTCCCAAACATTAGTTATCTCTTACAGCATGCATGGCAGGTTACAGTGTTACTATTCTTTACTCCCCCTTTTGGAACCTGGTGACACAAGTGATCGATACCATTTAGTTTTTTAGTTAAGCTTCTTGTACACCTTAAGGTTTTTAGTAAATATTTTGGCTTTTAGTAAGCTTTCATGCATCACTTGACTTCTACAAATTGTCTATTGCCGACTTTTAGTTTTTACGTTAATGTATTGATGGAATTGTTTCTACTTTTGGTATTGGGTTGATATTTTTATTGATAATTTCTATTGAAATCTTGATTCCTTCAAGTTTGTTACTGGACATTATTTTAGTTCTGGTTTATAGGCCTGTGCTATGTCTGGAAATATTTTTGTGTTATTACAATATATATATATTTAGGTCATATGAAGAGAAATTGTCTAGAGAGAGTGATAAAAGGGCATGGTTCCTGAGAGGAAGGAAAAACGTAGATAACGCCGAAGGTGACAATGGCATAAGGACATTGCGGACAGTCTGTGATGTCTATGTATGATGAGGGCTGACTCGCCCAAAACTGAGATGCATAGAGCTGCATGACGGAGACTATGTTCTCAAAAAGAATATACTACATGACGATGTGCTTTCACGTGCAATTTCTTTTTCTTTGACGTTAGTCCTGGACAGGACGTTATATCATAGTTTACAGGGAGACTGTGATATCTGCACCTTTCAGTCTGGCACATCAAATTTTAGCTGGGATTTTTAGGTGTCGGGTTTGCCATCCCACTGCGATCCCTCCTCTTTTAGCGAAACTAAACTAGTGCAATCTGTTTCCAGGACCGCCACTTGAAGACAGAATATGTTTCGGCCCTTTTACATGCATAAAAATATCCTGTTAAAGAAAGTCTAAATAAATGCAAAAAATTACAAGGGTGCTTCAAATGCAAATCGTGGTTCTATTTCTCTAATGCAGTTTGGATAAGAGAATAGAGATCTTAGTGGAAAGGCAAATCCGGAACTCAAACAAAAATACCAGCTCAAATTTCATGTGTCTGGCTGAACTAGCAGCCGTCCTGTAAACTAGAACATCTCATCACAAAATCCTTGAAGCCGAAGAATAAATGAAAACCGTAAATTGTTTCTTCAAAATGCATTTTAAAGAAAGGGGCATGTGAAGGTATCATTTTTTTAACATGATCTCCATTTAATTCAATACAAGTCCCCCAGCATCTACTAGGTACGTGGATTTAGATAGCAAAAAAGTTTTTTGGTTGCAGCCACTGATGTGTCACTTGCTGTACCTCTTCATTGAACATGAAAGTTTTTTTCTCTCATTGTTTTTTTTCGTAGCCATTATTTTCAGTCCGTTCCTTCGTAGTCTTACCTCAGCATAGTACAGCCAATTAATTGACAAGACAACATTCTTGTTGTCAGGCTGGTGTCTAATCCATCCAGTGAGCTCGATGTGATCATAAAGCTAGCTAGAACTTTAGATATGTATAAGCTTGCTTACTTTATGGATAAAGTAAATCACTAAGTGTAAAATTTTTACTATTAACAGAAAATGGCAGATATATCTGGTGGTGATGTAGAAAAGGGCAAGGCGATTTTTGTTCAAAAGTGTTTCCAATGCCACTCGGTAGAGGCTGGGGGAAAACACAAAACTGGGCCCAATCTACATGGTCTGTTTGGCCGTAAGACAGGTCAGGCTCCTGGATTTGCATATACAGATGCCAACAAGAGCAAAGGTATGTTGTATATTGATTGACATGAATCAATCTTGCTGGTTCAAAGGTATGTTGTATATTGATTGACATGAATCAATCTTGCTGGTTCAAAGGTATGTTGTATATTGATTGACATGAATCAATCTTGCTGGTTCAAAGGTATGTTGTATATTGATTGACATGAATCAATCTTGCTGGTTCAAAGGTATGTTGTATATTGATTGACATGAATCAATCTTGCTGGTTCAAAGGTATGTTGTATATTGATTGACATGAATCAATCTTGCTGGTTCAAAGGTATGTTGTATATTGATTGACATGAATCAATCTTGCTGGTTCAAAGGTATGTTGTATATTGATTGACACGAATCAATCTTGCTGGTTCTCCTTGGAGCATAGGGATGCAACCATTTCCTGTTTTTGGGCCATCTTCTTGGGGTGACTTGACTTAGTTACTTCACTTCTACCATGGGGGTATAGAGGTTTTCTTTTCTGTTTCTTGTGGTTCGTAGTTCTACAAGTTGTGATAGTCATCCACATGTCCAACCTTCCTTAGTTGCTTCTGAAAGTAAGTTAGAAGAGTTGAGTTAAGTTAGAAAAGATACTATTCTTTGTCCCCTTTTCGCGCCAAAGTAAAACTCAAGTCCTTCTTGAGATATGTTCTTTGACATTACCACTTTTCTCTTCCAATGTTGGTTTCAAGCTGGTGCCTGTAAGTTTACCTTGTGGTTTGTTTTCTACCCACTGTTTAGATTGTTCATTGTGTTGTCAGCAGATGTTTTTTGTAAACATTTGATGTTTTGTTTGTTCCAAATGATTCAATTTTTTACTATTCGTAGCCATTGTGAAACCTTTGAATCATTGCAGTTTTACATATTTGGAAATAATAATAATGTTCGCCAAGGCCTCAAAAAGCCATTGCGTTGATTGACCACTAACATGTCCCAACTGCTGAGGCTTGATCATGCGTAGTGTGTCCATCGAAATCCCTACAGACTCCCTGTTTCTTCACTGTTTTTCTGCCCCTGAGACCTCTGGATTGTGTCCACCTTCAAGCCAGCGTGATCCTTGCTGTGCTGAGAATACAAAGTTGGCAGAGGTATCGTGTAACCTCCGGTGGAGGTGGACAGGTGGGAGGCGACGTCAGTCCTTCTTCTTCTTCTTCTGCGTACACAGTCAGACAGTAACCATTATTTTCTCGAAAAAAGCGGCGGTCATCCTGAGACTCTCGCCACTACCATAGAGCTTGTCTTGCAGTTCCACTGGCAATGGCCACATCTGCTCTCTCTGATCCTCGTATGTTGGGCAGTTCTGCAGCAGATGTTCAGTGGTCATTTTACCAGTACCGCACGGGCATTCGTCGGTACACCCTATCTTCAATTTGTTGAAGAGGTGGTACCTCAGTCTGTTGTGGCCAGTGCGAAGTCTGAAGACAACGACCTGCTCTCTTCGGTTCAACTGGTAATAGGCATCGTTTTTGGTGTAACCAGTATGTTCGGTTTCCCATTTGGACATGTACCTGGCTTTGATAAGCCGTTTTGACTCTTCGTACGTCATTCTGGTATCTATTTGTGGTAGCCTTGCACCTTCTTTTGCCAGTCTGTCTGCTTCCTCGTTGCCTTGGATGTTGCAGTGTGACGGAACCCACTGTACCACTACCCTTTTTGGTGCGGACTGTTGGCACAGTTTGCAGAGTGCTGCTCTTAAGTCATTAAGCTCAGTGTTTTTCTGGCTTTTTAGCGCTGTGACTACTTCGAGAGCATCTGTCAGCAGGACTATATGGCTCTCATTTTCACTGTGTGTTACCATTTCTTCCACTGCCGCCCTCAGTGCCTCTGCCTCTGCTCTGAAATTGCTCGTGTACTTACCAGTAGCGAATGACAGTGTTATTTTTCTGCCATTTGGTAGGTTCAGGAATGCTCCTGCCCCTCCGTTCTGTGTAGTGTTTGTTACAGAACCGTCGGTGTATGCATGGGTCCAGTCCATGCTTGGGTAGCTTTTCGTTATGAAGCTTAAGGTAGTGTCTCTCCTTTCTTTTTCGGTCTGGCAGTTTTTGTTTGCAATACCTGGTATATTTTCTACCACCTCTGGAAATATATCCTGCCTCCAAGTAGGTTTTCGTACAGTAGTGATGGGTTTTGGTGTTGTTAGTGCGTTTATGGGATCTTCGTGCATCTTTGCTTTGGCTATTTCTGCAAAGTTTCTCCGCTTTAGTTTCCCAGTTCCCAAATTGTTTAGCCTCTGGTACATTGGATGGTCCGTCAGTCTTCGGAGTTTCTCTGACTGCAGCTGGGCTCTGCAGTCTCTTCTGTCGGTCATGGATTGCAGTTTTGTAATCTTTTCAAGTTCTACAATTGGCGTTGACTTCATTCCACCAGTTATGATTCTCATAGCTTGGTTTTGAAGTTTGTTAACTTTATCGAAGTTCGCCTTCGCTGCTGTTGTCCATGCCGCGATGCCATACTCGAGAACTGGTCTCACTCTTCCAGTGTACAGTTTCTTTAGTATGCCTTCGTCTGCTCCCCAGCTTGTGCCAGCAAGTTTCCTCATGATCGCCATTCTTTCTCTGGCTTTCATTCGGTTTCTCTCAATCTGACTTTTCCATGTCATGCGCCGATCAAATGTGACTCCCAGATAGGTTGGGTTGTCGTTTGGCTGCAGGATTTTGCCATTTAGGCTTAATTTGGTACTTTGGGGTTTTAATGAGAGCGAGAATATTGTGCACGTGGTTTTCTCCTCGTTTATTTTGACCAGCCATGAGTTCGCCCACTCTTCCAGCGATGTTAGGGCCGTTTGCATCCGATTTCTTGCTATGGTGAGATTCTTTTCAGAGGTCCACATAGCCAGATCGTCTGCAAACATTGAGCTATGGACTCTTCTTGGTATATTCTCTGTAATATCGTTTATATATACCAGGAAGAGTGTGGGTGACAGTACTCCCCCTTGGGGTACTCCCTGCTCGAGTGTCACCTTTTTGCTCATCTGCCCTTGTACTTGGACTCTGGCCGTTCTTTGTTTGAGGTAGTGGTTGATCCACTTGTACATCTTCCCACAAACATCACTTCTTCTTAGCTTGACTCTAAGTCCATCCTTCCAGACTTTGTCAAATGCCTTTTCCAGATCCACCCAAACAGCTACTGTGTGTTTCTGTGCCTGGTAGGCATCTTCTATCTCCTGGGCTATGAGGATGACCTGGTCCTCAGTGGATCTGTGCTGTCTAAAGCCGGCTTGCTGTGGAATTAGTATTCGTTTTTCTTCCAGATGCCACATCAGTCTGGTGTTTATCATCCGTTCCATCAGCTTGCCGACACAGCTCAGTAGGCTTATGGGCCTGTATCCATTCGGATCTGTTTTGTCCTTTCCTGTTTTTGGTACTGGTACCAGTATTGCATCTTTCCATGCCTGGGGTACAATACCCCTTTTCCAGCTTTGGTTCAGGACTGATAGTAGTTTTTCCTTCGCTGTTTGGCCCAGCCCTATCAGCATTTCGTTTGTTATCCCGTCTTTTCCGGGAGATTTCCTTCTCTTTAGTGTTCTCATAGCCTCTTCCATTTCGCGCATTGTTAGTTTGGCCATCATGTGCTCTTCAGGAGCCGTATTTATGTTTTCGTGCCCCTTTAGCTCTTCGCTAATGTCTGTATGCTTATCTGCAGGGACCTCGATGTGGTTTGCTCTGGCATAGTGATCGACAAAGGCGTTTGCGGCTTTCTTACCTGTGATCAAGTTCTCGCCTTGCTTGATAGTAATTTGTTTATTTGACGGGGTTTCGTCGTTCATGGCTCTGACTAGCTTCCATAGCTTGTTCCCTTCTTTGTCCAGGTTTAAACTTTCCGTTTTATTTTTCCAACTTTCTCTTGCTGTTTGCTTGAGAGTGTGTTTGTACTTCGCCGCGGCGGCTTTGAGGGCGATGTTTGCCTCCACGGATTTTTCTCGTTCTGCCATGTTCCTCGCATTAGTTACTGCATCTTCCACTTTCTGTAACTCATCATTCCAGTAGGGCTTATAGTTTTTCCTAGCTCCTCTTGGGATGGTTTCAGTGGCGGCTTGCATTATTGCCTTGCTTAGGCTCTCTACCATGGGCTTCATTTTGGTGTTTCGTGTGTTGATGGTTTCACACAGCCCATCTGTCAGGATTGCAAATCTGTCCCAGTCGGCTCGTTTGTAATTCCAACGTGGGAGCGGTTTTGTTTCCTGTGGGCCTACTTCCATGTCAATGGTTAGCCTGATCGGCCTGTGGTCGCTACCTGCCAGTTGGTTTAGCACCTGGCGGTCTATTTTATAGTGTATGTCCTGTGTGGAGAAGGCCAAATCTGGAGTCGAGGTGGTATGCCATGTTCTTGAATAGAAGCTAGGGCTATCCTCCGGCCTATTGATTAGGGAGAGATTTGCATCTATCTCCCAATCTTCCACTTCGTCACCTCTACTGTCTGTGTCAGAGTATCCCCATCTCTCCGAGTGGCTGTTGAAATCTCCAACTACTATGCAGTTGGAGTCTCTGACCTCCATACTCGAGAGCGATAGGTCTCTGTTTGGTGGTCCGTACAGATTGAAAATGCGGAGTTTCGTCTCTAGAGCCATTATGTCAACTCCTACAATTTCTGCTTGTCCGGTGTGATTGACAGGTACCGCGCTACTCGGTATGCTGTTTCTGGTCAGTATCAGGACCCCTCCTTTGTGACCTTCTCTATCTAGACGGAAGGTCTGGTATCCTCTGATTGAGAATTTATGGTTATTGTTGAGGTGCGTTTCCTGGATACATGCCACGTCAATCTTACCTTCATGCAGGTGGTGTGTTAGGGAAAGTTTTTTGTTAATGACTCCCTCCGCATTCCACTGTAGTATTCTGAGGGTCTTGAAGTTTTGGCCAATAGACGTTACCCCATAGCCATGTGCCTTGACTCCACGACACATGGGTGGGTGACCACCAGTAGTCAAGGGTGGGCCCCTTCGAGGCGTGAGGCCCGGCGCTATCGCTGCCTGGCGGGTCTCCTCAGGATGAGCGCCATACGTTTTTCGAATAGGTTGTGCTGCCATCATACTGTGATTTACGTTGCACTGTTTTGTTAGGCTTGCGGCCCCGTGCATCCGATTTCAACAGGCGTTTCTGTAGGGATGCCCTCCTTAGCCTTTGGCTGTCCCCAGCCTATCTGCAAGGCAGCAGTTGTTTACGATCAGAGTTTTCTCTCCTATGGAAGTTGTCTTTCCAGACTATCGAGTCTTCACTACTCGTGTCTATAGGGTGCAATGATGGTATGTGATATATGAGATGGACTGGTTTACCCGGAAGAGAGGCAGTCCAGTGTGTCTGTATCCCAGGATCGTCACGTCCTGCCAGAAACGTAGCATTTGCATGTGAGTGGGGTATCTCTTTTTCCCTTTATTTTCTTGGCTTCTATGCAGGGATGGTACGCCTAGCATTCCCCGCCACCTGGGGTGTTGACACAGTGGGGCAGGTGTGCAATGTCCGCTGGTCTGCATCTCTTCTGCGTCCAGCATGATAGTTATGGCTGATAACGTACAGAGGTAGATATCGTAACCGGAGTGCATTTAGCCAGAGGACAAGCCTGGTAATGTCACAGAGATGTTGATCGCCTGGTGTGCGGACAACTCTCATGGTCAGTGGTTGAGTCTTGACAGTTCACAGTGTGGTGGCTGCTCTACTGTTTTCGACACCCCGACCAGGTTCTAAGTCTTTGGTTGGTGTTTTTCGCACCCCATCGCCGTATAGGGTGAGTATCAAGTAGTTTTCCGCCCGCTTTGATTTGCGGGCGGCAAGGACCTCTTACTGTGGCTCTACCTGATAGGGCTGGGGCGCAAGCCCCAGGTCCCGAGCATGTAGGAGCCTCCCATTGCAGTGGTGCTGAGATTTTGGGCGGGATTGCGGCTTTCAAGGGTTCGGCCGTAATCCCCCACATGGTAGCCTCGCGCCCTTGGCTTATCAGCCTGGTACGTGAACCAAAGTGTCTGCGGCTCCTCTCGATTTGAGCTGGTTTTCCGTAGCAACGCCCTGTCATTTGTAGGGTAAAACTGACCTGTCTTCAGATCTATTTCCAGCACCCGTTCACTATTTGGTCAGACGAATTTATTGAGGGCTTTTGTTTGTCAATGACCAGGTATTTGAAATCTGCGGAGTTAAACACGATTTCCGTAGCGTTCTTTCATTTGAGCTGACTTGTCGTCCGTGAGTCTAATACCAGCGTACGTTCATTATTAGACCCAAACGGCAGCGCTCTCAATTTGTCAGTTGTTCTACAGCATTGGCGTGTTCAGTCAAATTAAGCCGCAGGTTCCACACCTGGTGGTGCCCTTTCGTCAATTCCCTTGGCGAGATAGTCAAGTTTCTTAAAGGGTAGCCCCAAAGATTTTCGAGGGTCTAATTCCAGCACATGTTCTCTATTAGACCCCACTAAGGTGTACTTTTTGATAGTCATTCTGCAGTATTGGCGTGGTAAGTTGACTTAGGTCTCAGGCTCCACTCCTGATAGTGCTCTTCCGTCAATTCCTTTATCAAACACTGGATGCAGACAAAACCGAGCCACAGGGGACATAACCCCAGATTCTGGGGGTCTAAGTCCAGCACCAGTTCCATGTTAGACTCCAGAAGAGTGGTCTCGGCATGTCAATCATTTCAGTGTTGGCCGTGTTGAGTCAAATTAAGCCGCAGGCTCCACTCCTGGTGGTGCCCTTCCGTCAATTCCTTTAAGTTTCAGCTTTGCAACCATACTTCCCCCGGAACCCAAACACTTTGGTTTCCCGGAAGCTGCCCGCAGAGTCATCGAAGCAACTCCTGCGGATCGCTAGTCGGCATCGTTTATGGTCAGAACTACGACGGTATCTGATCGTCTTCGCGCCTCTGACTTTCGTTCTTGATTAATGAAAACATTCTTGACAAATGCTTTCGCAGTAGCTCGTCTTGCGGCGATCCAAGAATTTCACCTCTAACGCCGCAATACGAATGCCCCCGTTTGTCCCTGTTAATCATTACCTCCAGTTCCGAAAACCAACAAAATAGAACCGAGGTCCTATTCCATTATTCCATGCACCATTATTCAGGCAGCCGAGGCCTGCTTTGAACACTCTAATTTTTTCAAAGTAAACGCGCCGGCCACCCAGGACGCTCAGCGAAGAGCACCCGTGGGAGAGAGCCGGCAGACGGTAGGGCAGGAGACAACGGGCAGTGAACCGGCGCGAGCCGGACCGCCCGCCTGCGCCTGAGATCCAACTACGAGCTTTTTAACTGCAACAACTTTAATATACGCTATTGGAGCTGGAATTACCGCGGCTGCTGGCACCAGACTTGCCCTCCAATAGATCCTCGTTAAAGGGTTTAAAGTGTACTCATTCCAATTACGGGGCCTCGAAAGAGTCCCGTATTGTTATTTTTCGTCACTACCTCCCCGTGCCGGGAGTGGGTAAGTTGCGCGCCTGCTGCCTTCCTTGGATGTGGTAGCCGTTTCTCATGCTCCCTCTCCGGAATCGAACCCTGATTCCCCGTTACCCGTTACAAACATGGTAGGCATGTCACGTACCATCGACATTTGATAGGGCAGACATTTGAAAGATGCGTCGCCGGCACATGAGGCCATGCGATCAGCACAAAGTTATCCAGAGTCACCAGTGGGGACGCCGCAACCCCGCGAGGGGAAACGACGATTGGTTTTGAACTAATAAAAGCGCTCTTTCCGCGAGGGTCGGAGCTTGGTAAGCATGTATTAGCTCTAGAATTGCCACAGTTATCCAAGTAGGATCGTGTCATCTAAGGAACCTCGACTGATTTAATGAGCCATTCGCGGTTTCACCGTGAGACAGTGTGAACTTAGACATGCATGGCTTAATCTTTGAGACAAGCATATGACTACTGGCAGGATCAACCAGATATCTGTCGGAGACGTACGTACTGCGCACACCGGTCGGCGGAGGAAGGGTGTGTAAAAAGCCTCACTGGGACGGCCGCAGGGACCGACTGACGGGACGGACGGACGGTTGTTCCACCCGTCCCTCACTCCGTCGACCTAGGACCGCCTGACAGGGGCCTCCCACACGCACCAGACGACCGCGACGTCAGTCCAATCAGGAAGGCCCTCGAGTAGTGATAACCTGGGCTGAGTTCTGAGGCGAAGTCAAGCGGAATGCTGAACACCATCTTGAACTGGTTTCCCATGTATATATTTTGGAAGTGACATAGATAAAGATGGATAAATTGAAATGAACCAGAGTTGAGAGCACCAGCATTAACATATGCAGATTTGCCTTAAACTCTTTTTACATAAACTCTTATCTTCTTCTTGGTCAGTGGCTCACAAAGCGGTCAGTGACCATCATGCCTGATTGTGTCTTTGAGGGCAGCAAACTTCCTCCACTTCATCCAGTCTGCAGCCATTCATTGTGTAGTGCCCCAACTTTGATTAATAATTCTCATTTCTGCCTCAATGGATGTTTGCCAAGCTCTTTGGCCAGCCTCTTTTTCTCCTTCTCTCTGGGATCAACACTACAGCAGCTCTGGTGATGATGTCTGGCTCTTTTTTTTAGAACATGACTTATCCAATTCCAGCTCATAGCCGACTGCTTGCATCAGCAAACCACAGCTGTTTAATACCCTATTCCATCTTCAAAGTGGCGGACCTAAAAGAAGCCTCACCCATGCAGTTCAAGTTAAGAGAATATGGATTAAGGACAAACCCAGTCCTCAGAATGTGCCTTGCTGAAACTGGATGTTGTAGATCGAAAGTCACAGATATAGCAGCTCACTATATAATGCGACATAACACAACAAAATGTCATTTTCAGCCTGAATGAAAAAGGAATTTGGCCATTGACCATCTTCTGTGTAATATTGTCCAGCATTGCCTGTCATTGTCATTCTCTGACGCATTTCCCATACATATTGCCTGTTGTCACATTATTCTCCAACCATCTTAACATCACAAAACAATAACAGATTATTATTTTGTTCAGATCTAACACGTCTTTGCTAGTAGCTTCTGTTCCATTCTGTTAAGAATCTTCGTCATTGCACTCCAGGCAGGCCCATATGGGCTCAGTTCCTAGCAGCAAAGAGTAGAGATACCGATGGTTCCTGTAGCTTGCTGGTTGTACACACTTATGCTCCGTCCTCTGAGGTGCCCCTATCTGCTGTATCCGCGTATGATTTCAAAATCATGCAATCTGTGCATTGCTGTTTTGACTGCATTGTCTTTATATGAAAGTCATGGATCGACTTCAAAATGTCAGCTCTTTCAATCCCGCAAACCCCAACATAGCCAGGACAGTAGATCCACACAAGTTCCCGGAGGTTTGAGGCATCAATGTCCACAATCCACTCATGCCACAGCCAGCCCTTCTGATCGACACCTTCCAAAGCAAGGATTCTTGAGAGTGAGATGATTATGGCTCTCTTTAGGGTAGGCAGCGGTCCTCCAGGCTGTTATGCAAAGCTTGGCTTCGTCTGCGTGACACTCACTACTACGGGGACCACGTTGATCCATGTCTCATTAGCCAGACTGGATTGAACATGGCCTGTTTCCAGGGAACGCTACATGAAAGAGAGGTGTGGTCTGGTCAGTATATTACACTTGACGCGACATCCAGGACAGTATGTTGTATCTGACCAGACTAGCAGTCTCAGTTCCCTGATATTATATGTGTGTGTAACTCAAATACCTATTCATTAATAAAATGACACAAACCTCTATTTGTATAGGTATTACCTGGAGTAGAAGCACACTGTTTGAATATTTGGAGAATCCCAAGAAGTACATTCCTGGAACCAAGATGATCTTTGTTGGGCTGAAGAAGCCGAAAGAGAGAGTGAACCTTATAGCTTACTTAGAAGAGTCTACAAAATAGGGACATACTTAGAGGAATAAATTGTGTGAATATCAGAAGTTTGAGGAATAAACTGTGTGAATATCTAGAAATTTGAGGAATAAATTGTGTGAATATCCAGAAATTTGAGGAATAAATTGGGAATATCTAAAAGTTTGAGGAGTAAATTGTGGGAATATCCAGAAGTTTGAGGAGTAAATTGTGGGAATATCCAGAAGTTTGAGGAGTAAATTGTGGGAATATCCAGAAGTTTGAGGAGTAAATTGTGGGAATATCCAAAGTTTGAGGAGTAAATTGTGGGAATATCCAGAAGTTTGAGGAGTAAATTGTGGGAATATCCAGAAGTTTGAGGAGTAAATTGTGGGAATATCCAGAAGTTTGAGGAGTAAATTCTGTGGTTTGTTGTGGAATGCTTGTTTTAAATTGTAGACAGTTAGCTTGTGGTTGTAGTAATACTGTATCCAGGTTGATGAGTATAAATGTGTGGGTCTGTCAGTGTATGTGCATGCTGTTCTTATATATGCTAGCGGCTTTCATTAGTTTTCTGGTTGTTTTGAATGCCCACAATGACTAGGTTTAGTCTTTTGTGCTCCCTGAAAAGAACGTTAAGTGGCAGGTTGCAGTAGCTTTCCTCACATCCCGAGCATGCTGATGAAGGTGGGCCAGGGTCATCCAGGCGGTTGTGCTATGCTTGGCTTCATCTGTGTGTCGCTCACTACTACAGAGATCACATCGATCCTTCACCTTGTTAGCCAAGCTGCTATGAATACAGCCAATTTCCACGGAGGGCTATGAGAAAGCCGGGTGAGGGTCTTGGACAGTATGTTTTGCCTGACCCTGACAAACATGTCTGAAAAAGTATATTTTGCCTGACCATAGTTAGTCTTCCTCCTCTAGTTTTCTGGAAAAGAGTTACAATGCTTGTTTGAAAGGGTTACCACTTCTGGTGACCAGATTAACACCTTTTGGACAATTTTCTGTCATCACCTTTAAATGATGAATCAGTGCTTCGCAATGAGATATCTGGTTGGGGCTGCTCGGCTAGAGTAAAAGGGCAGGTCGTTGAGCAGCGTGAGGCTTACAGAACAGCAACCTCCAGTACAAGAATGGAGATGGAAGCAGTGACTGCAGCTCTGAAATAGTTATCTAGGACCTCTTTAGCAGGGGCAGTCATCGTGTCAGACTTCCAATTCTTACTTACTTACTCTGGAAGGTACAGAAGTGCTGTCTAAGGCATGAGTGGATGGCAGCTGCGTTGATCCTGCAGGGGCTGATGTGGATCTACTGACCTAGTCATGCTGGAGTTCAACAAATGAGTTGGCATTCTGGCTTTACACGCACCAATAATGGGTTGAATAGGAGTGACATTTTGAAGTGTATTAATGATAGCCTGTTAGATGATGACACCAGAATAAATGAATCAGCAATTCACAGGCTGTAGATCTGATATTGAACAAAGTTTGAGTAGATTGGGGCACTGTGGATGAAGTGGAAGTGTGTACAACCAAGGAGCTGCAGGAACCATCAGTATCACACCCTTTGCCATTTACTGTGAAAAACTGAGCACCGATGAGTATGCCCAGAGAGCAGTGAAGTCTATTCTTAGGAACAGAACATCATTAAATGTTAAAAATGGGAGAGCTGTGTCGCAAAACAGTGGCACTGCTTACACAACCCAGGATTCCATGCGTTTGGTTTGTGAGACAGCAAGGTTGTAACAATATTTTTGCTGCAGTCTGCTGCACTGAAATGTTAGGTGCAAAAACCATTACTCCACATTCCATCCAAGAAAACAAGAAAAGAAGCAATGTTTACAGTTCATTTATTTTAGTTTATTTTGACAAATTTTAGTTAATTGATATAGCTTGCTGTAACCTTTGTGTTTTAGAATAACTGCTAAAGCTGTCGATTGTAACTTGATCCCTCCTGTTCAGCTCTGATAAGATCATGGGTTAGTCATCTTTGAAAGGGACTGGCTAGCAGGAAGCCTGTATTTGAGTGCTCCTATACTGGCGTGGTGGCTTCTATGGCAATTTGATTCATAAGATGTCCACCACTTTCCATTTTAGGATGCTTTCTATAGCTCCTCATATTCAGCAGTAAATGAACTGACAGCAGAGAGTTTCAGTATTTGTTTTTGTGCACCTACCTCAGTGATGACATTGTCATTGGATCATCTTTCTGTCCAAATCACTTGTTCCGTTCTACGATAGCACCACATTTCAAATGCTTCCAGTCTTAATTTTTTGACTACTTTGCTAGTCCATGTTTCAACCCTATACACTGCAATACATGAGTTGTGATTATTCTGTTCTGCAGCTCTATTCTGATATTCTTTGAGGTTAGCAATTTCTCTGAAGGTCTATTTGGTAATGCAATCCTCGACTTAATTTCCGTCTCATTGTGGCCATATTGCCCAAATATGTAAACTTAAACTTCTGTCCTTGCTTGACTTTTGTCAGTTACGAAATGAACAGTTTGCTGTCTCTGACAGATAAAGTGAGCACTTGATTATTTATGTTTAAATGGTAAATGTTTGTAATAGATATAAAGTGTGATTATATACATGTTTTCTCTTGTATTTTTATTGTTGTTTGTTTATGTTATTGTTATAGTTATTTATTGTTCATTTTTCTAAACATAAACACCAGAAACTTGGAATGCTGAAACATTGAGAAAATTATCTGTTTAACTGATTTGTGTGTGTGTGAGTGCATGTGAGAGAGAGAGAGAGAGAGAGAGAGAGACCCACACACATGCATGTGAGAAATCTTCACAAAACCTGGCATATCCTTAAATTGTTGCCATTTGTTCCAGAACAACATAGTAAAGACCTCAGTTCTCTATTCAGTAGTCTATCTGCCTCAGCTTTCCGTAGGTTCCACACCCCGCAGCCATATACGATGGCTGGAATTTCCGGGTTGACAATTATAGGTGGTGACCATGACGCTACATGCCACCTGACCTGCCCTATCTGTTGTCAGATAAGTGTACCATGTGGCCGGCTGGCCTGTACTTTCTTAGTAATGCGTACCTATGATGTCATTAAAGCAAGTTTGACTCCTGATAGTGGTGTTGCAGATGTGGTCCTGTAGTGAGACTGACAATGTTCTACACTTCATCACTGTTGAGTATCTTGGAGTCATGCAATGTCAGTTTTTTTTTGTAGGCTCAACAATGTGCAGCTGGAATAACCATGCCGTTGAGGGTGGGAGTCTCGCTTTGCTGTTTTTCATCTGTTGAAGTATGTACTTAATGCGATTGGAGGTGAACAGCCCAGGCAAACCCAGTTTCCAGATAATGAAAACCATTCTATGCAACAAATTTGTCTATTGGAGTGAGAAAGACAGTATATTTGAACCAGTCCTGTTATATGGAAGACAATCACAGACAAATCTTGTCATGTAGATGTGAAAAATTGACAATCACCAAATAAAGAAACAAAGATCAATGGCAGCTACAGAGCAGCGGCTTTGACGTTTCAGAAGAATATTCATACCGTTGACAGCAAAGAAGACTAGTGAGGATGTTATGAGATAAACCCAGGACCTCTGAGAGGGCTATCTGGGACCTCTTTAAAGAGAGCCATAATCATCTCACTCTCAAGAATCCTTGCTTTGGAAGGTGTCGATCAGAAGGGCTGGCTGTGGCATGAGTGGATTGTGGACATTGATGCCTCAAACCTCCGGGAACTTGTGTGGATCTACTGTCCTGGCTATGTTGGGGTTTGCGGGATTGAAAGAGCTGACATTTTGAAGTCGATCCATGACTTTCATATAAAGACAATGCAGTCAAAACAGCAATGCACAGATTGCATGATTTTGAAATCATACGTGGATACAGCAGATAGGGGCACCTCAGAGGACGGAGCATAAGTGTGTACAACCAGCAAGCTACAGGAACCATCAGTATCTCTACTCTTTGCTGCTAGGAACTGAGCCCATATGGGTCTGCCTGGAGTGCAATGACGAAGATTCTTAACAGAATGGAACAGAAGCTACTAGCAAAGACGTGTTAGATCTGAACAAAATAATAATCTGTTATTGTTTTGTGATGTTAAGATGGTTGGAGAATAATGTGACAACAGGCAATATGTATGGGAAATGCGTCAGAGAATGACAATGACAGGCAATGCTGGACAATATTACACAGAAGATGGTCAATGGCCAAATTCCTTTTTCATTCAGGCTGAAAATGACATTTTGATGTGTTATGTCGCATTATATAGTGAGCTGCTATATCTGTGACTTTCGATCTACAACATCCAGTTTCAGCAAGGCACATTCTGAGGACTGGGTTTGTCCTTAATCCATATTCTCTTAACTTGGACTGCATGGGTGAGGCTTCTTTTAGGTCCGCCACTTTGAAGATGGAATAGGGTATTAAACAGCTGTGGTTTGCTGATGCAAGCAGTCGGCTATGAGCTGGAATTGGATAAGTCATGTTCTAAAAAAAAGAGCCAGACATCATCACCAGAGCTGCTGTAGTGTTGATCCCAGAAAGAAGGAGAAAAAGAGGCTGGCCAAAGAGCTTGGCAAACATCCATTGAGGCAGAAATGAGAATTATTAATCAGTTGGGGCACTACACAATGAATGGCTGCAGACTGGATGAAGTGGAGGAAGTTTGCTGCCCTCAAAGACACAATCAGGCATGATGGCCACTGACCGCTTTGTGAGCCACTGACCAAGAAGAAGATAAGAGTTTATGTAAAAAGAGTTTAAGGCAAATCTGCATATGTTAATGCTGGTGCTCTCAACTCTGGTTCATTTCAATTTATCCATCTTTATCTATGTCACTTCCAAAATATATACATGGGAAACCAGTTCAAGATGGTGTTCAGCATTCCGCTTGACTTCGCCTCAGAACTCAGAACTTTTCACTTGTGGGTTCCATTCCAGCATTTGTCTGTTTATTCCTGAGGGTGCGTCCTATCCATCTACTACTTCCTGTACATAATCTCCAAATTGTGTTACTTGCTAAACATTTAAATTGATCTAAAAGCCTTTTGCAATCTGATAATTTTGTGATAAGTTATCACCCAAAGTATTGTTAATGTACTTATCTATTTACTTAGTTATTTTCTTCTATGTTCATCCTGAAAAGGACGCTGTGTCATAGTTTCCAGCGAGACTTCAATATCTACGCCTTTCGGCTCTTCACATTCGGTTTCATCTGGCATTTTTTTGGGGTACAGGATTTCCTTCCCACTGCATTCCCTATTCTCTTAGCCAGACTTCACTAGTACATCCTGTTTTCAGGGCTGCTGCTTGGAGGGGGAATAGTGTCTAGGTCAGCTCTGACCCTGATGCAGGCAGACAGCCAGCTATGAGTTGCTGGCTGCTGTCAGTTCATTCGCTGTCCTGCATCTTCAGTCCCATTCTTCTTCTACCCTGTGGTAGACTTCCATTTGCCATCTTCTAGTCTGATGGGGAGGAAGACTAACATCTGATCAGCCAAAATAAACTGATCAGACATGTTAGTCAGGGTCAGGCAAAACATACTGGCCAAGACCCTCACCTCGGCTCCCTAGTAGAAGCGTGGAAGCGGACTGTTTTCATGGCAGCCTGGCTTATGAGGTAAGGGATCAGCGTGATCCCCGTAGTAGTGAGTGACATGCAGATGAAGCCAAATATAGCATAATTGCTTGGATGACCCTGATTCACCTTCATCAGCACACTCGGGATGTGAGGAAAACTACTGCAACCTGCCACTTAAGATTCTTTTCAGGGTGCACAAAAGAGTAACCTACTCATTGTGGCATTCGCAAACAAAACAACTGATTCTAGCAAAGTGTTCAGCCATAGTGTAAAACAAACAAGTGATTGACCTGTTGGTCTTTGCATGGAGGAACTAGCTCATGCAGGTTGAACTGATTCTTTTCCATGACTGCTTATTCATTATTCGTTGCTAACATCCAAAATAGGAGGCCATTCAGTTATCTGCTGGTAAGCCTGGTTGGAGAATATGATTCTGGTTCTAATAAACTGGAAACCTGGTTTTTAATCAGATAGAGCAGTGCTTGATGCTAGGTAGCTAAAAGCTATCATTATGTTCTGCAAATCAGCTTGGCCGACCCACAATTTGTACCATATCCTGTCTTTCCTGGCTTGCATTTCAGATTCATATTTGACTGGTGATAGTAATTTTCTTGGTGGTTTCATTCTTGCAGCTTACAAGACCTGGTGAAGGTGAAGCTCTGAGGTGTCCAACCGCCTGACTTTTCCCTGTTGACATTTAGCCTCCCAAGCAGTAAAGGATATGCACTCTGTCTTTTGTCTGTGCTGGTAACTTCTAAGCTTCTGCCATCTTCCCGTCCCAATGTGGGCTACACGTCAAGTTATCTGGATAAAGGTTGCTGTGGTGGAGAGTTCAAGCTTTGTTTGGTGGTCTGTCTCCATGGACCAGTGCTCAGTACACATTTGCCTGAGCATATGTTTTGTAGCAGTTAAGCTGTCACTGTGAGGTCTTGCTGCAGGACATTTTCCACATTCACATGTAGGAAATATATCTAAATCAAATATAAATCAAACAAAATGTGTTTAAATCTGTTAAAAAATGCAACCAAAACATTATTTTATTCCAAGACAATCGTTTAACAACACAATTTTTCTCATATGTAAAGCCACATTCTCACCAGTGTGAATAAAGAATAGAGCCACTGCAACTTTTTATCAATTAATGTCCTTCACTCCTTTCGGGACATAGGCCATTGACAATCCTCCTCCATCAAGTTCGATCTTGAGATGCCCTTTCTGCCTTTCTCATCAGTTGAGTTCAATGGACCAAAGTTTATTTTCAGTCTATTCTGGTGTTTATTGGTCTTTCTCTTCCTCTTCTTTCAGGGCCTCTCTGGCCATGTTTGGTGTTGCTTTCTGCAGCATGTTTCCTTACCAACCCCATTTCCTACATTTGATCTATTGCTCTACTGGTTGTTGTTAGTACCTTTCCCATAGATCTTCAATCCTCACCATGTCTTGCCAACCTATACCCACTATCCTCTTTAGACATTTATTGATGAATGAATGGCTTCCTATGTACCTTTGTTGTTCTGCAAGTTTCATCTCCATGCAGGAGCACTGATTTTCTCATTGGAATTAAACAATCTTAATTTGGTATTAGTCTTTTTTAGTTATTTACGAGGCGTGTTCAAATGAAACCGGACCTAACTGCACCAAGTGAATATATATATACGATGCGCATGATGTCACTTCTGGTGCATACAGGACATACTAACTGTGAAGTTTGCAAAATTTCATTATCCTCCAACTCATAGTTTCTTCAGCAGACCATTGTAAACATGGCGAGTGTGATAAGGAATCCGTTTAGAGTTGATCAGCGAGCGGGGATTCAGTTTCTAACAGCTGAAGGATGTCGACCAGTTGACATTCATCGCAGAATGCAGGCAGTGTATGGTGACAAAAGTGTGTCAAAGACAACAGTGAAGAACTGGACAATGATGTTTAAAGAAGGACGTGAGTTAACAAAAGATCTTCCGAGACCAGGTCAGGCTCATATTGTATTGTTGCGCTAGAAGATGCCATCGCCAAAATTGATGCAGCAATTCGGGTCGACTGTCGCCGGAGCTTACGTTTGCCAGACTTTTGTCACATCCATACAATAGCATTGACACTGAAAATTTTTATTTTTTGTTTTGTTTAGGGCCACTGAAGTCCAGTGTGTGGTAAGTGCTCCTCTAGAGGCATCTCGGATGTCACATATTTAGCAGCCGACGAGACCCGTAGCATTTCTATGTAAAAAGTTTTATTTCTTCTGCTTTTGTTCTCAATCCCCTGCTACCAAGCCCCGAAAAGAATGTAGTCCGGAGAACGGAATACGTTGTGTCGCTAGTTTATAGCTTTACTTCAATATTTGCACTTTTTGGTCTGACACATCCGTTTTCAGCAGAAAAGTTTTAAAATCCACCACTATTTTCTATTACTATTAGATTGATAAAACACTAGAAATAATTCAAGTAGAATTCAAGTAGATGTACTTGAGGGAGGAGGATTACTATAGCTGAGGTGTAAAAGTGCTTGCCTCCAGAAACGAAAGCGTGAAATAGTGGGTTTTGAATCCCTTTTTAAAAGTATTCCTTCGTTTCAAGGGAGGTGAGACGAGTGTCTAGTCACATTGGAGATTGACAAAAACACAGAGATCTAGGCTGTGTATGTAAAAGAACTATTGGCAGTTGAAAGTTGATATAGAGTAGACTGTTCGATACTGTGAAAGCCAAATTCTAAAAAGTAATGAAATTCCTACCCAAAATGCAATCTACCTTCCCCCAGACCTAGTAAAGCTGCAGAAAATAAAACTCAGAATAGAGAACGTTATACGGGTAGTCTTCAGCTACATGCCTGTTTGAATACCAGGATTCCAAGTAAATGTAGGTAGGTCAGGTCATCCTGTAACCAGTGAAGTCGTCGGGGCACCCATGAAGACAACCTCTCTGTCAGCTGCCACAGCCTCCTGTGGTCAGAGATTGGTCCATTCTTTTACGTTGTCCTCCCACCTCTTTGGGACGACCTCTTGCAGGATCTTATTTCCAAGACCATTTGATCTCAGTATTTGGTCATACCAAGTGAGTTTCTGTCTTTTGACCATTGCCAAGGTCTTCAAAAGGCCATATTGCTGTTGTCACTCTTTCTTGAATTTCCTCATTTGTAACTCAGTTTTTGTATATGGCGTTTAGAAGTCTTCGGAAACATTTCGCCTCTAACGCCTGTATCCTCCACTGCAGGTCAGCTGTATTTGTCACTGCCTCACAAGCATAGAAGAATATTGACAGGACCAATGTATGCATTAATCTGATCTTCATGAATATGGTTAACCGTTTTGTTTTGCCAGATTTTGTTACGCATGCAAGCACTGTTATTGTCCACTGTTCTGGCCAACACCTCATATTTTGATCCTTCATCACTGAAAGTACTAATATAGAAAAATATAAGATTTTCAACAGTATATGCATATTATTTGGAATACACCTTTTTGAGTCCGACAATCTTGGAAAGGGGGAAATGACATTCTGATATATATAGTGAAAAGGGTACGTAGAATAAAAAAAGGTTGAAAATCCCTGATCTAGAACACATGTACTGGTTTATAGGACAACATTTTGAAAGAGGTGTGGCATGACAGAGTTCAGGTATGTGCACAAACTATGCCCTCATTTTCTTATCAATTTATGTCACTGATTACTGCCACAATTAAGCCAGTAATCATTGTTACAAACCTAAGGCTACATTGCCAGTGCACTAATAGCATACATAAACACAGAACTGGTGGCAATGGATTCTAAAACAACAAATTAGCTGGGGATCTACCGAAGACAGATGTGTCGGACCGAAAGGTGCAAATATCGCAGTCAAACTGTAAACTAGCGACAAAATGCATTCCGTTCTCCGGACTACATCATGCTACTTGCAAAGCCCTGTTCAGGACTTGGTAGCTGGAGACTGAGGACGAAAGAAGAAGAAGGATGATGAAGCTGGGGATTGAGGAGAGAAAGTGGAGATAGAAAAGACAATGTTCGTGATAATCAACACTAGATAAATATTTATCTGCACTCTGGTAACATATACGAGGCATGTTCAAATAAAACCGGACCTAACTGCAACAAGTGAATATACGTATGCTGACGTCACTTCTGATGTAGACAGCAAATACCAACATCAAGTTTGCAAAATTTCATTATTGTCCGATTCATAGTTTCCTCAGCAGACCATTGAAAATATGGCGGGCGTGATACAGAATTGGTCTAGAGTTGATCAGTGAGCTGTGATTCGGTTTCTAACAGCTGAAGAATGTCAACCAGTTGACATTTAGCACAGAATGCAGGCAGTGTATGGTGACAAAAGTGTTCAGTCCACTCAAATTGCTGCATCAATTTTGGAGATGGCATCTTCTGGCACAACAGTATTCTCATGACCTGGTCTTGGAAGATCTTTCGTTAAATCATGTCCTGCTTTAAACATCGTTGTCCAGTTCTTCACTGTTGTCTTCTATACACTTTTGTCACCATACACTGCCTACATTCTGCGATGAATGTCAACATCCTTCAGCTGTTAAAACTGAATCACCGCTCACTGATCAACTCTGGACGGATTCTGTATCACACCCACCATGTTTTCAACTATCTGCTGAAGAAACTATGATTCGGTGGATAATGAAATTTTGCAAACTTGACGGTTGGTTTGTGCTGTTTACATCAGAAGTGACGTCATCATGTGCATTGTACATATGTCCACTTGGTGCAGTTTGGTCCGGTTTCATTTGAACACGCCTCGTATATAACGAACAGAAACGAAAGTGAAATTACGGTCAGCCGGAATTCAAACACCAGACCTCCAAATGATAGAAGTGCGTTGCCACAAGAGACACTCCATTAAAGGTGTCACAACTGTGCTAGTCTTTCGTCATTCAACAATAGTGACTTTGGAATATAGGCCAGAGTTCAATCCAGTGGGCTCAATTACTTTCTCTTTTATTATCATCAAGCATAGACCATACAGGCCTTAACTGCTGGTGTCGTAGTTAGACAAATAGAGAACAGTGGTATTTCACTTATTAAACGTGGTAAGGAAGGCAATACGTGGAAACTTAGAGGCCGCGAATTTGTAAACAAAGAATGTTTGCTCATGACAACGATCACAAGCATAACTTTTGGGGGTGTCTCGCTGGTCTAGCACCTTAACTCATATCTCTATTATGGAAAGACACTTCCGTCATCTGGAGATCTGGTGTTTGAATTCTGGGCTGCCCATTACTTCACTTTCTTTTTGTTTTGTTTTATAAACCAGAGTGCAGATAAATAATTGTGATCGTTGTCATGAACAAACATTTTAAGTTACAACTCGCAGTTAGTACAAATACCTTCCTTACCAAGATAGAAAAGACACCTTCAGAAATTAACTAAAAAAAAAGTTTTTATATTTTCATCCAGTCTTCATTCTTTTCCTAAAGCACAGTGCCTAATTGTAGTTTAAAAAAAATGTGTTTTAGCCGAGGGAATCAATTTCAACAAACATTTTTTTTAATTATGAGAAGAAAACGTCGCTATATAGGACATATGCTCAGATAGGAACCAGTCAACCTAGCCAGGCAGGCTCTTATATGGAATCATTAAGGAAATAGTAGTAAAGGCGGGTCCCATTGTAGCAGTTGCCGTCAGGGACTTCATGGAATAAGCCGCAGCTTATGTAAGGTGGGACAACCAGTTCCCTTCCTTGCTGTTTATACCTTCCCCAACTCATACGTCAGGAGTAGTAGAGGTAGATCTAAAAATACATGAAGAGAATATGAGAGGGAGCTAAGATTAAATGGTTACACCTGGACAGAGGTAGAAAGAGAAGCACAAGGCCTTGAATGCTGGCGAGATGTGGTCAATGGTCTATGCACTGAGAGAAGTGATGAGCTGCGATTGATTGAGCTCCAATTGGCAACAAGTAGTATAACTTAACTTAACGTCTTTATACTGGTTTAGAAGACTTTACAGTCTGTTTACAACCAGTTTCTTGGAGGATGGTTTAAACGATGTGCGAGTCCATCTTAATAGACTCAAACACTAGAGCTAAGTAGACCCGCAGCCAGTTAGGCGCCATCCATAGCTGCTCTTAACAAACCACCTGGGGAAAGGTACAAGTAACTTGGGTAGATCTTTAATTTGGATTTTGCCCAGTCAGTGGCCGTTAAGCCTACTCTCTTTTATTTCCGTCAAGGAATTTTTTACATGCTCGACACGGATCTGATCATGGGAATTTTTACCAGATCCACGTGAAAAAAATCCCGGTCTCCGTGATTCGAACCCACTACCTTCGGCACCCGAGGCAAACACCTTACCTCGAGACCACTGAATCCCTTTTTGATGTAATAACACCTGCAGTCCGTGTCTTACAGATTCATCTATATCATCATCATTATCTAGCAGATTTATGTATGTCCACAACATCAAAATTCTCCACAGTGGGTGCATTTTAAGCTGGGATAGCTCTTTCACTGCAACCAGCTCCTTGGATTCACACAAGCCGTTTAAAGTTTGAGGCCTCTATGCCTTCTAACCGTTTATGTCATACCATCCCTTCTGCACCCTCCAAAGCAAGGATTCATTGTCAGATACAATGACTGCTCTAATTACAGTTCAATTCAACTGACCTCGACGTCGCACAAAGCATAAATTTCACCCGACTTGACCGAAATCTAACATTGATGTTTTGCTGTTTAGTCTGATCTAAAGTTTACCAAATATCTTGCACATGCACTACTTTCATTTACTGTAGAGTTCATTCCGTCAGATCTGTATTTATGAATGTGGTGAATTATTAAAGTTGTCCTTTCTATGCGATGACATTTGCACATCAGGACTCTAGAAATGATTTATTATTTTACCAATGATTACCAATCTGGATATTCAATACAAATCCGATTCAGACTGACTGGGACACAGAAGAAAGAAACTGTGATAATGCCTTGAGGAATTAATTAATGCAGAAAGACGTATATTTTTTAATATATCAGACTCTGACTGTTCTGTGCCATTTGTCTATGAAGTTGGCTATTATTATTTTAGTTTTTATTTCTTAATATCCTACCCTGTATTCAGTTTTGCTTTCTCCAAATTTTTCGAATTCATCAGTTTTCTCAATTACATGCATCTCAGGGGCATGAATCTGTTTTGCCAACTAAGTATTATTTTAAATGACTAAAATTGACTTTTCCTAATCTTCAGCTAAATTTATGACTAAAGAAAAGCGCACATTGTTTATTCTATTTCTAGCCTATATAATATTTATTAAAACAAATGTCAATTCAAAGAATGAAATACAAAATATGTATAATAAACTGTTTATTCAATGTAAAAAAAAAAGGCGGACAATGGTTGAGTAATGAAATTTCTACTGTAGAGGAACCTCAACAAATATATAATTATATTTGTACATTGTTTTACACTCTAAACCAAACAGCAAGAGAAAGCTGGAAAAACAAAACAGAAAGCCTCAATTTAGACAAAGAAGGGAACAAACTATGGAAGCTAGTCAGAGCCATGAATGACGAAACTCTATCAAACAAACAAATTACAATCAAGCAGGGTGACAACATGCTCACTGGAAAAAAAAGCAGCAAACGCCTTTGTTGAACATTATGCCAGAGCAAACCACATTGATGTGCCTGCAGATAGGCATACAGACATTAGTGAAGAGCAAAAGGGGCACGACAACATCAATATGGCACCAGAAGAGCACATGATGGCAAAATTAACAATGAATGAAATGGAAGAGGCCATGAGAACATAAAAGAAAAGGAAATCTCCCGGAAAGGACGGGATAACAAATGAAATGCTGATGGGGCTGGGCCAAACAGCAAAGAGGAAACTACTATCAGTCCTGAACCAAAGCTGGAAAAGGGGTATTGTACCCCAGGCATGGAAAGACACAGTACTTGTACCAGTACCAAAGAAAGGAAAAGACAAAACAGATCCAAATGGATACAGGCCTATCAGCCTACTGAGCTGCGTCGGCAAACTGATGGAACGTATGATAAACACCAGACTGATGTGGCATCTGGAAGAAAAACACATACTAATTCCACAGCAAGCAGGCTTTAGACAGCACAGATCCACAGAGGATCAGGTCATCCTCATAGCCCAGGAAATAGAAGATGCCTACCAGGAGCAAAAACACACAGTAGCGGTTTGGGTGGACCTAGAAAAGGCATTTGACAAAGTCTGGAAAGAGGGACTTAGAGTCAAGCTAAGAAGAAGTGAAGTTTGTGGGAAAATGTACAAATGGATCAGTCACTACCTCAAAAACAGAACAGCCAGAGTTCAAGTACAAGGGCAGATGAGCAAAAAAGGTGACACTTGAGCAGGGAGTACCCCAAGGGGGAGTACTGTCACTCACACTCTTCCTGGTGTATATAAATAACATAACAGAGAATATACATTATGAAAACTAAGTTAGCCATGACATGCAATAAAATCAGCTGAAATGTTTCTTTAAAAAAATAATAAGATTTTAAGTTATCTGCCAAGACAGTTTTTTTTTGGTTGGCTAGGCAAAGCAAAGGCAAAGGCTTCTGTCCATCATAGACGATGATGGCATAATTAATTTTGCCTGCGCTATTTTTAGTAAGGATTAACTGTGCTACTTTTTATCCTCACTCTCTCGCCTCGTGCCGCCCGACCCCAGTGGCACGTCAAGGACAAGACGACTAGGGGGCGACTACGAGATGCAGGGGACTCTGCATCAAGCACCTGTGAAAAAGACAGCAGAGTCAGGAGTCAAACCAAAACCACCTGATCACGAGGCCGACGGCTTAACCACTTCGCCGCGGAAATGGTTGGCTAGATGTCTGAAAAATGGATAAACTGGCACCTGCAGAAATGCTCTTTTTCTCACTTTTGAATTTGTAATTGGTCTCTGTAAGTGGCTTCTGACATGCTATTAATAGGTTGTTTGTATGGACCATGACATGAATGGAGAGGAAACATCTGACTAAATACCCTAGGGAGAGAAGACAAACTTCTGGTTAGGCAAAATATACTGATCAGACTAAGTGGGTCAGGTAAAATATACTGATCAGACTGTCAGTCAGGGTCAGGCAAAATATACTGACCAAGACCCTCACTTCCATGCAGTTTTCTCTGAAAATAGGCTCATGCAGTTTTCTCTGAAAATAGACTGTCTCATGATAGTCTGGTTAATGAGGTGGGGGTCAACATGGTTCCAACTGTAGTGAGCGACAAGCAGATGAAGCCAAACAAAGCACATCCACCTGGAGGAGCCTGATCAGCACACCTGGGATGTGAGGATGTGCAACCCACCTCTTAACACCCTTTTCCGGGCATACAAAAGAGTAAACATACTCATTGTGGGCATTCAACAACAACTAAATAACTTATAAGTTTGGTTTTTGTTTAGTTTTTTTTGGTCTCCATTTCATGATACACAGTAAAATATTGTCACACAATCTCAAAAACAGTAAAATATTGTCCATTTCATAGTCTCATGGAACAGAAAAATTGTGTCACTCCAGAATCTTAAAAACAGTATAATGTCATTTCATAGACACAATGCAGTAAAATATTGTTATTTCATAGTCGCATGGAACAGAAAAATTGTGTCACTCCAGAATCTTAAAAACAGTAAAATATTGTCATTTCGTAGTCACAATGAACAGTAAAATATTGTAATTTCATATTGTGCTTCATACATTCACATGTGACATCACTATTGATAGCCATCGCATTTCATAACAATGCTTTAGTTTTGCTGTCAGGAATATAGATAGCTTCCAGTATTAAAGTAAAACAAAACCACTAATTAAATAATATAAATAATACATTCATTTTCTATAATAATTCTTTTGGCCATTTACGATTTAAGTTTCACACCTAGAAATATTGTGAGAATTATACTTCCTATATACATAGCGAGACAGGCAATAAGATGAATGGGTCATCTCAAGAGAATGAATTATTATCAGTTACCACTGCGCTCCAACAACACAAGAAGATCAGGTTCATCAGGTCATGACAAATACTGAGCACCAAGTCGCCCAGAAATTTTGCTGTACCTACAAATTTTACTGTGGCACATAACATTCAAGGATCAATGTTCTATTTCCTCGCATGAAAACACCCCCCCCCCCCCCTCCCCAAAAAAAAATCATCATGTATCCAGCACTAGATTTTTTTACCTGGCTCCTAGATTCTAAACAAATTTTTCACTCCTTAGGGTGCATGCACAATGAAGTCCATGAGCACATGGGACCTGAATTTATCATCTGTCTCTGATAGGATTTGGCAGCTCGATCTGATATCCCTTGACACCACTGGATGTCTGAAGCTTGCAGAATTTGAACATTGCATTTCTTAAGTGGTAAGCACATTCATCATCATTGGCGTCTTAGTCTCTGTAGACCATTCGCTTGGTGCCCTGTGAGTTTTGTCCAACTTTCTCCTGCATTTCAACACTGTTTGCCATGACTCAAAAAGCCAATCCTCGAGTGACAGTCCCTGTCACAGATCGTACAACCATACTGAGGAGGCTGGCTTGCCTGGGTGTTTCTAGATCTCTTCAGTCTTTCTCTTTTCTCTACAGTCAGAAGGTGTCTACGAGCATCAACAGCCATTATGCCTCTTCCAACTGTCTCCAAACAGCTCAATCCTGAGCAATTGTTTCCCAGCCCATGGATGGGATGTCGCAGTAGGATTTCATGTCCCTCTTGCAAACGTTCTTGAATCGCAGTGTGGGACGACCGAGCACATTAACTCTCAGATATAGAGGGAAACACCTTCGCCAAGCTAAACTGTCGCCATTTAGCCCTATTTGGACATGCAGCCTACATTGACAAGAATGTTCCCATCCCTCAGCCCGTAATGCAGATCATGAACATCAAGGGTGGGAAGCAACCCTCTCCATTATGGTCCTGCCTACCCCCGCACCATCTGGTTATGTCAAATCAGAAAGACTCGTCCCCTCTGTATATGACCTGGGACTGAGTCACACAACGTGGCCACTGATTGTTGGCATGATGAGCCTTTGTCAACTAAGCAGATCTACCTATCTATCAATGTTCCGTGTCTCCGTTCATTTCTTAAGTGGTGAGCACATTAACTTTCAGATATAGTGGGAGAAACACCCCCCCCCCCCCCCCCCCCCGATATAATCATTTGTAAGCTGGGGTTCTCTGAGATCTGAAGTTTCATAGGTATGTCCATGATAAACAAGTTCAGGGTGGGCTTATTTAGACCAGCAATTCCCAACCGCTGGTCCTAGGCAGAAATTTCCTGCTGGTCCGCAAAAATGGAAATTGCTGCTAAACATCTATTTGCTGCTGAATTCCTGGTTATTTTAAACGGCTATAGAATTTTCATTTTATAATATTAGCTTTAAAAACTTATAGACAAAATACTATATAAATAATGGGATTTTTTAAATGTCTGAGCGGTCCGCGAAAGATTGTTACTATTTGCACTTGTCTGTGAACAATTTTTCCTATTTTCACCGGTCCATGGGGTAAAAATGTTGGGGAACGCTGATTTAGACCATTCATGTTTTGTGCCTCACATGCAATTCTAATATCACAGGTATCAGCCTCGCTTATCAAAATGAACCAGAGATCCTGGCTTGAATAACAACTGCCAGGACCCCAGTTAAGCATTAACAATCTGTCCAATGACACAAGCAAAAAAAATCTTAAAGCAATTCAGTATTTGTGCCCCAATGTATTGCCATTGGTAACACCTTAAAAAATCAAACACTAAATGTCCTGGCTTGAAAATAAAACACTAAATGTCCTGGCTTGAAAATAAAACACAAAATATCCATGCTTGAAATTAAAACACTAAATGTCCTGGCTTGAAAATAAAACACAAAATATCCATGCTTGAAATTAAAACACTAAATGTCCTGGCTTGAAAATAAAACACAAAATATCCATGCTTGAAATTAAAACACTAAATGTCCTGGCTTGAAAATAAAACACAAAATATCCATGCTTGAAATTAAAACACTAAATGTCCTGGCTTGAAAATAAAACACAAAATATCCATGCTTGAAATTAAAACACTAAATGTCCTGGCTTGAAAATAAAACACTAAGTTTCCTGGCTTGAAAAACAACTGCTTAGAATGAAGTCAAATATAAATCATTTGTCAAAAATAAATCTCAAAGCCATTCAGTACTTGGGCTTCACTATATACATGACATCCCCAATACAAACTGCAACCTTCTGAAATGTGCTGGCTTGAACAACAATGGCTAGCTATGACTCCACTAAAAGATGAATGGCATCACAGTTAAATAAGATATCTAATCACGATAAATTAGAAAATTATATATTTCTTCAATAAAAAGTAAAGTAAATCAAGTTTTGTGCCTCACATAAAATCATGTGACTTAACCATGGTTTTATCCAATGTCTATGAAAATGATGCCTTCAAAGGCATAGCTCGAATAACAACTGCCAGAACTCCCCTAAAACATAATCATCGCATTCAAGTTAGAACTTTTATTACGATAAACAACGTAAAAACAAACTTTGATTTGGAACTGAAATATATATATATATTTCACAGCATGTTAATGTTTATTTCAGTATATATATAATTGCGTCTAAGTATATGAGATGGTAAGAGTTTAGTGTAAGGTACTCAGATAGTTGAGAGAGATCAGAACTGTATAGAGAAATTTATATTCAGGTTCTTCATTAAACAAATATATGAGATGACTTCAAATTAAAACCTTTAAAGTGGGATAGAAATGAGAAAAACCATGCTTGCTAAGGATGTCCTACACGTGCCATCAAGGTGCAGATGAACAACATGACGTACTAAATGCAGGTAAAAAATAGCGGTCCCACTATGGGCATGGACGTTCTGTTTTCAGTTTTTTTGAATAGCGAAGGGGGTGAAACCTATTGAAATACATTAGCGAATGAAGGTACAGTATGGTGATGCATGCCTTTCACTCCAGCAAGTGTATTGAGTGGAGTAGGAAGGTTCAAAATGGTGTGAGTTATGTGACAGCCTGTTCACAACCGGGTCAGACACACTGAGTAGTGACCCCCAGAGCCAATTGCAGCCGTTGACTGCCTCGTAAAGAAAATCGCTGATTGACTGTGAATGAAAGGCATGCCACACTTGTACTAAACCTTCATTTGCCAATGTTTCATCGCTTTCTTGCTCAAAAAATGGATAACAAAACAGTGCTCCTCTTTGGAGCATGTCATGTCAATAATTTGGGGGGGATCTTTTAACTGCAATTATGACATGTATTGTTCATCTGCACTGTGATGTCATATCCATGACACTCCTTAGCAACCATATTTGCAAGTTACAATGCATGGATTTTCTAATTTCTATCCCACTTTTAAGGTTTTCATTTGAAGCCCCCTCATACTAAACCTAATATTAAACAGTGCTGCATGGTTAGAAATCAGGAAGTAGCTAATCTGATGAGGGGTGAAATTGTTGCCTAGCAGTTTGGGGAGTTACATGACCTCCTGTATAAGGAGGGAGATTGAGGTAGTTACTACAGGTTTGAGGTGACTATCTGAGACAGCAATAATCCCGGCAATTATTATAACAGAGACTCAGTCTTTCCTTCGGAATGTTCTAAGCATGCTGGAGTTCAGGGCAATGAAAGATCTGATTCTAAAGTAACAATAGTGGAGGGACATTAAATATGAATCATAAGCTGATATTGAGATCACTAAATGACAAATAATGACAGTGCCATCAATGTGTTGGCCATTCACAGACTGCACAAATTTGTAATCAAATGTGAGTTAAGCATGATAGGACGTAGAAGAGTGTGCACAACCAGCAAGCTTTAGGAACCATCAGTACTGTTACCTTTCACCATCTCCTGAGGGTCTGCCCAGACTGCAGTGATGTCTGTTCATTTTAACCACTTACAGTTCAACATAATTTACAAGATGTTAGTCTTAATGTCCAAGACAGGAGCAGTAATTTTATATGTTTCATAGTTAACACAATAAACACACACAAAAAATACATTAAAACTAAAATTATGATTTTTAAATTTAAAGATACAGCTTTTGTACATAAATCAAATTTAGCTAAATAACAAGATATGGTTGAAATGTGACTTCAGATATATGAGACTAAGTGGTGCTACTCTAGTTGACTGCAACGAACTGCGAAGTGTTGATTAACAGAACCGCAAGTGCTGTCTGACAAAATGTGCTATTCTGAGAATGTGTCAACACTGATAATGTCCCACAAATCCCCCTGGTGGACTATTACCAATTTGAATAAAGTCTGTAACGATAATTTTATTAAAAATGAGCTGGGAAGCCCTACCATAGCTCTCACAGATACAAATAATTGTCTGGTTGTTATCAGTATTACCATAAACTGGTTTTAGAAAAGTCATTGGTTTAATCTTGAATTTACTTGTACAAGAAAAACCAATAAACAGATGTATGGGCCATAAAATAACACAAATGGGGACTATATGAAATAAAAAAGTATGAAGTTGTTGAAATGACTATGAATAGCTTTTATTAACTTGGAACAAGCTGCAGCAGTAAATGAGCTGACGGCAGCCATCGACTTACAGCTGGCTGCTTACATCAGGATTAGTGACCCATAACTGACCAAGATACTACTCCAGCTCCAAGTGGCAGCCCTGGAAACCGACTGGAACCATGCAACCTGACTAAGAGATTAGGGATGTAATGGCCAAAAGACATATCCTCTCTGTAAACTACATCACAAACATCCTTTTCACAATCATTGCTGAAGAAGAATTGACTTGGAATTCTGGTATTCAAACATGAAGGTTATGCCTGCTGCCAGGTAGCCAAAGCTATCCGTAGTACCTGTATGTTCTTTTTTTGTGATTTTATTTCCTGTGGCCTACTAAGCCTAGGGGAACGTAAGTGAGGTTTTGTTGTAGGAATTTCATTACCTTTCTAAATTATTGCCTGGACAGTCAGCTTTATTCAGCTTTAACTGCAAAGGGTTCTTTTACATGCATGTGTGGGCTAGTGGTTTAGTGACACGGCTCACAAGCCGAAGGTGCTAGGTTCGCTCCCCATCACAGCACCAGCCGTTACCCCGAGGAAGAAAACTCTTAGAAAATGAAGGAGGAAGCAGACCTTTAAATAAAATGCATGAAAAAGTCGGATGCACTAAGCCCTCACCAGTTGAACAGAACAGAGCAGGGCGTGGTCTTTAGACTCCGCACAGGCCACAACAGACTGAGGTACCATATATTCAATAAACTGAAGATAGGTGGCACTGACGAATGCACCTGTGGTACAGGGAAAATGACAGCTGAACTACCTGCTGCAAAATTGCCTGACATACGAGGACCAGAGAAAACACATGTGGCCATCACCAATGGCAACACTAGACAAGCTCTATAGCAGTGTCAAAAGCTTCAGGATGACAGCTGCTTTCTTCAAACAAATTCAAGTTGACGTCTGACAGCGTACGGAGAAGAAGAAGGATGCACTAGGCCGACAGGCGCAAAATTAAAACATAGTGCAACACAGACTGCCATAGGGAATAGAGTAATAAGGCGACCACAAAAATGTTTTCTTAATTTGCAGAGACAATTTCATAGCAATGATTTAACATGATGTTGTTGCTAGCCCCAATAACAACCCTGTTTCAGTCCCCTTTAACGACATCTATCAAATGTTTTAGTAATAATTTTCTTTACAACTCGAGTAATGCTAGGATTAAAAGTCACCTTGAATAAAAATAAATGTGCTATCTCAGCATACAAAAATACAAAATCAGTTACCATGACAACTGGGAGCCGTGTTAATTAGTGCATATTTGCTATTGGAAGCACTTCTGGCTAGAATGATAACCAATGTCAACAGTGCTACAGACAAATTATTTGCAGTCAGACTAGGACAGTCAACAATGAAGAAGAATCTAAAGCAATGATATGGCACATTAAGATAACAGCCTGATTGTTAATAGCTCTGCACTATATACTTTAAATGTGAATTTGTTAACGAGTTTGTTTATGTCAATAACCGAAAAAAAAAACAGATTTAGATGAACAGGAAATTACAATATAAATGTTACAGATTGGTCAGAATTGTAACCAATGGTGGAGCTCAACAAGATAGCACAAAAAAAAGATCCCCCTCCCCCCCTCAATCTAGTGGTCTGCTGTGGTCTTTGTCTATGACAAAGACTAGAATAGCACCACTGGCCCTCAGAGAACGTGTTGTAAGAGGTGACTAACTGTGTGACATAGCATAACACCGGCCATGGTTAGGGGGTTTGTTAACATAGATGGCGCCTAGCAGGCTGTTAGTTTACTTTGCTCTAGTAGCGAGTATTAAGATGGACTCGCACATCGGTTATCCACGTCCCAAGAAACTGGCTGTATACACACTCTGCAGAGTCTTCTAAACCTGTTTAAAGATGTTAAGTTAAGAATCGGGTGCGGTAAAAGTTACAGCCCCTTGCTCATGTGCATCTTATATGGCAGGTCCTAATTTTCAGATTCTACAGATGCTAAAACTGATTGTCATAATCTATTGAAGATGTTCAGATTCCATAGATGATAAAACCGAGTACATTTATCATCTATTGAATAGTCATCTTCCGATTACATCGTCATCTATTGAACATCTTCAGATTCTACAGATGCTACAGCTGATTAAGTCATCTATTGAAGATCTTCAGATTCTACAGCTAATTAAGTCATCTATTGAACATCTTCAGATTCTACAGCTGATTAAGTCATCTATTGAACATCTTCAGATTCCACAGACGTTACAGCTGATTAAGTCTATTGAACATCTTCAGATTCCACAGACGCTACAGCTGATTAAGTCATTATCTAATGAATAAACTAAGGACAGGAACTATCATGAACTACATTTTTCAAAAGTGCCCAAGATAAAAGGAACAATAGAAAGTAGATTAAGGCCATCATTAGAGAAAGTTCTGGACAAGCTCTGTGGAGATGTCATTAACCTTAGATTAACCAATGTTTTCTTCAGATGTATTCTAGTTGATATATGGTAGCTTATGCCAAATAAGAAAATATGGTATGTCAAAATGATAATCTCTTGTATCCCATGTTGAGGAACAAGATATTCAGCTGTAGCGGTCAATGGCCCAAAGCTGACTGCCAGCGTCAGGGTCAGCGACAGAGAGCTGCCAAGAGCCTTCTCCACCTCCGTGTGGTGATCCTGGATAACAGGCTGCAACAGGGCAGACTGGCTGAGGAGAAGGGATCGAAGAGGGAAGGCTAACACAGTATCCAAAAATGCCATGTCAGATCGAAAGGTGCAAATATCAGTCAAGCTGTACACTATGACACAACACATTCTGTTCTCCGGACAACATCCGGCTACTTATAAAGGTCTTTTCAGGGAATGACGAAGAAGAACAAGTATCCTATGTTGGGAAAATACTTTTATATTAAAAAAAAAAAATATGGAATTTGTTTAATGACCGAATAGTAGATCATACAATCTAATGATGACATTTTTTAATTGAACCAGCAATATGTATGACCTTTCTCAATGTCTAATAACACAGTTTACAGAGATATCAGACTGCCTGCATCTCAGAAACAAAACAAGTGTTTTTGAACAAATCAAAGTACACCCCAGTTTACCTTACTGCAAAAAAAGAACAACCTGACTGCTCTGAGTTAGAGATGGTGATTAAGGAAACCGATCATTTCACCTCATTGAAGTCTAATGACACATCTAACATATTATCCTCTCTCCACAGCATATGGTATATCACTAACTATTTACAAACACGTCTTAGAGATCTGAGTACAAGGAATGGAATTAATCATTACTAACTTTAACTCAACATAATGCAAAGTTTGTATAATATACACCAGTGTTTTGCAAATCTCTGACATTTGGAGACCATATTATGAATGATCGAGGAACACATGGATCACCAAAACAGAGTTCGTTTTACACCAATCATCATCAAAAATACAGAACCAGTTACTATGACAACTGGGAGCCATGGTAATTAGTGCATATTTCCTGTTAGAAGCACTTCTGACCAGAATGATAACCAATGTCAACATATTTTTTCCAGAACGTAGTCTCCATTATGGCAGCAATGAACACATTGCGGTTTTGGGCAAGTTGGCCTGCGTCATGCAGGGACATCTTGAAAATGTCAGTAATGTCTTGATATGATCTTCCCCTGGTTTGCCCTCTTCCCCCACCCATGATCAGCCTCTATAGACCAATTTGTCTATTCATATGACCAAATATCTTAGCTTTTTCTTTGTGATGTTGTTTACAAGCCAATTTTATTTTATTCTCAGTTGTTGCAGAATTTATGTTTGTGTTCTCTGGACATGTAATTTTCCTATATCACTTATATATGAAAGTTATATTTTTTGCAATTGTTTTGTTTAAAGTCCATGTTGTACAACCTTATCTAACCACAGAGTAAATGCACGTTCTGATCCGTTGGATCTTCATCTTCTTGCTTGTGGTCTGCCATCAATTTTTCATCCACATTAGTTTGTGTATGGCAATTCAAAGTCGCCTATTGATTTCTATAAAAACAGTTACCAGAATTGTTGATTGTACCCCAAATAGTTATTTACAAACAAATTGCTTTACAACTTGAAAAGTTTATAATAATTACTAGGGGTCAATAGTTGGGAAGGAAAGGTAAGATAATTTCACCTCTATACTTGTTGTAACATGCATCTAAAGAGAGTTGTGTATAGGGCCAGCAACCTCAGGAAAGTAACACAGATTACTGACAACTGATAGACTGTTGATCCCACTCCGAGATACAATCATATAAATATGTAATAGTACATCGAAATAGATTAAATGAGGCTTGCTCAAATATTAAACATACAATAGTATATAATGAAATATCACAACATGTATAATTTAACTGAAAAGCTAACTCACACATTTTGACAAATCATAAATACATTTTTTTTAAATGGGACAGCAACAAGAATAATGAAGAAATAAAAATTCACTGGCATAATTTCTTATCAAGTTTGAAAAATCAAACAAGCAACCAAGAATAATAAGGAAAAAAAAATTCACTGGCATAATTTCTTATCAAGTTTGACAAATCAAACAAGCAACCAAGAATAATAAGGAAATAAAAATTCACTGGCATAATTTCTTATCAAGTTTGACAAATCAAACAAGCAACCAAGAATAATAAGGAAATAAAAATTCACTGGCATAATTTCTTATCAAGTTTGACAAATCAAACAAGCAACAAAGAATAATAAGGAAAAACAAATTCACTGGGATCATTTTTTTTATCAACATTTTAAACAATTGTATAAAAACACCATACAACAAAATAATTGAAAATCAACAAGAAAGATTCAAATACAGTTCTGCACGAGAAGAGTAACAGATATAGCAGCTTTCTGTTATCAGTATTAGACAGAGAAACTCTGACCAAGGCACAAGATCAAAAGATTACATGTTAAATGAGACGATTGCAAAAGGCTGTCAGTCCATAGAAGAAACATAGTGAAAAATGAAGAAATCCTACCAAATTAGAGACAACATCATTCTTCTTTGCAGTTCATCCTGAAAAGGACATTTGTGACATTGTGTCATAATTTACAGCGTGGCTGTGATATTTGCGCCTTTTGGCCGACACATCCGATTTCAGAACAGTATTTTTTGGACCGGGTAAGTTCCCTCTTCGATCCTTAAATCTCAGGCTGCATAATTGTAAATTTATTTTCAGGGCCACCACTTGAAGGCAAAATAGGGCCTTGGTCTGTTATGGGTCACTGACCCTGATGCAAGCATCCAGCTATAAGTTCCTGTCAACTCATGTGTATGTATGTATGTAGATATTTAATTTTTAAATTATTATAAGACAGAAAGAAAATTAAATAGTTAGAATATCTGACAAGAATGCCTCCAATCTTACTAGCTGCCTGAGTCATTAACATTAAAAATGAAAACTTCAAATTAAGAGACAATAAATAAAAGGTGGACTGATTGTGCATCACTAGAAAAAAAACAACAGCTGTCAGGTTAATGGCACCTTATAAAGAAGGCTACATCTTCACATGACATCTAGTGACATAATGAGACAGTAGCAGATGTGTTGAGCAGGGTGACTGAAAAACAACAATGAGAGACAGAATGCGCAAATGAAAGATGTGTGAAAAATAGTTGAAGCAAGACCCTGCACTGAATATACTGATGAGGAGAGAATCAAGTGGTTTGGCAACATAATGAGAATGCAACCTGACCAACTACCCCTGTGAGCCTATAACGCACGGCGATCGGGTTTTCGCAACAGGGTAGACCAAGAACTAGATGGATAGGAAATGTCGCGGATATTCCAAATTGCTATGGGATGACGACTACTTCAGCGACTCGTCTGGCCCTGGGCAGAAAACTAGGCCTTCCCACGATGCCTAACGGCACAAGTTGATAAGATAACCCAATCATTGGAATACATTACCGTTAACCATTAATTTCCTTCCACTACATTTCACGCTTATTTCCATGTTTTTCTTTCAAATCCACGTTAATTTTGCTGAATTGTGTCTTTCTGTCCATGGCAAATGTAGCAACCCCTTAAGTAAACAATTTTTTTCTTTCAAAATAACACTAAGAGCAAATAATTTGAGCTAAAAATTACAATTTACAGATCTTAAGACATATAATTATATTCTATGACATGAAGTATTCATAATCAAAATATATGTTAGTATGAAGTGTTGAATGCCATTATTGCAGAAGGGAAAATATGGCAACAACAAAATTTATGTTTGCTATGTCATGAGTATTTCTGCTTTAAATTTATAAAATCCTTTTCTTCTGTATCCCAGTCAAAGTCTAAATCAGACATATATTGAATATCCACTTGTAATCCAGATTCTCGATCATTAGTTTCATCACATAGTAAATCATTTCTTTGGTCCCAAATTTCATCGGATGGAAAAACTGACTTTAAAACATTCTCCACAGAAGTAAATCTTGATAAAATGTTGCTAATTATTCTTGAAAGATGCACACGTGCTGAGCTTCATCTAACCAATGAGAGTCCATTTCTATGTAACAATGGCTAACAGTAGTGTCTTGATTCCTATTTCACTATAATCAAAGTGAAAATGGTGTTTGATGTACACCCTAATCCTTCTGTACTGGACTTGGTTAATTGATATTTAATTAATCAATTTAATTAATATTCGATCAACATTATTACAAAGTGTCACAGCATTTTAATGAAACTTAATAAACTTATATCTTTTCCTTGTGAATATACAGAAGATTTTCCAACAATTTAATTGAATCAACATAGGTGTAAATATAGATGGCAAGTGGCTCACTCATTTACGATTTGCAGATGACATCATACTCATCAGTCTGAAGAAGCCCAACAATCCTTGAACAACTTAAAATGAGGTCAGCAGAGCTGCTGGTCTGAAGATAAATAAAAGTAAAACACAATGCCTCAGAAACCATTTACTGCCCAAAGCAGGACATCAAGCTAGGAGAACCATTGAGAGAAACCAATTCCTATATCTATCTAGACCAAGAGATTAATGCAAACACAAAATTGACCACGAACTCTAGACGATGAAAAGCAGCTATGTATTTATTTCTTGAACTCCATTAAAGCCAATACTTCAAGAGATGAAGCGCACACACTTTCAATTTCATGGTTATTCTAGCAATTTACGGATAGGAAGTGTGGAACTTGCGCAAAACAGATGCTGACAAGCTAAGAAAACAATGGAACAGAGCGCACTAAACATTTCGATGAGGGATAACAAATTTGACTTCCAACTTTGTATCAAGATGTTCCGAAAGCAGTGATATCATGCAAACATCGCTGGGCTGAACATGTAGTATGCATGCCTGACAACAGATGGGCACTTAGATCAACGTTTTTGGTATCCATATGCCTGTAAACATCCATGGGGGCCACCCACCTATGCGATGGTGAGATGAGCTGATGAAAGACCTAGAATCCCCATAGGTACAGCATTGCAAAAGATCGGAACGTATACTGATTATTATTGGCTTACTTACATACGGCATGTTTCTAGGACTGACCAAAATGATAATATGATGTGATACAGAAGAGTCAGTCAGGCTCGTGGTAAGAAAGCAAATAAAGAATTCCTGGCAAGGGAAATAATGAAAGACATAAAAATGATATATTTCAATTTTTTTAAGCCATTTAAAGAGACACAATACTATGCTGAAAACAAAACTGGAGGGAAAATTTGCAGGCAGGCGGCCAAGAGAAAGACAGTACTATTAGTGGGAGTACCATTAAGGCATGAGACAGCAGAGCCCAGATCTTATGGACTGATGAACATCTCCGTAAGTACAGGAAAATGCTCGTCAGGTGAGCAGAAGAAACGATAGAAAAACTGAACAGTTTCCTCATTGATGTCATCTCCTGGAAGCTGTTTGCGCTGAACCGCTCAGCCTGGGACACTGCCATCACACAAGGTGCTCACATCACTGAGAAGAGAATCATCATGAGATGCAGAAAAAGCAAGCTGCACGAAAGGTCAGAGGATAAGATGGCTCAGTTTGAACGCTGCTTATTTGTGCCCCATTTGTGGTGTTTGATGCACTTGAATTGGACTGTACAGAAATATGTGGTGATACCTCAAGACACATGTCTGACGCTGTCTCCATCTTCCCTTGCGATGTGCAACTATTAATACTAGGGAAGAAAGTAAAGAGAGCCAATTAATGAAGGCTGTGCACATAATCACTATGTAAAGCACATTGTTTCAGAAACCCCCATGGCTAGAGAAAGTTAGTTCTTTGGTGCAGGTTACTTGTTTGGAGAAATCTACATTGGTGCCGTTATGCTTTGTAGGCAGTGAAAAGGAGGAGACAAGGAAGAAAATACACTGTAAAAGTGGTCTCGACGTAAGGTGTCCACCTCGGGTGCTGGAGGTCGCGGGTTCGAATCACGGCACAGACCGCAATTTTGTTCACGTGGATCGTCTGGTAATAATTCTTCTGATCTCTGGGTAGTGAGATAAGACTTTCGTGTCCAGGGTCGAGCACGTTAAAAATTCTTTGGCAGTTGGAAATTGAAAAGAGTCGGCTTAACGACCGCTGCCTGGACAAAATTCAAGTTAAAAATGTACCCAAGTTATGTGCACCTTTGCCCAGGTGGTTTGTTAAGAGCAGCTATAGATGGTGCCTAACTGGCTGTAGGTCTACTTAGCTCTAGTGCTTGAGTCTATTAAGATGGACTCTCACATCGATTAAACCACACTCCAAGAAAAATGGTTGTATACAGATTCTGTAGAGTTTTTCTAAACAAGTATAAATAAGTTAATTTAATTGATAAATGAATGACAATTAACAAATAGTTGCAATTGAAGTTATCATATTCTTAACTATCATTGTTATCCAGCTTTACTGCAGTCCCTTAAGTACTTGGTACCTGATATGAATATAATACGGTCACAGTCTTCCTCCAAGCATGTCGTAAAAGTTGAATAAAGAGTGTACTGCTTGATTCTGGCAACCACATTGTGTAAAAAAAAAACTTTGCCATTGTCACTGCAAATGCTCGGATACAAGCTCCAGGTGAAGAAATCTGGAGTTCAAACCTATACTTCAACATTTGAGCGAAAAGGTGAATGAATGAAAATGCTTGGAACATGGCTTCCATTAAAAGAATGAATGATTGAATAAAGAACATATGCAGGATGTCCCACTCACTACTTCCTCGTAATTTTACCTTTTAACTTTTAAACCATTGAACGTAATTCCATAAAATTGACCATGGACATACCTTGGTGTGAGACAGTCTAATGAGCAAATGTAGAAAGTGGTCACCATTAGAATCAAGGCATGCCTATAGACACCTCTCCATGTTACGGAAGGTATTCACCAACATATTAGGGTCACAGACTCAATTTCTCACAGAATGTTTTCTTGCAGTTCCATGAGATTGTTTGGCTTGTTGTAATACACTTTCCCTTTCAGCATGCCCCATAGGAAGAAATCAAGTGGGTTAAGGTCAGATGACCAAAGTCTATTAGAAATGACATGATCTTTTAAAAAGGAAGCAATAACACCCATGTTGACATTTGAAGTGTGGCTTATGGTTCATCCTGCTGAAAATAGCCAGTACGAGTACCTCATCGTCAAACTGGTTCACAGTATGTCCATGTCAAATTTGATTAAATTATGTTCATTAGTTTAAAAGTTATAAGGGAAAACCAGGGACCGATATCGAGTGGGACACCCTGTATTATGTGTACAGTATATATTACAACATCCAACATCCTTTTTTTGTGCAGCATAAAATATATATATATATATCAACTATATAAAGAAAATATTTATCATTCAAAACATGCTAACAATGGTTGTTTGAAACTCTCATGCAAAAGTGAGCATTTTTTTCACAAAGAAAACTAAAAATAGTTTACATTCACATACTAAAAATAGGAGAAAATACACAATAATTAATTAATTCGGGTCAATAAAGTATAGCAACTGTATAAAGAAAATATTTATCATTCAAAATATGCAAACAATGGTTTGAAACTCTCATGCAAAAGTGAGCATTTTTTTGCACAAAGAAACCTAAAAATAGTTTACATTCAAAGGCTAAAAATAGGAGAAAATACACAATAATTAATTAATTCGGGTCCATGATGAACCGTAAGTACTAATTAACAATATCATCAGAACGGTACCCAGGGAGGAACGAAGAGGGCCAATGAAACCTGCAAACATGTTATATAAGGTGACTATTAAGAATTGTACACAGGACTAATATTTGATAAAAATATATATGACACACTTTGAATATTTATTAGTACAGTTTGTAATTAACCTTTACCGAACCACGGCCGTGAAATTGTGACGCGTTCGTTCCTCACCGTGGTCGAAAATCTGTGCCAGGGTCATCTTTTTATCGTATATAAACTACCGGGTTAACGTCACAGAAACGGCAGAACATAAAGCTGTTTTGATTGTAGAGAGTTCCAACTTCCGTCATGTACGGTTAGACGAAAACGATGGCTATTTTGAAATTAGTGAAACATTTTTTTAAAAGTATTTCTTCTGTTTTTCGCTTGGATTTGAAAATTCACACCTAATTGAGAATGAGGGAGTTTCTGCAATGGATATTTCTTAGGTAGATTTATTTAGTTTGTTTATGTAGATACAATAATTACGTTTAAAGTCGAAGTGACAGGCATAGCCATTATGGTAAACATTGATTGTAGCATTACTACTTTTCTCAGCGAATTTTGTATTAATTTTTTTTTCTAACCAAGGGACGCCGCTAGCGAACGAGTTTATATGTTTGTGCTATGTTTCATCACTATCACCTTCATCTTCTTGTTTCTCAGAAACTAACATACATACAATAGCAACAATAACACCAACAAGTACGTTATTAATTTATGTCTCTACGTACATACCAAAATACAACAACAAATTATTTTAAAAAATATTAGAGATTCAGAGATCAACAACCATGTCGTGATGTGACAAAAAAATCAAGGAGCTGCAGGAAATAAACGTAATTTTGGTATAATCTGGTATGGTACAGCTTAAGGTTTTCCAAGATTTATAATTTCAATGAAAGAGGAACATGTGCCATTATTTTGATCTATGACCTATGTTCAAACTGTGCTTAGGATTCTACAGAATTGCAAACATGATGAAACAGTTCATTTGGCCTATGAGCACATTTCCTATTCAGTGGTTGTTTTCAGTTCATTGATTATTGCTAGTTTTGCGCGATAAACATTATCTTTAAGATATCCTCAAGAAAAAAAGTCCAATGATATGAATAATGAGGGGTGCTACCCATGCACCAAATCCATATGTTTGACTAAATTTAAGCAAGATAAGGCCTAAGATCATAGTGATAGCTGGCTCTATCTTGCTGGAAATAAAAAACATTGGCAAACATCTTGCAAATATGTGGCATACTGGGATCCTGCAGCAAGTTCAAATAAACAGCATCATTTATACATTTGTTTGAGGTGCCCAATATGTTTTCTCGAGCATCTGATTTAGTGTAGTCGTAGAGCACTCACTTTTTGCAGTGAAGGTACGGTGCTTAACTATTGTCACCTTCATGCTCTAGTTGACCTATTTGTAAATGGGTACCTATCTTATGGTAAGAGAAGAAAACGGCAGCAAGGAAAGGAACTGCTGAAGGAAACCATTTACCCTGTATATGTTTTTAATCAGGGGATCCAGTGGTCTCGAGATAGGGTGTTCGCCTCGGGTGCTGAAGGTCGCAGGTTCAAATCACGGAGGGTATCTGAATTTTTTTCACGTAGATTATCTGGTAAAAATGTTCCCTGATCTCTGAGTAGTGAAATCAGACACCTGTGTGTAGTGACGTGGCGCTAAAAATCTCTTGGAAGTTTGAAATCGAAAAGAGTAGGCTTAATGGCCACTGCTCTGACAAAAATTAAGTTTAAAATTTACTAAAATTATTTTAGGGATTCTTGCTCAACAGAGAATATATTGCTAAAAGGGGACTGTGTGGCTAAAATATCAGGTCTTGATTATATGGTTAGCGGAGCGGCATAGATGGTGCCTGACATGCTCTAATTTACGCTTCTACCATCACACAAATATGCGATCGTATATGCCAGGGGCTACCAACCGTTAGGCTACCAACCTAATAGTGAATCAGTTAAAATCAGCTCACAAGATGAATTACTGCTACAGATCTACAGATGTATAAGATAATTCAAGTTATCAATTGCCACATTTTCTAAATGTAATTATGTGAAGTAGTTGTTTGCAAATAAGTTAAATTCCTAATTCTATCACTGTGAGTTCCAATACAGCTCATGTTTATCTCCTATCTATCTTTGCTTTCATACATATGTATTGAGTGTCATCATGTTCTCTGCCGCAGATGTCAATAATAGCACCAAGACAATTTTTACAATTTATACTAAAAGAAAACACTAGCAGTTTGCCTCATCAAAAGTTAAAAACAGCTTTGAAATATTAAGTTAAGAAGTCATTAAACAGCTGGAAAATGTCATACTAACGCATTTCAGTCCAGGCTAATTTTGCAGATTAGTTTCTTTCTGTCCGGACCAGAATATCGGGATTACATAAATCAAAGTTTTATTCACAATGAATTTAATTAATATTTAGCAAATTGAGCTCAAATTACAATTTAAACATCGTAAGACACATAATAAACTATCTATGACATGAAGTATTCATATTAGAGATTATATATTGGTATGAAGAATTAAATATCATTGATGAGGCGGTGGAAATCGGAGAGGAACAAATATTTTCGTACTTACCACGTCATGTTTCTCCAATATATTTGGCAATTCCTTTAAACACACCGTTCACATTATGTTTAGTTTAGACGAAGAATCAACGTTATTGCGCACGGTTTGACCCATAAGTGCTCTGTTCTTCTCCATATTTTTAGAGAATCTCAGCACAATGCACGAGCTCTGTAACACTGGTGAGGATCCAGGAATAGATTGGGCAGATTTTTAACATAATTTTGAATGAACATCGGCCGTTAAGTCTACTCTTTTTGATTTCCAACTGCCGAGGGATTTTTAATGTGCGCCACACAGGAGACGGGCGTCCGATCTCTACTACCCAGAGATACGGGGAAATACTAGAAAGTCCACGTGAAAAAATCCTGGTCTCCACCGTAATTTAAACCTCCAGCGACCCGAGGTCGACGTCTTACTTCGAGACAACTCAGTCCCCAAATTATTATGTGTCTAAGTCTGAATCGGGCGTGTGTTGAATGTCCACAAGTAATCCAGATATGTGATCACTTGACTGCTCAAATAATAATTTATTTTCCAGGTCTCGAAGTCCAACTGTCGATGCGATAAATGTGTAAACTTTCAAATGTCCAGCTCCCAGAGATAACCTTACAGTTAAATATCAATCGTGCATGCGCAGACATCATGTAGTTATGAAAAAATGAAATTCCACAAATTAAATCATGAAATGCAAACATGTGCTTCAGATGTCCGTTTTGGTTGTAGCGGGCCACCATTTTAGGTTTTTGGCAGCCGATGAATTAACCCTTTACAGTCCAAATTGCCCATTGTAGTCAACTAGAGCAGCACTACTTGCAGTTCGATTTATCTGAAGCCACATGTCGTATATCAATCATATCTTATTATTTAGCTAAACTTGATTTATAAACAAAAGCTGTATCTTTAAATTTAAAAATCATAATTTTACTTCTAATGGCTTTTGTTTTTGTAGCCATGAATCAAATTGCTGCTCTTGTCTTGGACTAAGTCTAACATCTTATAAATTACACTGGACAGCTCTAATCGGTGTAACAAGATAAATCGTTCAAAATTCATTTGTAATCTAACATGCAATACTTTTACCGGCGAAAAACCGGTGTAGATGAATGTGATGTACTCAGCATTATAAAATGGCTATGGGTAGGGTCTCCATCCATAAAAATAAATTCTTTTTTCTAAATTCCAATTTGTAGGCAGAATGCTGTCAAAATTCGTAGGACAACCGTGCGCTAAAGGTTAATTACTTTTTACAACAACAAATATTTATAAAAACTGTTATAACAAATATACAAAAATATATCTAATCATATAATACATGATTCACGGTATAAATACAGAAAATATTTAACTCCTATGTGTATCACATAATCATATTTGGGGAGAAGGGGGGAGAGATTAAAATGAAAAAATGTATCATACTGTATAATGTCATTCAATACAACTAAAGAAGGTTATACATGAGACTAATAACCTTATTATGTCAAATTAAGGGATAAAAAAGGTGACATAATACAGGTCTATAAGATAATCAATGGGAAGGATAAATTAGACTATAACAAGTTGTTGAAAATACAACAGCCTACAAGAACAAGAGGGCATAGCTACAAATTAATTAAAGAAAGGCCCAGATTAGATATTATAAATATTTTTTAAAGTCCGAGAGTGGTGAATACTTGGAATGCATTGCCACGTGAAATAGTGGAGGCAGGGAAAATTAATGCATTCAAGAATAGATTGGATGGGCATAGCTTTTAGATCAAGGAAATGTAAAAGAAACTTGCAGTGTATAGACTCTGCAGAGACTTCTAAACCAGTATAAAGATGTTAAGTTAAGAAACAACCATAGTAAATTTGATACATGCTTCCTGCTAATATGCTAAATGCATTTGGTGCCCTCTACTTCACTTGGAGCAAAAAAAAGAAGGGCGCTGAACTATTTTGAACATAATTTCTGTTGTCATGTTATGCTCCTATTCCCAAAATGGATTCTGTTAACAAATGTCAAGGAAGATAACTACACATGCCTACAGAAACATTAGGTCAGTTACTTCAATCAATAACCTCTATAAAACAACTAATTATTGGCTCTGTTCATACACTGCCATTTTCAACACCTTTCCCATCCCCTACCGCACTCAATGGCTGCCGGGATTCTTGCTCTTCAGCATTCACAGTTAACTCTAAAGTAGGAGAATTTAAAGAGCCATAATGCTTGTTAATAAAGTGTCTGTTAAAATTTAACAGAAAGATAAAAACAGCGCTTACCATGAACGTCTCTAAGACTAAAAGATAACAGAACCACATGTTGCTTAGTTCTTTCATAAGGTAACCTAAGATCAGGGGATTGATCATAGTACCCAACGAAGCAGATATGAGAATACAAGATGATATAGGACCCGTAACTCTCAACAGCTCTGTCTCCGTCCACAAGAACCCAGAAGGAAACACACCCGACATGCTAAGACCTGCCATTGCCGCAAAAAATGAAAGAGCTATAACAGAACCAGCTACCGCACTAATAATAAAACTGGAGAAAGCGATAATCATGAGACCACAGCATAAGTACAACAGACGAACAGCTGATAAAAGTTTTGACAGAAATATCATTAAAAACCTGGACACTGCAAAGGAAGCCCAGTATATGGCAGTAATGTACGCACCTTTGGCCTTAGAGACATTACTGTACTCTCTAACCAGGAATGTCATGAGAAAGGAAGCAAATGTGTCTTCAACACAACAGTACAAAAGATAAAACAAACACAGAGAGATCAAGACAAAAAGGAAAACTGGCAAGGGTAGTTTTCTTTGGGTGACTTTCACTTCTTTCTTGCTCTTTTCAGTTCTCTTACGTACCATGTCAAGTATAAAGAAAATGAAGAATGGTATTCCTGAAAGAACTGTAGCAACACCAGTGATAAGATAAGCAATGTGGACATTTGTTTCTGGAAGTAAAGCTATGGAAGTAACATTTGTGGCATTACTCTCATGTACAAAGCTAGTAATGTTACCGTCCACTAAAATGTTGGTAAAATTATCGCTGGTAAAATTACTTCTTGTTAAAACATTCTTTTCACCATCATCTTCTCTGACTGCCAAGAATGGTGCAGTGTACAATGGTGATATGACACCTCCAAGAGCAAAGGCAAAATGTAGAAGCTGCATCAGACTATGCCCTTCAGTCCCCCATATACGCATCTGCTCAGAATTTCCAGCTACAACAAAAGACAAGAATGTTAAATTTAGAATTTCAAATTATTTAGATATTAAAATGATAGAATAATTAATATTTCTTTAGGATACTTCTTCTTCTTCTGTGCTCATCCTGAAAAAGAAGTTGGGGCGTTGTTTACAGTGATCTAAAGCATTCAGTTTCAGTTGACTTTTTTGGTTACTGGTTTGCCTTGCCTATTCTCTTGTTCAGACTACACTTGTGCAGCTTGTTTCCAGCGCCACCACTTGGAGACGGAAGAGGGTCTTGGTCAGCTCTAGTTTACTGAGCCTGATGCAAGCAGCCTGCTGTAAAGCTTTGGCTCCTATCAGCTTCTTCACTGTGTTGCATCTTCTGCCCCATTTCTTTAGGATATTATAAAACTTTGGGGATTCCATGGCAAAGTGGTTAAGCCATCGGCCTCATGATCAGGTGGTTTTGGGTTCGACTTCGGACTCCACAGTCTTTTTCACAGGTACTTGATGCGGAGTTCCCTACGTCTCGTAGTCGTCCCCTAGTGGTCTTGTCCTTGACTTGCCACTGGGGTGAGGCGGCTCGAGACGAGAGAGTGAGGAAAAAAAGTAGCGCAGTTAATCCTTACTAAAAATAGCGCTAGCAAAATAAATTATGCCATCATCGTCTACGATGGACAGCGGCCTTTGCCTTATAAAACGTGAAAACAACAAATTTACAAGCAAACGAGAAATAAGACATAACGAAAAGTCTGGTTATGAACAGTCTAACATCTTGGTATTGAAAAGAGGCAACAATGAAAACGATGAACAGTATTAGGAACTGGAAGCAATGGGAAGACATTATTACCCATGCCAGTGGGGAGAAAGACTAATGTTTGTTCAGGCAAAATATACTGATCAGACATGTTAGTCAGGGTCAGGCAAAATATACTGATCAGACATGTTAGTCAGGGTCAGGCAAAATATACTGGCCAAGACCCTCACGTCGGCTTCCTAGTAGCCCTCCCTGGAAACGCGCTATTTTCACGGCAGCCTGGCTAACGAGGTGAGGGATCGACATGTTCCCCGTAGTAGTGAGCGACACGTAGATGAAGCCAAGCATAGCACAACCGCCTGGAGGACTCCGGTCCACCTTCATCTGAATGCTTGGGATATGAAGCTTGGTTTTAGAGTTTGCTAACTTTATCGAAGTTCGCCTTTGCTGCTGTTGTCCATGCCGCAATTCTTTAGTATGCTTTCGTCTGCTCCCCAGCTTGTGTCAGCAAGTTTCCTCATGATTGCCATTCTTTCTCTGGCTCTCATTCGGTTTCTCTCGATCTGACTTTTCCATGTCATGCGCCGATCAAATGTGACTTCCAGGTAGTTTGGGTTGTCGTTTGGCTGCAGGTATTTGCCGTTTAGACTTAATTTGGTGTTTTGGGGTTTGATTGATAGCGAGAATATTGTACATGTGGTTGTCTCCTCGTTTATTTTGACCAGCCATGAGTTCGCCCACTCTTCCAGCGATGTTAGGGCCTGCTGCATCCGATTTCTTGCTATGGTGAGATTCTTTTCAGAGGTCCACATAGCCAGATCGTCTGCAAACATTGAGCTATGAACTCTTCTTGGTATATTCTCTTTTATGTCATTTATATTCACCAGGAAGAGTGTGGGTGACAGTACTCCCCCTTGGGGTACTCCCTGCTCAAGTGTCACCTTTTTGCTCATCTGCCCTTGTACTTGAACTCTGGCCGTTCTGTTTTTGAGGTAGTGGTTGATCCACTTGTACATTTCCCACAAACTTCACTTCTTCTTAGCTTGACTCTAAGTCCATCTTTCCAGACTTTGTCAAATGCCTTTTCCAGGTCCACCCAAACCGCTACTGTGTGTTTCTGTTCCTGGTAGGCATCTTCTATTTCCTGGGCTATGAGGATGACCTGATCCTCAGTGGATCTGTGCTGTCTAAAGCCTGCTTGCTGTGGAATTAGTATGTGTTTTTCTTCCAGATGCCACATCAGTCTGGTGTTTATCATACGTTCCATCAGTTTGCCGACACAGCTCAGTAGGCTGATAGGCCTGTATACATTTGGATATGTTTTGTCTTTTCCTTTCTTTGGTACTGGTACAAGTACTGCATCTTTCCATGCCTGGGGTACAATACCCCTTTTCCAGCTTTGGTTCAGGACTGATAGCAGTTTCCTCTTTGCTGTTTGGCCCAGCCCCCATCAGCATTTCGTTTGTTATCCCGTCTTTTCCGGGAGATTTCCTTTTCTTTAATGTTCTCATGGCCTCTTCCATTTCGTTCATTGTTAGTTTTGCCATCATATGCTCTTTTGGTGCCATATTGATGTTGTCGTGCCCCTTTTGCTCTTCATAAATGTCCATATGCCTATCTGCAGGGACATCTATGTGGTTCGCTTTGGCACAGTGTTCAACAAAGGCGCTTGCGGCTTTTTTTCCAGTGAGCAAGTTCTCACCCTGCTTGATGGTAATTTGTTTGTTTGCCGGAGTTTCGTTATTCATGGCTCTGACTAACTTCTATAGTTTGTTCCCTTCTTTGTCTAAGTTGAGGCTTTCCGTTTTGTTTTTCCAGCTTTCTCTTGCTGTTTGGTTTACATTTCGATCCAACACATCCGACTTCAGCAAGCATTTTTTTGAAAATACTACTCATTACATTACCCATATCTGCCCCATCGCATTGCTCAACTCTGAAACATGGAATTTAAACAAAAAGATGAACAAACATTAGAAGCTTTTGAGATGCTGTGCTATCGCAGGATGCAAAGATTGAGCCGCATAGAAAAACAACTCAAGTGCTTAAAGGTATAGAGTCACATAGACAACTAATGACGAGTATACAGAAAGGCAGCCATAACATGAGACACTGAGGCCAATACTATTGAAAGTACCAGAAGGCAAAATTCAGGGGAAAAGAGGAAGGGAATAACCAAGAAGCAATTACATCACACAGGCTTTCAAGAACAAGGGAGTGCAGTAGACTTACACTGTGCTGAAGACATTGCGTGACATGATCAGAAGACTTCAACACCAGTCTCCAGACTGACTTACCTGATGATGATGGTTGATCTGTTGCTCTACTGGTTGTTGTTCGTTCCTTTCCCATAGGTCTTCATTCCTGACCATGTCTTACCAGGTTATACCCATTATCCTCTGTTGACATATATTGACGAACAGTTGGAATTTCAGTATTGCATTTGTCGTTCTCCAAGTTTCTGCTCCATACAGGAATACTGACTTGACATTGGAATTTAACAATCTTCACTTGGTATTAGTCTCTATGTCCCAGGATTTCCATACATTATTCAGTAACAGGAATGCTGTCCTTGCCATTCCAATTCTAGCCCTTACATCTGCCTGTGCCCCCTGAAGAAGCTATGGTGTGGCCCAAATCTGTGAAGGTGTCCACCTCTACCAGTGCCTCACTCCAAGCATGACTAGCTTCTTGCTTACAGTGTTGATTTTAAACAGCTTCCTTTTTTTCATGCTAATTGTGTTTGTCCAGTCATATCCTAAGATTACCTAATGCCGCCATACTATAGACGTGTGTGTGTGTGTGTGAGTGAGAGAGAGAGAGAGAAAGAGAGAGAGAGAGAGAGAGAGGTCAACCTAAGACAACTTGACAAAGAACTACAGAAGTCATAAGAAAGATCATGAATCAGCGTTGGGTCACAGTACATATGATGGAAGGGAATCACATGAAGTGCAGAGAGTTTGTTGCTGCACTATTTAGCGTTGTGGTCACTAACCACTTTGTCAATCATTGACCAAGGGACAAGAAAAATGGACATTTACCTGTATCAACAAAGCCAGCGCCAACCCCACAAGCACATCTGATGAATATCATCAGTGCGTAAGGTTTACAATAAGCAGTCAGTGAGTTTACAATCCCCAAGCCAAATGCTCCGCTAAACATGAGAAAATTTTTGTTTACCTAAAAAGGACAAAAATATAACATGTAATATGAAAATGAATCAAAAAAGGATATTTGCATGTAATAAAAGTAAAGTAAACTAAAGATCCTGTTTCATGCCATGTGGCGTATGGAAATATGGTGTTATGCGCATATTATTTTGTGACCCACAGCACATAATATCATGCCAGCAGCATTTACGTACCAGATTCCTTCTGGTACCAAATTTCTGTGGCTGGGTCGACCACAGTAGCTAGTTTGTGATCTGGAAAAAATTTTGCACCCACTGGGGATTGAACCCTGATAGTTTGGTTGGGAAGTCGGTGCACTAATCACTGCGCTACCGTGGGTTCTGTATTATTAGGCGTATCCGAGAGAGTAGGTGGACCTTCTTGGAGGAGCCGGTCAGCTTGGTGGTGGATAGCTGAACAGCCTCTATATATTTGGATTTGTTAATATCCGATAAACAGCTATGAATCCGAAAAGGTGGCTTGAGTGAAGACAAAAATGACCATTAAAAGAAAACAGGTCAAACACCTCTTTGTTTCAGGGCTTGATAGTGGGAGATTGAGATGAATTTAGTGAAGAGTAATCATATTTTTCTGATGTTGAATTGGAGTTAGACATAGAATATAATACTATTCAACCTACTAAATCTGATGCTGAAGATGATGGTCGTTGTCAGAGCCAGGATCTAGTGCTGCTAAAAGGCAAAATGTTTGACTGCCCCATCAATAGAAAAACGAAGATGCAATATTTCTAAAGAAAATTCTAGAGAACATGATAACAAATGGGTTTCAGTACCAAGTTCCATCACCACTAACTGACTGACACCCAGAACTCATTCATATTGCTGTCAAAATGTGGTCGACCATGTGGAGTGAATGGAGACCTGCAAATCACTGACACATCAACTCCATTTGACTCCTACAGAAAATTATTTCCTTGTAGATATTATTCATATGTGGATTGCTGTTATTCTGAAGTACACTAGACCAATCTGCATTACATTTCAGTGGTAATTAATGGATTGGTGACATTTTTGTGTGTGAAAAATAGTTTTTATAACAAAAAATGAGAATATAATTATTAACAATTACTTGTAATATTTCATGAAATTCCACAAGACCTTCATATTCTTACTGCATAGTCATTTTCCTTTAATTTAATATTTAACATGCTTGTCTTGCTTGTGAAATAATTTAAAAAAGTCAAGTTTTATGAAGAGACTGCTTTAATAGAAAAAATAATTCTGGTAAAACTAGTTACAAAATTATGGCCTTTAAAAGTTAAACCCAATCTACATAAAAATGTATGCAACATCTGCGACTGTATTATTTTAGCACATCGTGTTTTACTATAGTTGTTAACTTTGAGGGCCTGTAACCTTTTTGTTTGTTTGCCTACAAATATGATTTTGTTGTGTGTAGAGACATAAATGAATAAAGAGCTTTTTGGTGTTATTGTTTTTGTTGTGTGTGTGTGTGTGTGTTAGTTTCTGAGAAACAAGAAGATGAAAACTTATAAAACAAAGCACAAACATTTAGACTCACCGATTAGGGAACATCTCTCCTCAATAAATCCATTGAAATCACCACAAAGCACTGATACTGTTCATTTATAAGATCAGCATATCTGTTAGTTTACTCTAAATACGTATTAATTTATTTTACAGAAACAAACTAAACAGATCAACCTTGCAAAGATCTTTTGCTACAACTTAATTTCACCATTCTCAATAATGGGCTGGCTCCTATCCATATAAAGAAGATAATAAAGTGTTTCAAACTGATTTTAATCTAACACAAAAGGCTTCCCTTTGGTGAAACTTGTGTAGAAGGATTCATCATAACATACCTGATTTGAGTTGATTTCTACAGTAGTCCGATTTGGTCAATAAGAAAAACAGGTGCTGTGCCGGATCTCGACAAGAGGTGGAAACATACATTTTTTTCAGGCGAGAGTTCTCGACTCAGGGTTAGTCAAGGTTAATATGCTTCTGAACAGTAGAATTCCCACTATTATACCAACAGAATAAAAAAGGGGGTAAGCTGTATTTGTGTCCAAGAGTCAACATGAAGAGATAAAAATTGATCTTAACTTACTGATTTAGTAGACTGCAGAATCTGCATGCAACCAGTTTCTTAGAGGGGAATTAACATATGTGTGAGTCCATCTTAATAGACTCAAACACTAGAGCAAAGTAGATCCACAGCCTGTTAGGCGCCATCAATGCTGCTCTTAACAAACCACCTAACTAGCGTTATGCTATGTCACAGTCGCCTCTTATGACATGCTCTCCGTGGGCCAGTGGTGCTATTCTTGTCCTACACAAAGACCCTGGCGGATGACTCTGGATCTCTGAATGCATTAGGGTGCTGGATCTCAAAGAAAGCGGCAAGATAGTCCAACATCGGAATTGCTTGTGGACCAAATGAGGGGATAGAGCAGATACCAAATAAGAATTCTTTGAGCTGCTTAAGAGTGGATGATTGTCATGATAAAACTATCCTTGTAAGAGGTTTCACTGCCAGAACAGAAAATGATCATTCTAGAAGGGACAAAGTGATTGGACGATACCGTGAAAATGTTTTGAATGACAATGAAAGGCAACTCCAAAGATTCAGAAGTTAACCAAACCTGGTTATTACAAATACCAAGTTCCCTCACAAGTGCATACTTATACATTCAATAAGAACCAACAAAGAATGAGAAATCCATCACTGATTATGTCAACATGAGAAAATAGGAAGTGTTCACTGAACAAAATTAATTATTGTTGACAAATATTATTGTTGTTGTTTAATGCCCACAATGAGTAAGTTTACTCTTTTGTGCACCCTGAAAAGGGCGTTAAGTGGCAGGTTATAGCAGCTTTCCTCACATCCTAAGTGCGCTGATGAAGGTGGTCTTCCAGGCAGTTGTACTATGCCTGGCATCATCTGCATGATGCTCACTACTATGGGGATTCCCGCAATCCACATCTCATCGGCCAGACTGCCTGGAAAACAGCTGTTTCCAAGGAACACTACATGAATGAGAGATAGCAGCCTTGGTCAGAATATTGTGCCTGACCCTGACACGACTAGCATCTCAGTTCACCATTATTGACAAATACACTTTATCTTGTCACCATTTCGATCCATACAAAGCATAGGGCCACCACTGTAACAGACCCTTACAGGAAGCCTGTACCAAAGCACTCATATGGTGATGGTTTCTGTAACAATTCATTTCACATGATGAGGTTGCCAGCCCAGACACAACCCTCTTTTAGTCACAATCTACTAGTCTCAGAAGGCAGAAATAATCCTATTCTTTTCTACTGGTTAGCACTGGGTTGATAATAGAAACTTACTCTATTGTAAAGTGATCCAGCAATAACCGAACCAGTCAGGTAACCAATGGAACCACCTGTGAAGAATGCTGAGGCCTTCTCTAGATCCGTGCCAGTAATGAGCTGAAGATCTAAAAATGTTGGGCCAATTTGTCCAACAACTAGACCCTGAGAATTATCAGTAAATATATTTGTGAACATTTGCTACAAAACATGAACACAGGTTTATAAATCATATTAACAACTGTAATTTCTGGGCCTTTACAAATCCTGCATTATTCAAATCTCCGAAAAGGGCTTAAGTAGCAGAATGATGTAGTCCAGAGAACGGAATGCGTTGTGTCATAGTTTACAGCTTGACTGCGATATTTGCACCTTTCGGTCCAACGCACCTGACTTGACTTCAGCAGACATTTTGTTAGTACCGGTTTAGCCTTCCCTCTTCAATCCCTTCTCCTTATCCAGTTTGCTCTGTTGCAGCCTGTTATCCAGAATCACTGCATGGAGGTGTAGAAGGGTCTTGGCAGCTGGTTCACAAGCCCTGACGCTAGCAGTAAGCTATGGGTCGCGGACCGCAGCAGCTCATGCGAAAATCCACTGGTATTTTTTTTTTTGGCGTTCGCCTCATTTTCTCTAATCCCCAAGGCAGTGTGCGTTGCACTATGGTTTTTATTTTGAGCCTGTCGGCCCAATGCATCCGACTTTAGCAGCATTTTATGTAAAGGTCTGCTTTTCTCCTGCATTTTCTAAGGGTTTACTTCCCCGGGGTAATGGCCGGTGCTGTGATGGGGATCGAACCCAGCACCTTCTGGTTGTGAGCCGTGTCACTTAACTACTAGCCCAAGCCGTCCACACAAATCCACTGGTATGATCTGGTTACCAACACTGGGGTCATCCGACAGACACATCTTGAGAGTATTGTTTCTATGATGTACCGTTGCCGCCTCTCTATCTTTGGTCATGTGGCCATCTCCTCCAGGATGTCCCTGCACTTGGCTGTCAAAATCAAGGGTGAGAAAAGATTTTGTCTCCCATGAAGGCATCCCCTGGGTCGCCTGTGCAAAACCTAGATGTGGAAAAACACCCACTACTCATCAGAACCACACGCCTTATGGAACTTGACAACCAATCGTTGTCACAGACAATCATCATGGCAGGCCTTGGTCGCCTCAACAAATTATTATTTTATTTAAAGATAAGTACATTAAGTAATTATACCCATTTTTAAATGGTTTAATTGATTGTTGATGGCGTGGAAGCCATTTGTACTGATGGTGTTTCTTTGGTGGCGGACTACAAGGGCTCTTCAATCTATCTGAAGTGTATTTCAGGTGTACTGTGGCCCTCCTGTCTGTAGTACAATGTGAGATTTCTCAGCAAGCCACCAAGTATGGGAACTAGTGTCGATCCCGACCTCTTGGCAAGACTACTGTGACCCAGCCTTTTTCCAGGGAGCTCTATGTGGACAAGAGGTAGGATATTGACCAGCATGTTTCACTGAGCCGAAAGATGCAGAACGGCCATGGCAATACAACAAAGCTTCTAGCCCTTCATTAACACATACATAAAAAGGATAATGGGTATCAAGTGGCAAGATATGGTGAGGCATAAAGACCCATGCGAAAGGAGGCACCAACAGCCACTGGAACAAATTAAGAGAAGAAAACGAAGCTGGATAGCACATACGCTGAGGGAGGTACTATCCAACATAGATAGGCAAGCTCTCACATGGAATCCTCCAGACTAGAGAAAGAGAGCTGGACCTAAAAATACACAGAGAAGTGAATGTGAGAGGGGGAACTACAATTAAATGGTTACATCTGGAGAGATGCAGAAAGGGTAGTCCAAGATCATGTCTGCTGGTGAGATGTAGTCAATGAACTATGCACAGAGAAGAGCGATGGGCATTGATTGATTGAAGACATTTGGAAAACTGTAAATAATAACAATTTGTAAATGATATAATTGTTTGTTGTGTAAGACATGTGTGCTGAGTTAATTAAACTCTTAATGGCTTTGCTTTGGTGGTGGTTTACAGTGGCTCTTCTAATAATTTACAGCGAGGATGACATCTGTGCCTTTCAGACACACACATCCAATTTCGGCACAACATTTTTAGGGCCAGGTTTACCTTCCCTCTTCGATTCCTAATTTCATAGCCAGACTGTGTGGTTGTAGTCTGGTTCTACTTTGAGGCATATCAGGGTCTTGGTCAGTTATGGCTCATTGATCCTGATGCAAACAGCCAGCTATGAGTCGCTGACTGTTGTCAGCTTATTTACTGCTGCATCTCCGACCCCAGAGGCATATTTGAGCTGGGCCGGGGTCTTTCTGACTGTAGTGCAATTCTAGGCTTCTCAGTAAGTTAACTACTATGGGGAATACAGTGTTGATTCTGGCCTCTTGGCCGAACTACTGTTACACAGTCTGCTTCCAGGGAGTCTGATGTGAGGTGGGATCTTGATCAGCATGCTTCACCTAACCCTGCTCTTCTCTACCTGTATAATTGGTAAAAATATCATATAGCTTAGTCTCATATCATTCTCACCAAGGGTGAAGTTTTAGACTTGTCTGTACGAGATCTCAGTTTTTTTGTGAGGTGGCGGTAAAGAATTCCTATCTTCACTGCCTTGCTTTCGCTGAAAGTTAAGTGATTTACTTATTTACAGATAGGTGGGCTGGAGTGTATGTTTGGTGTAAGATGAAAGCACTCTAACCACTCCACCACAGCCACATTTTATGATAGCATAAACAGCACAATTGAATAAAGAACATAATAAATTAAACATTTTCAAAATTCTTCATTAGAAAACAAGTGATATTTTAGAACAAATGCAACTTGTTTCTTAGATTATAAACATGCAAGCTTTTTCAGCTACGAAGTATTAAAATGGATATCCCTTTCAATCCACTTCATTGTTATTGCAAGACAGATGATGGCTACACTACGAGAGGGAGACAGGTCATCATTTTCATGGTTGTCTTTGTGAATCAAATCACTATATATTTATCCCACCAGTAAAAGAGATTCATTAATTATTTATTACTATATTAACTGTTACCAATGACCAATGAACACATACAATATGAAGGTGCTACAACTATTAGTTGCTAACAGTAACCTGTTCTTTCCCCTTAACATTTTTAAACATAGCCTGAAAAAGTATTGATCAGATTTGACAATTAGACACCTCTAAAATTACATGTCTGAACAAAGAACACTTGAAGATGAGAACATTTTGTACAAAAACAGCAAAATCTGCATATCTGCAAAAGCTTAAGAATGAAGTACAATGCTCAATCTAAGCCCAAACAATAGCTGTGCTAAAGAGCATAATGTTCTTGGCCACGGCAATGGATAGACAAGATGTCCTTTGAAAGAAAAAGGCAGAATTTGAAAAAAAAACTCCAAATGACCTCATTTAGGTTACTTTGAAGAATAATAATAAAATACTGCGCTTTACTGAAGTAAGACCAGAGGCCATTCAACTCGTCCTCATGTGGCCCTTAGGCTAGTTTGAATTTGAGACCCCTTGGTTAAATAGATTGGCTTGACTTGGCTTCATTTGTTCTCAATCTTCCGCTACCAAACCCTGAAAGGGCTTAAGTAGCAGAATGTAGTTCAGAGAACGGAATGCTTGACTGTGATATTTGCACCTTTCAGTCCAACACATCTGACTTCAGCAAGCATTTTTTCAGTACTGGGTTAGCATTCCCTCTTCGATCCCGCGTGGAGGTGTAGAAGGGTCTTGGCAGTTCTGGTTTGCTGGCCCTGATGCTAGCAGTCAGCTATGGGTCGCTGACTGCTGCAGCTCATGCGCTGCTCGATATCTTGATCCCCTTGGTTAGATTGATGTTTGTGCATTACATGTGATGAAGACCACTCTATTTGTTCAGCCATGTGGACAATGTTTTCTCTTGCTGTGTCAGTGGAAATGGGTGACTTGTGCTGTGATTTGAATTAAAGTGAGGAAGAGTGTGAGTCATGTGTTGGGCATCTCTCCTGGGCCGTGTTATAGTCATTATAGTCAAGTCTAAATTACAGTCACACCAAAACCGACGCTGTATGCAGCTAGGGCGAAAGGCATTAATCTCGTAAAGTTCAGTCGCATGAAATTGACAGTGAAAAACGACACAGATTTAATCGAATTGCTAATACTAATTCACATAACCGATGTCCAGGCCAGGATAATCGGAAGGAGCGAAATGGAAAACAACGACACATTTCCATGAACAAAAGTGTAAGTCGTCGACTAGTGTGAATTCAAAGCAAATCTGTGGCCTGTTAACATCGATAATAAACTAAACACTAGCGCAATGTAGACTCGCAGCAGGTAGGGCGCCATCTTTGCCGCTCCTTGGTTAGATAAATACAAATTGACAAGATCAACCTAAAAATTCAGACACCAGCTAAGTTTACTAAACACTTTTCTGTCTAAATCCAAAATATAAAACAAAAACAATTTAAATCTAACATTACTCAACAGTCATCACAAAATTACCAATGCAATGAAAGTCAGAGCCAGATACATTGTGTGCATGACTTTGTTTCTGTACTCTCTATCTTTTAGTCGCTTTAATAAACCAGGCTTCTTTGTGTCATTTGAAACAGTAGAGACTTTAGGGACAACTGCAGTATTATCTTGATTATCTGCCATCTCTGTACTTCCTGTTCTGGCCATTCTGAAGAATAGAAGAACGGAAAAGGTGCACATATTTAGACCTTCCATATGACAAAGGTGAGTGCACCATAATTCAGACAACCTGTTTAAAAAATGTGTACAATAAACTTAGTTACTTCTTATCTCAATTCCTCTTGACTATTTACTGGATTATGAAAAACACAACATCAATCTATGAAAATAGAATTAAACAGAATTTGATTATCTGGACTTTTTGCTGACTTGTTTCTTCTGTCTCAAAATCTCTCAAAGCGATCAACGGAAACGGTGTGGGTTCGAGCCCCGAAGGTTTCTTTCAAGTCACTCCTGGTCTCAAAGAGGTGGGAACACAGTGTCTGCATCCTGAATTACCTTCAGTCGTCTTATGTCTTGCCAATGGTCCAAGGGGGCTCAGGATCAGAGAGTGAAGTTGATGACCAGTGCAGGGTCTTCCTCACTATAATCCAAGTAAAGTGCAAGCTACATGATCCAGACAAAAACAGTCTGATGATGTCCCATCATCACTTGCAATGGGCAACTAACTCACAACAGATGCAAAACAAAATAATATATACTTGATGAATGCTCACAAAAATTTGGTCTGAGGAAAAAAAAATAAGATTATTAGAATAAAAGCACCTAATGACAATCAGATTGTTTGAAGACACAATACTACAAAAGGTGGAATCATGTACCTTGGAAGCACTATATAGAGAAAGTAGGAGACACAGATAGAGATATCAAATTTAAAACACAAAATGCAAGAGAAATTTTGATTGTGTTCTGCAATTTATAAAAATCAACAGAAATTATAACCATAATAAAAACACAAATCATCAACTTCAATGTAAAATTTGTCCTATTGTATGGTCTTGTTAAAAAAAAAAGTTAGTTGTCCATCGCACACCATCAGACAGTTTTTGTCTTGATGATGTAACTTGCGCTGTATTTGGGTTATAGTGAGGAAGAAGCTGTGTTGGTCATCAACCTCACTCTATGGTCCCAAATTACATTGGGCCAGTGGCAAGACATAAGTCGAGATGACTGGAGGCAATTCAGGTACTCTGATCTCCCCTCCTTTGGGACCAGAGGTCGCTTGAAACCTGCGAGACTCAAACCCACGCCGGTTCCACTTTGAGAGGAGAATGTCTTGGGGTGGGGGTGAAACTACAATGAAAAAGGTTCAAGCTTTTGTCAATAGAGGGATTAACATGGCATGATAAAGTCATTAGTATGGAACTGAGGGAAATTACAGGTCTATCAGCCTACTGAGCTGTGTCGGCAAACTGATGGAACGTATGATAAACACCAGACTGATGTGGCATCTGGAAGAAAAACAAATACTAATTCCACAGCAAGCAGGCTTTAGACAGCACAGATCCACTGAGGACCAGGTCATCCTCATAACCCAGGAAATAGAAGATGCCTACCAGGCACAGAAACACACAGTAGCGGTTTGGGTGGACCTGGAAAAGGCATTTGACAAAGTCTGGAAAGACGGACTTAGAGTCAAGCTAAGGAGAAGTGAAGTTTGTGGGAGAATGTACAAGTGGATCAACCACTACCTCAAAAAAAGAACGGCAAGAGTCCAAGTACAAGGGCAGATGAGCAAAAAGGTGACACTCAAGCAAGGGGGAGTACTGTCACCCACACTCTTCCTGGTGTATATAAACGACATTACAGAGAATATGCCAAGAAGAGTCCATAGCTCAATGTTTGCAGACGATCTGGCTATGTGGACCTCTGAAAAGAATATCACCATAGCAAGAAATCGGATGCAGCAGGCCCTAACATCGCTGGAAGAGTGGGCGAACTCATGGCTGGTCAAAATAAACGAGGAGAAAACCACATGCACAATATTCTCGCTTTCAATCAAACCCCAAAATACCAAATTAAGTTTAAATGGCAAATTCCTGCAGCCAAACGACAACCCAAACTATCTGGGAGTCACATTTGATCGGCGCATGACATGGAAAAGTCAGATCGAGAGAAACCGAATGAGAGCCAGAGAAAGAATGGCAATCATGAGGAAACTTGCTGGCACAAGCTGGGGAGCAGACGAAAGTATACTAAAGAAACTGTATACTGGAAGAGTGAGACCAGTTCTCGAGTATGGCATTGCGGCATGGACAACAGCAGCAAAGTCGAACTTCGATAAAGTTAGCAAACTTCAAAACCAAGCCATGAGAGTTATAACAGGAGGCATGAAGTCAACGCCAATTGTAGAACTTGAAAAGATTACAAAACTGCAATCCATGACCGATAGAAGAGACTGCAGCTGGGCTCTCTTCTAGTCAGAGAAACCCCGAAGACTGACTGACCATCCAATGCACCAGAGACTAAACAATTTCGGAAATGGGAAACTAAAGCGGAGAAACTTTGCAGAAATAGCCAAAGCAAAGATGCACGAAGATCCCATAAACGCACTAACAACACCAAAGCCCATCCCTACTGTACGAAAACCTACCTGGAGGCAGGATATATTTCCAGAAGTGGTAGAATATATACCAGGTATTGGAAACAAAAACTGCCAGACTGAAAAAGAAAGGAGAGATACTACCCTAAGCTTTATATCGAAAAACTACCCAAGCATGGACTGGACCTATGCATACACTGACGGTTCTGTAACAAACACAACAAAGAACGGAGGGGCAGGAGCATTCCTGAACCTACCAAATGGCAGAAAAATAACACTGTCATTCGCTACTGGTAAGTACACAAGCAATTTCAGAGCGGAGGCAGAGGCACTGAGGGCGGCAGTGGAAGAAATGGTGACACATAAAGAAAATGAAAGCCATACAGTCCTGCTTACAGATGCTCTGGCCGTAGTCACAGCGCTAAAAAGCCAGAAAAACACTGAGCTTAATGACTTAAGAGCAGTACTCTGTCAACTATGCCAGCAGTCCGTACCAAAAAGGGTAGTGGTACAGTGGGTCCAATCTCACTGCAAACATCCAAGGCAACGAGAAGGCAGACAGACTGGCAAAAGAAGGTGCAAGACTACCACAAACAAATACTAGTATGACGTACGAAGAGTCAAAACGGCTTATTAAAGCCAGATACATGACCAAATGGGAAACTGAACATACCGGATACACCAAAAACGATGCATATTACCAGTTGAACAGAAGAGAGCAGGTCGTTGTCTTCAGACTTCGCACTGGCCACAATAGACTGAGGTACCACCTATTCAACAAATTGAAGATATGTGGTACCGACGAATGCCCGTGTGGTACCGGGAAAATGACCGCTGAGCATCTGCTGCAGAACTGCCCGACATACGAGGATCAGAGAGAGCAGATGTGGCCATCACCAATGGAACCACAAGACAAGCTCTATGGCAGTGCCGACAGCTTCAGGATGACCACCGCTTTTTTCGAAAAAATAATGGTTACTGTCTGACTGTGTACAATGAAGAAGAAGAAGAAGAACAGGAAAATATCCGAACAGATGACGGTGGGACTTGACGAAAGTGCTGGGAATGGATAAGGCACACTACACAAACCAGATGACAGCATTACAAGACAGTATCTGTTCTGGAATCCCCAAGACAAGATAAGGCAGACCTAAACACTCATGGAGAAGACAGCTTGCGACATAAAGACAACAGGGATAGAGCTGGAAAGGATGTGACCAGTACCAGACCATGACGACTCAGTGAGTGTTTGTTGAAGACCTATGCTCCACAGGCAGCTGAGGTGTTGATGACTAGTTCCTCCTTAATCATAGTAACTCCTGGAGGACAGGGGTGACAGACCCCAACCAGGCACATCCATAGGTGGCGGATAGTGGGATGACCTCCAGATATGGGTATATCACAGTTAAGATCATCTTACCCACTGGAGACTCAATGATAACAAACTGCTATAGTCCACCAGCCACAGCTCTGGCAATACACAAAGTAAAAATTGAAGAGTCGAGATATCTCATAGTAGGAGATTTTAACAGAAGGAAATCTTTTAAGGAAGCACATGTGTCATATGAATCTGTTTCTATATTACCGGTTTATAGTCTTATCTTTGTTTATACCTTTATAGTTCTCTTATAATGAGATGGCTCATTGCTCGTGCCACTAATTTTTAAAAAAGGCATATTTCATGCTCCACTGGCATTTGTCCCGTTTTTCCCCATCACTTTCATGTTGGTGATCTTGTCGTACCATTTCCACCCTTGTATTTTGTGCAGGCAACTATTTACGAAAGTCTGTACCTTTTTTATAAGTACCTGTGTTGTCCTTCATGTTTCAGAATCATATAATAGGACAGATTTTATGTTGGAGTTGAAGATTTTTATTTTGGTGGTGGTTTTAATTTCTTTTGACTTCCATAAATTCCTCCAAACACTAAACTCATATCTCTTATGGCAGACCAACCCTTGTTGTATGGAAGACCTTATATAATATTTATATATGTGGGGCCAATTTAATCTCCTAACCAGAAGGCAACTAACCACCAGCCAGTCCTAGAAAGTAACATCTGTTCACCCTAATTCTTTTGTTGATGCATCTGTACTTCAAAATCAAAGCTCCTTTCTCTGTGGTCATTTGTCCTTTAAGGGACTGTATTTAAGCACAAAATGTTAGTATTTCTTCTGTCATTCAGGGTTTAATCTTTCTCCATTACTTTCCCGGTACTATGTTGGCAGTATCTATTAAAGCCTCATTGCAACCATTTGATTTCCGGTATGTTTCTATATCTAGGTCAGTGGTGATAAGGGCAGTTATCTTTTCTCTTATCGGGTCTTTGTAAATCTGTGCTGTCGCCAGGTCTTGTTGCTTGTACTTATAGAATCTATGTTTGAGATTTTACCTTTTCACTGTCTATGATATGCCAGAATACGAAAAAGTTTTAGTTTTAGAAGTATTTATTCCTGATAAAATTCGTTTCATCTCCATGCATGTTGTAAAAGGTGACTAAAGAGAGGTTATGCATGTGGCTAGTGACCTCATTGTGTAAACAAAAATGTATACAGAAACCAGCACTGTAAAGCATGCAAGGTGCTTTGGTGTATCATAATGCTTCCTAAGGAAAGCCAAATGTAGTTGTGACCCTATACTCCAGCTGGAGTAAAAAAGGGACAAGAAATAAGAAATTATTTCTTTGGTATACATAGTGTGTGTGTATACATATATATATACATATATATCATCATAATCATGTACCATATCCTTCATAGAACGTCGCTCCCATCACAGTCTGTCTGAAAGAAACTCTTTCCTTGCCAAAACTCCAGCCACCGCCAGTCATACCCAGGCATTGATGGATATCTTGGTGTCATGGTGTGTACATATATTTAGATTTCAGATAAACATGTAGATCTTAGATATTTTTGATAATAACTAACATAGTCTAGAAAAGTTGTAAATTAGGGAACAAATAGTAAATAGGAATGTGTGGTGTTATAACTTGGACTATAAAAACACAAAATGACAATGTGTCTTTGTGTGTCATGTGTTACTGTATTTATTTGGTCAATTTGGAGTTGGGAGGAAATCTTTTAAGGAAGCACATGTGTCATATGAATCTGTTTCTATTTTACCGGTTTATAGTCTTATCTTTGTTTATACCCTTATTATAGTTCTCCTCCTATAATGAGATGACTCATTGCTTGTGCCCCCAATTTAATTGCAGTCATTGCTGCACAGTGCTAACTAAGCATACTCATAGACTATGATACATCAATTATAGACCTATCATATTCATAGTCTATGTTTAGTTAGCAATCTTATTATTAGACTATAGTCTAGACTAGTAGTAGTATTTATACTCTATAGATTCTATAGAGTATACTAGTCTAATAATAAGAATGTCCATGCGATAAGAATATTAGTAATATTAAAATGATTACATATGCCTGTTCTTCTATCTTATCTATTAATAGTATTTACAAATTGTAACAAATACTGAATTGTCTGAATTAATAATATTAATAATATCTCATTTTTTTCTAAACTATGCACACTTCGCCGTTCGCTTAGTAACTTAGCCAAAACCTAGAGACACAGCCAATAAGTCCTACTTTTTAAGAGGCGTAAACATATCGCCAGTTTCTTTGCGCCATTTTTTAACCCTGCGAAATTAAGCAGTCTAATCTAATACTAATGATTTGTCAGGGTCATTTTAAATTTGTTTTCCAAATTACTCACTACATCAACTACATACAATGATACATGCCATGACAATGCACCTTCTTATTTGGTCTGCATCACAACCAGCAGGCTTACGATATTCTCACTCTAAAGCTCATATGATTTATACAGAAAACAGTATGTTAAACAAAACGTTCTCTTACTTTTTATTAAAAGGTATAACAGATTCCTGCAGTTTACAGTTTCCTTAGTGTTAGTCTGTTACCTCACACGCACAATTCACGCCCACTTACTTCACCGCATCTCCGTCTGCATGCGAGTTCTTCTGTATAAGAAACAAACAACAGCCACGGCGCTTACGACACGTATTCTAATTCAATGGTTCACAACATATTTCGGTCCCCTGTACCCCTTCAGATTTAGTACTTTCTCGTACGTCTTTGACTTTTAGAAACCTTCATTTGCTGCACTAGCTCTTAGAAAACATACGCATATCCCAGTTGCTTTCAGTAAACCTCCTTGTACACATATGGGTTTAGTAAACCTTCTTGTACACGTGTGGGTTTTAGTAAACCTCGTTGTAAGACAAAGATTGGAGTACTGTGTTCAGGCGTTGAGTCTTTATCATAGAGGGGATAGGCTTGGCTTGGTCTCGTTCATTCTCAATCTCCCACTACCAAACACTGAAAGGTCTTAAGTAGCAGAACGTAGTCCAGAGAACGGAATGTGTTGTGTCGTAGTTTACAGCTTGACTGCGATATTTGCACCTTTCGGTCCAACACATCCGACTTCAGCAAGCATTTTTTGAGTACCGGGTTAGCATTCCCTCTTCTATCCCTTCTCCTTAGCCAATCTGCCCTGCTGCAGCCTGTTATCCAGGATCACTGCGTGGATGTGTAGAACGGTCTTGGCAGCTCTGGTTCGCTGGCCCTGACGCAAGCAATCAGCTACGAGTCGCTGACCACTGAAGCTCATGCGCTGCTCAGAATCTTGATCCCATAGAGGAGATATAAACAAGCTGGAAAGGCTACAAAAAAGAACAACAAAACTGATAGTGGAATTACGGAATTATAGTTATGAGGAAAACCCGACCTGAGATATCAAGAAAAGAGAAGAATTCAAGGTGATTTTCATGCAAATTATCCAGCAAATTATAGACCGGTGAGTTTAACGAGCATAGTCTGCAAATTAGAGTTAATAATCAAAGAAAACACTGTAATGCATTCAGACAAGTTTAATCTAATCAGAAATAGTCGGCATGAGTTTACCAGAGGGATTTCGGGCTTAACAAACCTAATAGAATTCACGGAGCGGGTTTCTAAAATGATAGATGAAGGGGAGCCATTGGATGTTATTTATCTAGATTTTGCAAAGGCCTTTGATAGAGTACCTCATCAAAGATTATTTCGAAAGTTAAAATCACATGGAATAGGTGAGGAAGTTTCCAAATGGATTGAACATTGGTTAACGAGAAGAAGGCAGAGAGTGAGCATAAATAAGGAGTACTCTGAGTGGTGTGAAGTAAAAAGTGTAGTGCCACCGGGCTCGGTATTGTTCTTGATACATATAAACGATCTGGACATTGATATCGGATCCATGATTGCAAAATTCGCGGATGACACAAAACTATGCAGTAGTGTCTCATCTAAAGCAGAAATTGATATATTGAGGTCGGATTTAGATAGAAATTCGAGAATGGCCTGTAAGCTGGCAAATGGAGTTTAATGTAGATAAATTTACGGTAATTTTTACATCGTGTTGTCTAGCACTATCACTTAGTCATTATTTAGTCATTACACATTATTCCATCAGCAGTTTTTTTTTAAATTCGTTTTTGTATACACTCTAAAAATAGTGCAGATGGTGTGTTCTAGTTGATAAACTCGTTGTGAAGTTATTGCATGAAGATATTGAATATTTGCATTTATCAGTATTCTAATGTAGATAATTTTCATTTTGGTGGTGTTGGATTTAACATTGCTGATAAACATAAACCAAACATCCAGCCCGCCCAGAGAGTCAACGCCAGAATTGCTACGATCCAGCTGCGATTGATAGACCAGACGGATCCCCTCCTGCCAGTCCAATGCTATGCTCAAATGCACTAACCCCTCCCCTTCCCTCCCCCAACATTGTAGGTACGACGCAAACTTGTTAGAACTTTTCTACGAATTGATAGAGAAACAAATACAGCAGCCTGTTTATCAACAACAACAAATAATCATTACAGATTTCAACGCAAGTGGCAGGCCCAAACGGAAGAACGAGACCTGCTTGAACGACTTCTCGGAAGACACACGAAATAATTGAGGTGATTGCTTGATGATCTTTGCTGCTATGCATAAGTTTCACACCATAAACACATCATTTTTTAAAAACCTACTGTGGAGCAATGGACATGATGGAACTCACCAAACTGGGAGAACAAGGCTGAAATCGACAACGTGCTCAATAGCTACGTAACGTTTGTCTCCAACGTAGAGGCTCCAACGTAGAGGCCCTGCGCGACTTGATATAAGCAATATCATTTACACTTATTCTTTATAAATCTGTAGTTTTACACGTGAAGCACGTAAAAAGGGAAGTAAGCATGACATGCACGGGAAAACGGGTCCGCGTCACCTTCATCTCTTGCACACTTGCCTAGCTTGTGTAAGTAGGTCACTCTCGGTGTTAATGATAATGATTATCATAAAATAATGTGATGCATTTTTAATGACTGCTAGTATATTATCTTATCTGCATCATAACAAAGCAATCATCTCAATTTTGTTTTTGGAGGAGGAGGTAGGGGAGGGTGGAGTGGTGGGGGTTGTTGGAAAGACAAGGTGGAGCATTCCGTTGCAACTGAATAAATTCTTCAACACTGGGCAGAGAAATACACATAGGGAAGCCTCCCGAAGACGGATGTGTCGGACCGAAAGGTGCAAATATTGCAATCAAGCTGTAAACTAGTGATACATCGCATTCCGTTCTCTGGATACATCCTGCTACTTGCAAAGCCCTTCAGGGACTGGGGGCGGGAGATTGAGAACGAACGTATTAGAAAAAAAAACATAGGGAAAAGCATGGATGATTTTGCAAACATACATACACAGATATACGTACACACATATATACATGCACACACACACCCACACACACACACACACACACACACACACACACATACATTTACACACACATACACGCGCACGCCACATATAATTCAGTTTCATTAAAAAGTTATGGGGTATGCATATCGTATGATGAGAATCCTTGTTCACCTTTCGCAGTGTGGGGTTACGTTGACATGTTCTTCAACATGTTCTTTATGAGGGGGGGGGGGGGGTGGGGGCATTGAAAATGAAAGTCGTTTTACAATAAAGCTTTTTGGTTTTTAATTTGAAAGAAAGGGGTGGCATGGGAGGGGGGAGGGGGCGGGAGCAGGGGAAGAGGGAATGGGAAGTGAAGATTGCATCATATCCTAATGGGCCACTGGGACAACTATGAATCATAAGAACCCGCAGTTCAACTTTAACAGCAATTAACGCATAATTGTACGAGATACAGAATTTCCTGTTGTAAAACATTGTTGTAGCAGGCACATGAGGCATTCTTTTTTCTTTATTTTCGCTGTTTGTCCTGCTTTTGCCTTTCAGTGTCAGGTTATGAAAAGGTGTCTTGTCCAGACCCTGGTATGTGCTTCGAATAAGGGGGTAGCTCTACTGCTTTTGTTTTTCGTCTTTCCCTGTTTTACGTGGCCGGCCTTGACTTTGTATCCATTGTATTTGTGCTGTATGTGATTGATTTGTGGGGTATACTAACTGGTCACATGGCTGAACCCTTTGGTTTGCTGTTTACTGATGAGAATAATAATTATTATTCTACTGCTGACCCTAGGTAAAATAATTATTTCTCTCTATTATTTATGTAAACAATTTATGGTATTGTTTCTCCTCCTCCTTTTTCTACGTTCGACATAAACATAGTATTGTGATGTTGTGTTATAGTTTACAGCGAGACTGCGATATCTGTGCCTTTCGGCCCGACACATCCATTTTCAACACGGCAGTTTTGATACCGACTTTGCCTTCCCTCTGCCATCCATATTCTCTGTTCCAGACTACATAAGTATAAACTGTTTCCAGGGCCGCCAGTTGGAGATGGAAAAGGGTCTTAGTCAGCTATGGGGACGGCGTGGGCTAGTGGTTAAGTAACACGGTTTACAATCCGAAGCTGCTGGGTTCGATCCCCATCACAGCACCGGCCATTACCCCGGGGAAGCAAACCCTTACATAAAATGCATGCTCAAGTCGGATGCACTGAGCCGACAGGCGCAAAATCATAACCACAGTGCAACGCAACCGCCTTTGGGAATTAGAGAAATAAGGCGAACGCAAACAAATTATTAAAAACAAAATTGATGTCAGTGTTCAGTTTTGAGGAGCGCATGACCGAATGGTTTCGAGGTCTGCCTGCCGACAAGGATTGCAATGGTTCGAATCCCCGGTATATCATGTTGTTTTTCTGTTGAGTGTGAAATAAACAAACATAGCCAGCTCTAGCAATGTATTCTCTGCCTGACACACTTCTCAGCAGAACACCCAAGGTTGATCATTCAATGGATCTCATCTTACTGCAATATTGAAGGCAATAAAGCTGCAGAAAAACTAGCGAAGTGTGGGGGAGCATACCTACGAACAGACCTAAGCATCACGTATAATGAGGCCAGGACCACATAGAGCCAACTTCAGGGGAAAATGAGCTGATCAACACCTGACTTCCGAAAAGAAGAGAGCTAGTTTAATTTAGCTAGAGAAGAGCAAGTCATCATCTTCAGACTGAGAACTGGGCATAACAAACTCAAGGCAAGTCATCATCTTCAGACTCAGAACTGGGCATAACAAACTCAAGGCAAGTCATCATCTTCAGACTGAGAACTGAGCATAACAAACTCAAGGCAAGTCATCATCTTCAGACTGCGAACTGGGCATAACAAACTCAAGGCAAGTCATCATCTTCAGACTGAGAACTGGGCATAACAAACTCAAGGCAAGTCATCATCTTCAGACTGAGAACTGGGCATAACAAACTCAAGGCAAGTCATCATCTTCAGACTGAGAACTGGGCATAACAAACTCAAGGCAAGTCATCATCTTCAGACTGAGAACTGGGCATAACAAACTCAAGGCAAGTCATCATCTTCAGACTGAGAACTGGGCATAACAAACTCAACGGTCACATTTACAATACAATGAGAGTTGGGACGGATGTGAGGAGACTATGGTGACTTTTGAACACATCCTATAAAGTTGCATGCAATACTGGCCTCGTGAGACAGACATGAGACAAGCTGTGTGGAGCATTACAAACAATTGTGTCCTTTGTAAGAGAAACCATGACCTTGATCTCAGGAGGAACGAAGAAGAAGAGGAAAAAGAAGAAGAATAAGAAAATAATGGACAGAGGGAAGCCTGACAGATTGTACCAGCATGAGCTGCAGATAAATTGCGGCCGTCTTTCTTTGGTACCAGAACTGAAATGAGATTTAAAAAATATTCGGCATCCAGGCTAAACTCTTGTGCAGCGCTACCAAGTGCTGATAATGACTGAAGTTCGAGTAAACTAGCGGCCTGTCAAAACTACCAAATATGCTTCAGTTGATCTGCCCAAAGTGTCGGACCGAAAGGAGCAAATATCGCAGTCAAGCTGCAAACTACGACACAACACATTCCGTTCACAGGACAACATCCTGCTTACTGCAAAGCCCTTTCCATGACTTGGTAGCTGGAGATTGAGAACCCAAATGATGAAGAAGAAGAAGAAGAAGAAGAAGAAGAAGAAGAAGTAGAAGCTTCAGTTGGTGTACACATTTTTAAACAATTACTAACACGTGGCTGACAGTGTTAAAGTTTATGTACATATTACAAAAAATGAGGTTTTGGTTACCTTCTCTCTTTTACCAATAACCGTTGTTACATTTATAATGTATACGTATAATTTTACACTAGAGCTTAACGGATGGTTGATGCAGTAGCGTAGCAAAGGGGCGTGAGGCGGGCGGTATGCCCCAGATAGTCCATTTTCTTTTGGGAAAGGGGGGGGGGCGGCACTTTGATCTACTGCAATAGAAAAAATGCGTGTATAACTTGTGTGATTTAATTATATGTATGTTCTTGTGTTGACTCTTCTCGCAATTTACCTTAGCAACCGTTCTTACACCTGGATACCGTGTCACTACATAATCCAACAGATATATTCTGACTAAAAGTGCGAAATAATTATAATCTCAAACTTTTAAAACGTACGAAGACCTGCATAAAGAACATAAGTTACATAACCACATATCATCCAATGACTTTCTTTCTCATTTCCAGCGACAAAGTTTTACTGCACAATATTTCTTTCATGGCCTGGAAGACCGATTTTGCATGGGCTATATTGCATTTTATTTCATAATTGCATCTTCCATCTGATGTCATATACGTGTCTAGATATTTAAACGTGTTAACTTATCTCAATTCGGTCCCCTTCGCTGTGACACAGCATTTTGGAGAGTCCGGTTTCTTAGTCACTACTATCACCACAGATTTCTTGTTTTATTTAAACTGAGGCCTTTGTTTTCACTTTGCTGAACTACCGTGTTTACCATTTCCTGCAAGTTGGTTCATTCTAGGCTATCAATATAATATCATCAGCATATCGTAGATTGTTAATGTTCTGTCCGTCAATTGATATTCCTGGCATTGTTTGCATATCTCTCAAGATACACTCGCTGTATAGAGAGACCAGGTCAAGGGACAGAACACAACCTTGCCTCACTACCCTTTTTATCTGTTTAAATTCTCCCACTTGGTTGTCAATTCTTATAGCGGCAGTCTGTCCCCAGTACATATTTCTCTCGCACAGGACGAAACAGAGACGTCGAAGGAAGGCCCTCTTAAACTTTTGCAGTTTATTAAAAAATACAGACTTGGGAACTAAGTTGTAAATATTGTATTACTACCACACATTTTCCTCACACATTGCTGTTAGTGTTGCTAGCTGTAAGACAAATTTTTCTAAACTAAAATTGATCAAGAATTAACTAAAATCTGCAATGAGTACCTTGCGTTTAAGAAATCTTGACACACTGTCTATAGAATAACAACTGACAGACGAAATAGAACAATTATATTTTCGAAAATTTTACCATAAATGTGTATTCAGAGGGGCGGGAAACCCAGGGACCACCTGACCGGCACAAACTGTATCTACGCCACTGGTTTGAAGGTCATGTTTCAGGGTCGCAAAGAAAGTTTATCGTCATTACTTATCGCTTTTGAAATGAAGTGCTTGAGGAAGGTCATCAGTATTACCAGAAAAGATAATGCGAAACGAAGACTTTCGAAGTATGGACGGCACTACGTTTTGTGCAGAGTACATTCCCAGGCAAACAAAAATGCGCTTGTTCGGTTATGTCATAAGAATATATTCTCTCATCAACTTCTTCTGATGGCCTACAATGCTGGTAGATCTGACTACACGACAAGAGGATGGCCACGAGCTAGGTGGATAAATGACATTAGAATGTTTGTGTAACGATATGGGCTCATGGAGAACTGAGAGCTAGTCAGGGCAGGCCCACCACACCCACCAGGACGTCGCGTTAGGGTCAGGCACAATATACTGACCAGGACGTCGCGTCAGGAACAAGCACAATATACTGACCAGGACGTCGCGTCAGGAACAAGCACAATATACTGACCAGGACATCGCGTTAGGGTCAGGCACACTATACTGACCAGGACGTCGCGTCAGGGTCAGGCACACTATACTGACCAGGACGTCGCGTTAGGGTCAGGCACACTATACTGACCAGGACGTCGCGTCAGGGTCAGGCATGATATACTGACCAGGATGTCGCGTTAAGGTCAGGCACACTATACTAACCAGGATGTCGCGTCAGGAACAAGCACAATATACTGACCAGGACGTCGCGTCAGTGTCAGGCATGATATACTAACCATGACGTCGAGTTAGGATCAGGCACACCAGACTAACCAGGACGTGGCGTCAGGAACAAGCACAATATACTGACCAGGACGTCGCGTCAGGGTCAGGCATAATATACTAACCATGACGTCGAGTTAGGATCAGGCACACCAGACTAACCAGGACGTGGCGTCAGGAACAAGCCCAATATACTGACCAGGACGTCGCGTCAGGGTCAGGCATAATATACTAACCATGACGTCGAGTTAGGATCAGGCACACCAGACTAACCAGGACGTGGCGTCAGACAAGCACAATATACTGACCAGGATGTCACATCAGAGTTAGGCACAATATACTGACCAGGATGTCGCGTCAAGGTCAGGTACAATATACTAACCAGGATGTCGCGTTAAGGTCAGGCACAATATACTGACCAGGATGTTGCGTTAAGGCCAGGCACAATATACTGACCAAAACAACTACCTCTCTTACAACAGGCTGTTTTCAAGGTAGTCTGGCTGACGAGATGTGCATCGACGTGATCCCAGTAGAAGTGAGCGTCACGCAGATCAAGTCAACCATAGCACAACCACCTGGAGTACCACGGTCGACCTTCATCAGCACGCTCGGGGTGTGAGGAAAGCTACTGCAACCTGGCACTAAACGTTCTTTTCAGGACGCACTAAAGAGTAAACCTAGTCATTATGGGCATTCACAACAGCAACAACAACAACAACAACGGCATTCATTGTTAACGGCATTTAAAAAATGCCGAAAATGTCAAGAACGTGGTAACATTTATTTATCGAAATACAGCAAACTACAGATGTTCAGAGATGCGGGTGCTTTACTCAAATTATTTTATTTCATTACCTCCAACTGGTATGACTATCCCTGCTAATAACGCCTGGATTGAGACTTTATTTCGAAGCAGTTTAACATGTCGACAGCTGACACCTTAACAAAAGCTATCTACTATCCGTATTCACTGTTATGTTAATGACACAAGGTGCAGTTGAGTACGAATGGAAAATGGATCATAGAATCGACTTCATTTCACCTGAACGTCCCCATCAGTGCTAGGTCCCTATAATTGCTTAACTTAACTTGCCGTTTTTATACTGGTTTAGAAGACTAATCAGTCTTTATACAACCAGTTACATTTGCATTACGGAAAACCCTAAATAAAACCCCTGCTCTAAAAGCTATGCGCATCCAATCTATTCTTAAATACATTAATTGTCCCTGCCTCCACTACTTCCTGGGGCAATGCATTCCAAGCATTCACCACTCTCTGACTAAAAAAAATATTTACTTATATCCAAATCTGGACCTTTCTTTAATTAATTTGTAGCTGTGCCCTCTTGTTCTTGTAGCCGGGTTACTTTGAAAAAAAACACTTTTTATAGTCTAATTTCTTTTCCCTTTATTATCGTACACATCTGTATTAAGTCACTTCTAATTCTTCTCTTTTCTAGACACTGTAGGCCATTTTTTTCGGAGTCATTTCTCATAACTGTAATTCTGGAATTCCACTATCAGTTTTGTCGCTCTTTTTTGTATTCTTTTCAGCATTTTATATTCCCTCTATCATAATGATTCCACACATAAACACATTACTTCAATCTATGTCGAGCTAATGTTTTATACAGTTTGATTATCACTTCATAGCTAATATATTTAACGTTTCTTGTTATAATACCTAACATTCCATTTGGCTTTTTCACTGCTACCTGGACATGCTCACTTACCTTATCTGTATAGATATATATATATATATATACATATATATTATAACCAATAAGTCCCTTTCCCTTTCTATCTTCCTAATATTGTTCTCTCCCATTCTGTAATTGGTATTCCATATTGGATCTACTCTTCATCTCCCCGTCTCATTGTTCTTCTTCTTTTTCTTTGTCTTCTTCTCCTCCTCCTAATTTCCCTTATTCTTCTTCTTTTCATCCCCAGAAAAGATATATTATTTTGGTATCATATTATTTCTAGAACTTTCTTTCAAATTCAGAAGGCTGGCTATCTTACGATAAGATGTTCCTTGCAGGCATAAAATGTGCAATTACCATTAGTTGGAGAGGATTCTATCTTAAAGGCGGTAGGACGCACTGATATCCACCAGGTGCGACATATTCTTATTCTCATAGTGATTCCATTTGTGTTATACATAGAGATTGTTCTATTTTAGAATGATAAGACCATACTGGTAGTCGCTGACAGTGTGGTAGTGATATTATTCACGTCTATGTCACACTGAGAGATTCTTATCTTCTAGAATGATCATACCGCGCTGTTAGTCGCTGGCAGTGTGGCTGCGATATAGTTCTTGTCTTTGTCATCCTCATCACGTAGAATGTTCTTTATAGAACGTCGCTCCCATCACTGTCTGAAAGAAACTCTTTCCCTTGCCAAAACTCCAGCCTCTGTCACAGTCATAAACAGGCATTCCTGGATACCTTGGTGCCTTCGTCTTCTTGGTCTACCCCTTCCTCTTTTACCTGGCACATATCTTCCATCACTGTTCTCTCGAGACCGCTGTGTCTCTTGATGTGACAAAAGTATTTGGATTTTCTAGCCAAAATGGAATTGATAAACCAATTCTCCTCTATGCTCAACTCTTACCAAATGTCTACATTTGTCTTTTTCTCTGTCCATGGTATTCTGAGGATCTTTCTGTAACATTTTGAGTCGAAGGATTCCATCTTTGTCTGAAGGTTTTGGTAATCGTTCATGATTCGCAGCCATAAGCTGCCACAGGAAAAACACATGTTCTCAAGACTTTTACTTTTATCATTTTGTGGGTGCTCTGCCTTCATTTCTTTAGGCTGTTTGGTCTCTGCATTGCCATGACTAGTCTTCTGATTTCTTTGGAGCATTAGCCATTTTTATCAATTCCAGATATTCAAAATGTGTGACCTGATCTATTTCTTCACCACCCACTGTAAATGTATGCTGACATTGTGTTTTGTTGGTGGTCATTATCTTTGTTTTGTTTATGTTTATAAACAGGTTTTGATCTTTACTGTGTCCATTTATGGCTGAAATTAGGTACTCTAGTCCATCTGCACTTCTTGATAGTATTGCTGTGTCGTCTGCGTATCGTAACTCTGGAATCTTGTACCCGCCAATCGTAAATGGGTCGAAACGTTCAATGATCTCCTCTTCTCGAACATTTCTCATTATACATTCCGTATATAAGTTGTATAGATAAGGTGAGAGGATACATTCCTGTCTTACTCCCTTTTGTACTGCAAACCAATCTGATGTTTTCCCAGATACTCGGACAGCGGCTTGTTGATCTTGGTATAATGTTTCAATGAGATAGATAATATGCACAGGGAACCCCATTTCCTTCATGATTTTTCACAGATGTGAATGTTTTACCACATCGAAGGCCTTGGTGTAATCAATGAAACATGTGTACATGTCTACATTAAACTCTCTACACTTTTCGTAGATATTCCTCATATTGAATATGTGGCCCCTGGCCCCTTTGTTTTTCCTAAAACCTGCTTGGACTACGTGAATTTCAGATTCAAACCTTTTCTTTATCCTTCTCAATAGAATTCGCAAGAGTACCTTGCTAACGTGGCTGATCAGCGCGATAGTTCGGTACTTCGTACACAGCTGCAGGTTGCCTTTATCACACATCAATTATTCTACGTTGGAGTTTCTTCTTGAGTATTCTTCAATCTCTCTTTTTTATTCTCAACTTACATCACATGTTGCTTCTCTTTACCCCCATCAAACAAGCACAGCAGGTATCTCCCAACTCTGTGATCATTGGTTCTCTTCTAAATTCAACAATCCCAAGTGTATTATTCTCTTTCTCCCATTAAAACATTGCAACGGCAGAGCGGTAGAGGCCTCACTCATGGACTTGCCTCACTCCTCACGATAATTAAATGGGGCCATCATTTTTTTCAAGTCGATCCTGTTAAAAACGGCCACCTCTTTTACTGTCAGCGATTAAAATGCGACAAGTAAGGGAGCTACCATCCCACCTCAGAACAAATAATTATTTGAAAAAAAACTACTTTTGTCGGTAAGAAGCTTTGATTTGTTTTTGTTTTCGAGGCTTTAAGGCAAATCCGTCATGAACTACAGAAACTACAGCGTGATAAAGGTCACGGGACTATGAGTGGGTGAAGTTTTACTTACGTATATATAATAAAAAAACTCGCTTGGTACGGACACATATCGAGATCAAAGGGTCTTGCAAAAACGATCCTGCACGAAAAGATGCAAGGCAGACGTCGAAGAGGTCTCCCCAAAAAGAGGTGGGAGGACAACAGAAAAGAATGGACCAATCACCAACCAGAGCAGGCACAACCAGCGGCAGCTGACAGAGAGGGATGGCGTGGGGTTGTGTAGATGTCTTCATGTGTGCCCCAACGACCTCACCGGTTACGGGATGACCTGACTTGATATAAAATAGTAAATATAACAAACTACTACTGTTCGGTAAAAACTTTTGAATGACCTGTCCAGAATTTGTCAAAATGTGATAGATAATCAGGTCGCTCTAGTAAAGGATGTGTACACAATTTCAGCTCTCTGGGTTATGAGAAATTGGCTAAAATAGAAGAAATAGAAGTTCAAGCATACAAACAACGAGCATGTAAAGTTAAGTAAAAGCTTTTGCAAGCTGGAGTTTCCCTCGTCTTCGACAGAAGTGACTTCTACGGGACTCCCTTTACCTTTTCTCGCCATCATTATTTATCTTACATATTTTGTCATTCTCCATATATTAATTGTCAGAGAAGTGTGTATCTCTCCCATTCTCCTACCCATTTACAGATGGTTTGGTTAGAACGTGTCTCTGCCGTGAAACAAGTCCTGGGCTGTCGCATGAGAGCAACTGCACTAACAACATTTGATATGCTCTATATACACGTTATGTGGCCTCTCTCTATGGTTTTCTAGTACCTTGTCATGCCTCTGTGAGAATCAAACGCATTGCTATCTGCTACTTATCTCATTGAACAGTTATTCCATTAACATGGTGTTACAAACTTTAAAGATGTAATTCATTATTTTCTTGTGAGTTTATGATCTTGTCGTAAATAAAAGAAGTTGAAAGCGAGGTGTGTTGTGGATGTGATATATTTGACAGATCCTCATATAATCTACCAAAACTGTGGGATAGACAGGAATGGGAATATCGTTTGGGATATTTCAATTCCAATAATAATTTGCGTTAAAAGGTATGCAAATGTTTGCATAGGTATTTTTTTAACCTAGAAAGGGTCACAACCACATAAATTACTAACAAAAGTATGTAACAAGAGTTATCTTTCCCTGCAAATCGTAAAACAAAATCACTGGAGAGGCTCTTCCAAAGCGTCTCCACTCTCATCTAGGAATGTGGATAGAACGACTGAGCTATTAACCTGTAGAAGATCCACGTGAACGTACACATTGTGAATACGTACTGAAGACGTAGGGTTTTAATTTTCCACCCGACCAAATTTTTCCTGCTCGTTTTCGCTCTCAGTACATGGCATATGTGGAGGAATAAGTTCTGTCCTGTGAAACTTACTGAGCTGAACGCTGGACCTGACAGTAGACGACGAAGTCATGGCACGAAGTGGTTAGTAAAACTCGGCATTATTCGTTTCTGTAGTTGCTAAAAGTAATGTTAGAGATAACATAAATGCTGCGTTATGTTAAAGTTGGCTCTGTTGTGGTATCCTTGATTTGAATATTGTATTAAAAATTAATTTATTAATACATACTGAGTTAGCCAGCCCCATACCCACACCTCCTTATTCGTCTCTAATGACATGCTTGGCAGGAAACAGTACACTTCATGGACTCCCTACCAGATACTTCATAGACCCCCAACAGAACACTTCATAGACCCCAACATAACACTTCATGGACTCCCTACTAAATACTTCATAGACCCCCAACAGTACACTTCATGGACTCCCTACTAGATACTTCATAGACCCCCAACAGTACACTTCATGGACTCCCTACTAAATACTTCATAGAACCTCAAACAGGACATTTCATGGACTCCCTACTAGATACTTCATAGAACCTCAAACAGGACACTTCATGGACTCCCTACTAGATACTTCATAGAACCTCAAACAGGACACTTCATGGACTCCCTACTAGATACTTCATAGACCCTCAAACAGGACACGTCATGGACTACCAACATGACACTTCATGGACTCTCTACTAGATACTTCATAGACCCCCAACAGTACACTTTATGGACTCCATACTATATACTTCATAGATCCCCAACAAGACACTTCATGGACTCCCTACTATATACTTCATAGACCCTCAAACATGATACTTCATGGACTCCCTACTAGATACTTCATGGACTCCCTACTAGATACTTCATAGACCCCCATACAGGACACTTCATGGACTCCCTACTAGATACTTCATAGACCCTCAAACAGGACACTTCATGGACTACCAACATGACACTTCATGGACTCCCAACATGACACTTCATGGACTCCCAACAGGACACTTCATGGACTCCCAACAGGACACTTCATGGACTCCCAACATGACACTTCATGGATTCCCAACAGGACACTTCATGGACTCCCTACTAGAAACTTCATGGACTCCCAACATGACACTTCATGGACTCCCTACTAGACACTTCATGGACTCCCAACATGACACTTCATGGACTCCCAACATGACACATCATGGACTCCCAAAATGACACTCCATGGACTCCCAACAGGACACTTCATGGACTCCCAACAGGACACTTCATGGACTCCCAACATGACACTTCATAGACTCCCAACTGGACACTTCATGGACTCCCAACAGGACACTTCATGGACTCCCAACAAGACACTTCATGGACTCCCAACAGGACACTTCATGGACTCCCAACAGGACACTTCATAGACTCCCAACAGGACACTTTATGGACTCCCAACAGGACACTTCATGGACTCCCAACAGGACACTTCATGGACTCCCAACATGACACTTCATAGACTCCCAACAGGACACTTCATGGACTCCCAACAGGACACTTCATGGACTCCCAACAGGACACTTCATGGACTCCCAACATGACACTTCATAGACTCCCAACAGGACACTTCATGGACTCCCAACAGGACACTTCATGGACTCCCAACAGGACACTCAATGGACTCCCAACAGGACACTTCATGGACTCCCAACAGGACACTTCATGGACTCCCAACAGGACACTTCATGGACTCCCAACAGGACACTTCATGGACTCCCTACTAGACACTTCATGGACTCCCAACATGACACCTCATGGACTCCCTACTATATACTTCACAGACGTCTTGCGCACATCAGCGATTGCCCTGTGCCTTTCCGCAGCGGAATATGCAGCCCCAGTCTGGAAAAACTCGGCCCATGCAAAACAAGTTGATACAGCAGTGAACGAGACTGGCATGATAGTGTCGGGGTGCTTTAAACCCACCCTCCACAAACAAAATATATCCCTTAATTGGCATTGCACCACCTGATAACACGTCGTAAGAAGCAACTAACATTTCAGTTTAACGCTTCAAGTCAGAAAACTTTTTGTGTGTTGCAGCGACAAGAAATTTACCACAGCTACACTGTTCTGTTCTGTCAAGAAACAACAATAAAGCACTCCCGTAAGATCAGTAAGTTGTCAGCCTACATCAAGAAATTGCGAAGAGCGTGGATACTGGTAGCCCCAGTTGTAACAATTACTGTAACAGTGGTAACATTCCTCACAGGAGTTCCACCGGTCTCGATCTACGTTTTGTGTCAAACGTGGCGACTAACAGTACCGTCTTACCCATATGGTAATAAACTGTCTATTTGTAACAACCGAGAATAGGACCAGTGCCAGAATGAAACCTTGTGATAAAGGACAACTAACCGTGCTGTATCTCCAGGACACAGGACTCTCTGCGTATAGTAGGCGAGTAAGAGATCACTGAAGAGAGCAATGAAAGCTTGTCATAAAGAACAACTGACAGTGCCGTCTATTCTTTACATAACAAAGGATTCTGTGTGTGTGATATAGACGCGTTTAGGACCATTGTCATACTGATATCTTTCCGTAAGAAGCGACAAACAATGTCATTTAACAACACAAGGATAGAAGACTCTCTAATTCATGGTATTTGGATATTCTGACATTCACAAGGACCAAAAACGTTATGTGTGGAGTAGCCTTCTGGATTTAAAATAAAGCTCTAGAAACAATACTTTAAAAATGATGATCATCATCATGTTGCATGTCCTTTATAGAACGTCGCTCCCACCACAGTATGTCTGAGAAAAAAAAATCTTTCTCTTGCCAAAACTCCAGCCTCTGTTAGTCATAAACAGGCATTGCTGGATATCTTGGTGCCATTGTCTTCTTGATCTACTCCTGACACCATACATTCCTTAATACACATGATACAGCAACGTGTTCTCTATGTATGGACACGAAACAGCAGAAAACGGTGGTGTGGAAAGCAAACTCATCATGTAAAATTGTTGACATGAAATGTTTAAACGCAAGCTCCCTGTAAATGGACCAGCTGCATTGGTAGCTATATGCTTCACTTGGCCGAATAATCTTTTACTATACTTTCATCGGGTCTTTTTTTTATATTAACTTGTATGTGTCGGGTGCTTATGGTTTCTCATTAGAGTAAAAGTAGAGCACTCGCTTTTCACTGCTAAAGTACTGATTTAAACTACCGTTGCCAGTACGCTCTAGTCAACCCAGTTGTAAATGTGTGCCTGAAGGAAAGGCGATGAGGAATGGAACTGGGCACCCCAACTGATAAACTAGCGGTGGTCTCGTTCAATGAAGTCTCTAACATTTCAATCCCAGATATGTGTGTCCTCTATTAGATGTTCTTTACCTTTTTAGTTTCTGTAGGTAGGAGTAGCCAGCCTCAGTTCTCTTTAGTCATCTTTTACAATATGGGTGGCATGTTACAATGTTACTTTTCTTTGCTCCAAATTCTGACTCTCATCGATCACTCTTTAAGTATTGTATTACACACATTTGTTATATTACTTATACACTTTCGTTTTAATACTTCCGGTATACACTGGAGAGGAAGACTAACGTCTGGTCAGGCAAAATATACTGATCAGACATGTTAGTCAGGGTTAGGCAAAATATACTGATCAGACATGTTAGTCAGGGTTAGGCAAAATATACTGATCAGACATGTTAGTCAGGGTTAGGCAAAATATACTGATCAGACATGTTAGTCAGGGTCAGGCAAAACATACTGATCAGACATGTTAGTAAGGGTCAGGCAAAACATACTGATCAGACATGTTAGTCAGAATTAGGCAAAATATACTGATCAGACATGTTAGTCAGGGTCAGGCAAAACATACTGGCCTAGACCCTCACCTCGGACTCCTAATAGCCCTCCCTGGAAACGGGCTGTTTTCATGGCAGCCTGGCTAACGAGGGGAAGGATCGACGTGATTCCCGTAGTAGTGAGTGACGCGCAGATGCAGCCAAGCAAAGCACAACCACCTTTCCACCTTCATCAGCACGCTCGGGATGTGAGGAAAGCTACAACAACCCGTCATTTAACGTCCTTTTCAGGGCGCACAAAAGAGTAACCTACTCACTTTAGGTATTCGAAACAACAACAACAACAACCGAATGCACTTTCGTTATATTACTTACTGAATACACTTTCATTAAATTACTTACAGAATACACTTTCGTTATATCACTTACCGAATACACATTGGTTATATTACATACTGAACACACTTTCGTTCTATTTTTTTTTTCTTACATACTTTCGTTATGTTACTTACCTTACACAATTTCATTATATTACTTACCGTACACACTTTCGTTATATTACTTGCCGTACACACTTTCGTTATATTACTTACCGTATACACTTTTGTTATAGTACTTGCCGTATACACTTTTGTTATATTACTTACACACTCGCAACATGGTGAGATAGATTAATGCAATACTTCACTTCATTCGACGCTATTTACAAATCATGTGTTGAAATAATATGACATTTACTCGTCACAGATGTCAACAAAACATTTGCCGCTGTTGGGTCACAGAGACTTAGTCCATTGCCTAGCACACTGGCTGTGTATCATCATATAATTATGGACGAATTTAGCCCCTCAGGCTCCTTCTCTCCACCCCCCACTCCCTGTGGATGTTCTCTTGGTCAATTGAGGTGTCCGATTAAAAACAATTTCTAACAACGGCTGATTTTTACATTTAGTCACAGGAGCTCAGTAACAAAAGGGGAAGACAACAAATCCACGCAAACGGACAACAAATACGGACTTGTAACAAAGGAAATTCGATGCAAATGTGTTTCTGTGAACGCCGCACTAATATTTAAGCTTCTCTGAGAAACCATTCCTTTAGGGACTCTTAAAATTCAGGACACCAGCGAAAGTAATTAATAACTTGCTGTACATTTGTGAGACATTGACATTTACAGCTGACTAGCAGCGGATGATACAAGCCATGGAGATGAGATGTTTCCGAAGACTTCTAAACGTCACGTACAAAAAACCGAATTACAAATGAGGAAATATGTGAAAGAATTACAACAGCAATAAGGCCTTTTGAAGCTCTCTCGGCAACTGTCAAAAGAAGGAAACTCGCTTGGTACGGATACATATCGAGATCAAACTATCTTGCAATTACGATCCTGCACGGAAAGGTGCAAGGGAGACGACGAACAGGTCGTCCCAAAATGAGGTGGGAGGACAACATTAAAGAATAGACCAATCTCCGACCAGATGAGGTCCACGCAACAGCCACTGACAGAGAGGGACGGCGTGAGAATGTGTGGATGTGTGCCCCAACGACCCCATCGCTTACGGGATGACCTGACCTGACATTAGGCGTCTCCACTCCATTCGAAAGATCATAACTAACCTGGTAATCTTCTTTTTAATCTTTTTTGTCATCGTTCATTTTCAAATTCGCACTATCAAGCCGTAAAAAGGGCTTTGCGGGTAGTAGGGTGTAGGTTTGAGAACGAAATGCGTCGTGTCGCAGATTGCAGGTTAACTGCGATATTTGCAACTTTTGGTCCGACGCATCCGACTTCGGAAAGACATTTTTGAGTACCGGGTTAGCCTTCCCTCTTCGATCCCTTCTCTTTTCCCAGTCGCCATGTTGATGCCAGGATCACTACGTGTAGGTTGTGAAGGGTCTTGGCTTATCTGGTTCGCTGGCCCTAACGCTGTCAACAGCTTTGGGTCATTGAGCGCTGCAGCTCATATGTTGCTTAGCATTCTCATCGTGCAGCAATGCTGTAATTTGTAATACCCCTCTCTTTTTGTTCGCACATTAAGAATAGCTATTGACGTCATCTGTAATCTCCCCTCATCCCCAAACCCTGGTCTATTGATTCCCCTAAATTGCATTGGAAAGGAGTGTTTAGACAGTAAACAAAAGTTGTACTGTTGTGCGGTTGTCAACACCCTGAAGCTAATACTCGTTCCGTTCAGTGTACTAAAGTCTCTGATCTGAACTATCATACAATACAACCCTCATATATGTATGACCGTTCAGCTGTGTTGAATGTCGTGTGTGTTGGTAAATCACTGACTTTAGTCAGAGTAGAATTTATTATATTAGATGGTTTCTCGTTGGAGAAACTGCTTTCTCTCAAGTACATGTTCTGGGACAATGACAAGTTCTCGGGAAGGAAGCAAAATAAATAATATCAGATAAACACATTAAGATATACTCGGAGCCAAAGGTGCAGCAGTGAATCGGCCAACAACTACCAGACTCATAGCTGGCTGCTTGCACCAGGGGCAGTAACCCAAAACTGACCAATACACTATTCCGTTTCCAAAGGCCGGCCCTTGAAACAGACTATGTAGCCTGCCTTTTAGCCTTGCTGCAAATTACGACTCGTCACAAACGTCTTTTCTTTCAGACGAAAGCTGGAAAAGAGGAAGAAGAGAAAGAAAAAAATGAAGAAGATAGAACCAAATGGTAAGTGATATGCTGTCATTAAATTGTACTGTTCTTGTCAACCCTCATGGAACGATATTATTAGTCGAAGCAGTTTGCTTGGGCAGCCTTTGTTTTAGAGAGGATTTTGAAGAGGCCATCCATACTAATCAATAATAAATGTTCGCCTAGGCATCTGAGGTCCGTTGCGTCGGTCGAACGCCACCATGACCAGTCAAAACGGCGCTCTGCCTTGCTATCTCTTAAATCCACGTGTTTCTGGAACGCCATCTCCTGCGCTTCCAGCCGGCTGGTTGGATACCCTTAACACTTTGAACAGCTTTGAGAAGGATCTAGTGAGCTGGAACTTCTTGATCCAGACGAACAACATGTCCAAACAGGGAAAGGCGGCGACGGTCCAGCACTTCCGATACAGTTGGGAGATTAGTCTTAGTAGAGACCTCGACACTACGTACGAGATCATACCAACGAATTTCAAGAATATGCCGCTGATTGTGCATACGAAAAGATTCGAGTCTTGAAATATCCTTTCTCAGCAGAGTCCAGGTTTCGGCTCCATACATTAGCACTGAAATCACACACGACTGGTAAATACTATTGTTCCACACACGACAGAGATAGTTCCATCCACCATACTAACTAAATCAAATGACTTTGTCAGGTCAATGAAGACGACATAAAAGGGCCGCTCACGTGATTTTTCTTAAAGTTGTCGAAAAGATAAAATTATGTCGATCGTTGATCTTCTAGACCTGGATACACACCGTGACTCCGGATACACACGCTCAACATATTTCTGTAGTTTTAGTAAGATTACTTTGGCGTAGACTTTGTCTGCAAAACTGAGTAGAGAGACACCTTGATAGTTATTAGTCACTTCTATTACCTTTGTCTTTTGTATAATGTTACAATCTGTGCATCGCTCATATCTTGAGGAATAGTGGTTTCTTTCAGGCACTGACATAACATCATAGTCAACGGTTGTAAGAGTGTATCCTTACAGCGTTTGATGAAATCATGTGGGATCTCGTCGCTGCCTCGTGCTTTGCCCAGGGCCAAGCTGTCAATAGCTTTATTCAGATCTTCTATATATGGTTTGATGCCCATGACGTCCATACTGTGATAACTTTTGAAAGTGTCACGGAATGTAGGAATCACTATATTGTCACACACGTAGAGCTCATAATAGTGCTCGACCCATCGCTCCATCTGCTTTCCTTCCTGTTATTTTCTCGCCATAGATGTATTTGAGCGGTGCAGTTTTCTTACTCGCAGGAACAATAGCTTTCTTTATATCATTGCACACTTGTGTGACGTTCCCTGTTTGTGCTGCAATCTGTGTTTCTACTGAGCTGTAGCCAATACTCATTTGCACAACGACGAGCTAAACAGCTCGTCGTTGCACCTGGCTTTTGGCAGACTTGAGGTTATGCAGAAGCTGCTTGCATTTAATCAGAGCAGAGCGTTTGATCTCAATGACGGGTATAATATATTTTACTTGGGATCAAGACGCTAAGCAGCGCATGAGCTGCAGCGGTCAGCGACCCATAGCTGACTGCTAGCGTCAGGGCCAGCGAACCAGAACTGCCAAGACCCTTCTACATCTCCATGCGGTGATCCTGGATAACAGGCTGCAACAGAGCAGACTGGCTAAGGAGAAGGGATTGAAGAGGGAATGCTAACCCGGTACTCAAAAAATGATTGCTGAAGTCGGATGTGTTGGACCGAAAGGTGCAAATATCGCAGTCAAGCTGTAAACTACGACACAACGCATTCCGTTCTCTGGACTACATTATGCTACTTAAGCCCTTTTAGGGTTTGGTAGCGGGAGATTGAGAACGAACAAAGCCAAGTCAAGTCATATCCTTCACTTTCGCATCAAACCAGTGATCTGATTTAACAGTTCTTCTTCCAGATGTAGCAATAGCTGTGATATGGATGGCATTTCGGAGATGTTGCCAGGTCACTGTAACAGCCGTGTCATGGTGATGTATATTGAGTTTCCTCAAAAGCATACTTGAATCTCTTGATTAAGGCAGGGTCCGACATTCTACTTACGCCGTTGCGTGGTTTGCCTTTGGTTTTGGTGTGATAGAACTTCTTTGGCTGCAATTTTATTTTACAGCGAACCAATGAATGACTGGTGTCACAGCCTGCACTATGTCAACATCGCCATCAGAAGCACATACTTATGGAAAGATCTTCTGACAAAAATTAGATCCAGATAATACCAATGCTTTGATCGCTTGTGGATCCACGATACGTTATGTTGGGCTTGATCTGGCTTGGCTTGGCTTCGCTTGTTCTCAATCTCCCGCTACCAAACCCTGACATGGGCCTAAGTAGCAGAATGTAGTCCAGAGAACGGAATGCATTGTGTCGTAGTTTACAGCTTGACTGCGATATTTGCACCTTTCGGTCCAACACATCCGACTTCAGCAAGGGCTTGATCTGAAAATAGGAGTTAGTCCCACAAAGTTCATGGTAGACACATTGCTCCCAAGAGTCGCTGGCCATTTTCATTAATTTTGCCAACTAAACATTCCAAGACCCGAGGGGCATGAGTAATAAACATCGCCCACTATAACATTAAAGTCACCGAGTCGAACAAACTGTTTTTGACTGCATTCTTCTAATGATTCCTGATAATACATTATATAAATCTTTGACTTAAGGTGTGGCACACAAGGTAGGTGTATATACACTGACAAGAGTGACGGGACCATCTGTGGTATGGAGACGAAGTATAAGCAGGCGTTCTGAACCATTCTCGGCTGGTTCAACAATGTGTATTATATACTTTTTTTTACTACAAAGACTACACCATGCGCGCGCTCTCTCTCTCTCTCTCCCACTCCCTCCCTCTCTCTCTCTCTCTCCCTCTCTCTCTCTCCCCCTCCCTCTCTCTCTCCCTGCCTCTCTCTCCCCCTCCCTCTCTCTCTCCCTGCCTCTCTCTCTCTCCCTCCCTCCCTCTCTCCCTCCATCTCTCTCCCTCTCTCTCTCCCTCCCTCCCTCTCTCTCCCTCCCTCCATCTCTCTCCCTCTCTCTCCCCCCTCCCTCTCTCTCTCTCTCTCTCTTGCTCGTGTCTTTCTGGCATCGCTTATTTCATGCTGGTTATCAGTCTAGCCAGCATGGTACAGCTATTCCAACATCCCAGTTTAACTGCTGATGTACGTGTTGTGTCGCCACCACAGGGTGAAACTGGAAGGCCTCTCCAGCTTGTGCATCTTTCTATAAAGAACAAGCTGTTGCCTGTGCATCAGGTTCTTCCTCCCTCCATGTAACTTAACTTAACTTAACTTAACGTCTTTATACTGGTTTAGAAGACCCTGCAGAGTCTGTATACAACCAGTTACATTTACATCACCTTGCTCTAAAAGCTATGCGCATCCAGTTTATTCTTAAATGCATTAACTGTCCCCGCCTCCACTACCTCCCCTGGCAATGCATTCCAAGCAGACACCACTCTCTGACTACAAAAATATTTCCTAATATCTAATCTGGACCTCTCTTTAGTCAACTTGTAGCTATGCCATCGTGTTATTGTGGGTGGTTGTATTTTAAAAAAACTTGTTATAGTCTAATTTATCCATTCCGCTGATCATCTTATAAACCTGTATTAAGTCACCACGAATTCTTCTCTCTTCTAGACACTGTAGGCCGGTTTTTCTGAGTCGTTCCTCATAATTGTAATTCTGGAATTCTACTATCATCTTTGTCGCTCTTTTTTGTATTCTTTCCAGCATGTTTATGTCCCCTCTATGATAAGGACTCCTCACATGTACACAGTACTCCAATCTAGGTCTAACTAAAGCTTTATACAGTTTGACGATCACTTCCTTGCTCCTATGTTTAATATTTCTTTTTATCATACCTAACATTGCATTTGCCTTTTTCACTGCTACCTTAACTTGCTCACTCACCTTTCCTGTATGATGTATAATAACCCATAGGTCCCTTTCCTTAACTATCTTTCTAATATTGTTTTCTCCCATTCTGTAATTATTTTCCATATTGGGTCTACCCATGTGGATGACTGTACATTTATCTACATTAAACTCCATTTGCCAGCTTACAGACCATTCTCGAATTTTATCTACATCCGACATCAATATATCCACTTCCGTTTTAGATGAGACACTACTGCATAGTTTTGTGTCATCAGCAAATTTTGCAATCATGGATCTCATATCAATGTCCAAATCATTTATATATATATCAAGACCAAAATTGGTCCCAAAACCGAGCCCTGTGGCACACCACTTTTCACTTCACACCACTCAGAGTACTCCTTATTTATGCCCACCCTCTGCCTTCTTCCCGTTAACCAATTTTCAATCCATTTGGCAACTTCCCCACCTATTCCATGTTATTTTAACTTTCGAAATAATCTTTGATGAGGTACTCTATCAAAGGCCTTTGCAAAGCCTAGATAAATAACGTCCACTGGCTCCAATTTATCTATGATTTTAGTAACCTCCTCCATGAATTCTAATAGATTTGTTGAGCAGGATCTCCCTCTGGTAAACCCATACTGACTATTTCTAATTAGATTAATTTTGTTTAAATGCATTTCAATGTTTTCTTTGATTATTGAATCTAACAATTTACAGACTATGCTCGTTAAACTCACCGGTCTATAATTTGCTGGATCAGATTTTTTTGCCTTTTTTTAATAATGGGATCACTCCTGCATCTTTCCAATCCCGTGGAACAATCCATTTTGTAAGTGATTGAGAACATAATATAGCCAATGGTTTTGCTAGTTGGTCTCTAATTTCTTCCAGCAATTTTGGATGAATACCATCTTGACCTGGACATTTATTCACTTTCAATCCCTCCAATTTTTTAAAAACCATGTAGCTAATTCTTCTTTTCCTTCTTCGTCGTTCGCTCTCAAATAATCGTATTTATTTCGCTCATAAACCTGACGGTCCTTCTCAGGTTTCTCTCATCGTCATACAGTTCATCTCGCAACTGAGTTGGGCAGGGCCATGTAGTCACTCTGTTCCACTGGTGGAGCCGGCGTACCTGCAGAGCAAGTTGCAATGTTTGATTGTCCTTCCGCCATGGGCACATGTCTGTGTGTTCAATTTTTAGTTTGGTGAACAGATTATGTTTCAGTCTACAATATTCAGTCTGAATATTGTCACTTGTTTCCTTCTTGGCAAAGAGTAGTATGCTCCTGCTATATCAGATCCCGAGTGTTCTCTGTGACACTTGTCTTTGAAGTTAATGTTATCATTTTCTTCATATGTAGCTCTGTCGTCAGTTTGGATTTTGATACCTCCCTCTTTTTCCAGTCTATCTGCTTCCTTATTTCCGTGTATCGTACATTTAGGCTACAGTTTGTAGGGATCCACTGAATTTTCACTCTGTTGAAACGTAGCTCATTGATCCAGGGGGCCATCATTAGCCGATACAACATGGGATCAGCGACGTTGCAGGAGTTGCAAGAAAAACGACGGAACCACCACTTTACTGCTTTAGGGACACCACCACCGGAATTTCCCTCAGGGTTTACTCCTGAACTCTTTCCAGTGAATAGGTATTCAATAAGGCTACCAACATGACAATTTTTGTTACAAGAGCAACCTGGCAAATCAGAAGAAGGGACGGCACTCTCAAATTATTAGCAGCAAAAGTCAGTTTGAAACGTCCAAGAAGCGTATCGTAACGAAGTTTTAGGTATATGCTCACACGTGAAAGGTAAAACGAAAGATACCTAGAATATTGAAAAGGAAAATAGATTTGGATATGTTCTGACAAGCAAATAGCAATAACTTTCACAGTTAGAATCGTTCACATATTATGGACGATTGAAATTGTGACTGCAGACGTTAAACTAAAAAGTTATAAAGTCTATTAAATTCTGATTGATTCATGATTGTAACAAAGATCTCGCAGAAGTTCAGTGGGTTGCTATCATAAAAAAATATATATGTAACCATTATCAATTATCACCCATAATTATAACATTAACATAGATTTAAATATTTAAAACATAATTAAGATAGGTCTACAACATTTACATTCGAACTCGATCGGATAAACAATACATGCATGCCTCAAGACTTCTTCACTTCTTGTCTTCTTATAATAAACTCCTACGACAATTTTAAAAATGCAAGAATATTAGTCTGACCAAGCACAATTCAATAAGATAGTAATGGGACACATCAGAGGAGATAACACTAACATACCGATGAAGATACTTCATGCCTTCGTTTGTCAAGTTTGTGTACCTTGAAACAGACTATGTCACAGTAGTCAGTAGTCATTTAAGTTAGTAATGGACAAATGGTCAAACAGTTGGGGATCAATGTTGTTAGAAGGTATAATCCCCATAGTCCATAGTGGTGAGCTTACAGATGAGTCTCACATTGCAGTCAGGAGGGCCTTGGTCCACCTTATTAAGTATACCTTTGGATGTAAGAAGATACACTAATCCACCACCAAAGAAACTTCATCAAGAGTTAACTCAGTATGAGCAGCTTCAAACAACAACTTAGGAGACATCATAACATAGATCATAAACAACAAATATTGATTGATTGAGGTAAAGAATGTTGGGGAAACAAACTGAAAGTGGGGAAATCTTTTCATAACTGATAGTCATCTGAGGATCCAATTTCCAGCAGGAAATGTACATAAAAGACCACATTGGTTTCACCAAATGGACACACAGAAAATGTGTATGTGACTGCAGAGTCGGTTGTATCCTGTTTTGAGGAGCAACACAACAGTTTGCTCTTATCTGTTTCTCTTATTTTTATATTGCTAGGTATAATACTGCTGGATGTGATGAATAATTTGACCAAAATAGTGTTAGAATGTGTAATAGCTGGGCAATTGATAGGAAAGACAGCCACAAATCAAAAAAGGAAAATCATGAATAGATCAAATAGCATCAGAATGATCATAAATTAATCTTAATGAACTTTTGACATAGAAGAACATGTGGAAAGATTAAACATTATTAATTGGTACATGTCACAATTGTTTTTGTTTTTTATAATGCTTCTGTTGTTTCTTCTAAATAGAATGAGCAATGAAGTCGAAAGAAAGACTGTGTCAACACACACTTCACAACAAATGGATCCTAAAATGGCTAAAGTTCTCTTTGAGCAAGGCGCAATGCTTATTATGGTAGATTTTCCAGAAGGGGCTGAATTTGGCATTGACTGCAGTTCCTGGGTGGTGGGCCCTAATTTTAAAGGTGTAAAGATGATACCTGCAGGTGTTCATTTCATCAGTTTCAGGTAATTCCATGACACATTTATTCACCATCCATTGATACGTCTTGCTTTTGATAATCGCATACATTTTTACCCAATACTTTAGTTCAATTGCTCTACCTGAATATACAAACTCCCCACCTCCCCGGTCAGGACGAGGGATCAAATACCTGATCAGGACTCACAGTTAATGTGGGTTTGTGTCTTTTTGTATACATGTTTTAAAAATAAATTTGAACATAAGCAAGTCAATCACTTTCCCTGCAAATATTCTTATTGAACAGATGAAGTTTATGTAAGTTATAGTTCAAATGTTTTAGACAATACAATTCAATATCCTCAACTTCAGTCTTCAGGTGTCCTGTATGCAAGGTAACCAATAATGTTCTGTCTGATTCTTTGCCGTGTCTCATCAGACCATCTCGCCATTGTATGGGTGGGTGGTTGCGTGGGCGTGTATAATCATATGGCCACTAAAATGTTCATTTGTTATCTGGTATGCGCACCATGCGTCTAGCCCATTAGTATTTTCAAGACAACACTGCCTCCACGACGTCTAAAAATAGGGTGCGTTCTCTGATTTTGGCATTGTGGATTCCATCTCTGATCGTGATCTCCAGAACACATCTTTCAATCGCTTGCTGGGTAACTCGGAGTATCTCTGCATCCATGTTGCGTAAATTCCACACTTTGCATCCGTAGATCATGGCTGGTATGACCGCAGAATTGAAAAGGTGCACCCTTGCATGGTATCTTTGAGCTGCAGGAGTATGGTCTTTATGGCAATGAAGCTAGACCAGGCTGTTTTAGACACATGTTTTATTTATTAATAAAATCAGAAAATGCGAAGATAAAACCATGACAGGAGGTTCAGATTTAGACATATAAAAGTCTAATTATCTCTCCACATAATCTATTTGTACTTGACATATACAATATATGCATACTTAGTACTAGCAATTCACCAAGTTTGAAGTGTAAGACTTTTAAGGAAGGACTAAAAGTAATGGTCAATTTTACAGCATTCCACCAGATGACTACCTAAGTCAAAACAATTCCTTTATAAATGTATGTAAAGTAATATAACAAATTCGCTTGAATATACATGTCAGGGGGTGTTTCTTGAAAATAAACTTTTTCAGTGATGTCCTATTTCCTCCAAAGTAAATTACTGTTTAAACTGATCCTGTTGTTCCATTTACTAACTACATTACGTCAATCACTGAGACACACTCTTCGTTGTGTTCTATGAACTGTTTCTACACAAATAATGATCTTTATGACCTTAAAACTAACTTAATTTTTGCTTCTTGCTAAAAGTAGTTAGTGTATGTCATTCTGGTGAAACTTGTAGAAGAAGGACCTCCATGATGCTTTTCAATCTCGCTATATCATTTCTTATTCAAGAAGCACTTTTTTAAATTTTTGCAATAAAAGAATGTAGAAGTTCAAAGTACTTTCTCTCGCAATTTTAGTACCTACGATGTTTAACCTTTACATCGCGTGCGTGGCCTCAAAGCGGCGGACACTGAGAAGATCGCATAGTGCAGGTCGAACGTATGCGACTTAATAGCCAAGCTGTTCTAATCAAATTAAAAACATGCGTCTACGTATAAAAAGTCTGAACAATACTCCTCTTTAAATTGTAGAAAGTTTCGACAGTCGTAATGTACGGCTAGATACCAACAATGGCGATTTGTTTAGATTGTTTATGTATTACATTTGTAGTTGAATGGGACAGATTCGGCCTTTACGGTAAACATTGGTAATTCGTTGTCAACAATTTTTTATTTTTTCAACCAAGGGACACTGAAAGCTGGAGTGTCTAAATGTGTGTTTACCTTAGTTTTTTTTTTTTTATCTCAGAAACTAACACATACAACAAAAACAATAACATCAACAAATTCTTAATTCATTTATTTCTCTACTCACAAACAAATCATATTAATTGACCGTCAAATAAAAATGTTACAAGCTCTGAAAGTAATAACCATAGTCAAATTACGTGACATCCTGAAAAATAATGCAGCTGCAGGGGAAATTGTGTTATTTTGTATGTAGAGTGGTCAAGGTTAATCACAATACTTTCTTCCTCACAATATTAGTACCTACCTTGTTAAATCAAAATACTTTCTCTCACAATATTAGGACCTGTCTTGTCAAGTGAGTCGTGTTCGCTCAGTTCATAGCGAGCAATTCACTATTTTCTGTGGTAACAGTGTGCCTCGGTTCGAATTACGTCCAGAGACTAAAAAAAAATCTGGGTCATGATTTTAATTGAGGACCGCTTCTCCAGTCAACCCAGCTGTAAATGGGTACCTCACACATGAGTTAGGGTAAGTAAAAACTGCAAGGAAAGGCACTGACCACCCCACCTCTCACAGGCTGCAGCTTAGTACAACGGAGTCTTCAAAACCTCCATTTCCAATGAGCGGTTAATTCTGCTGAATTTCCACTTACTTTACTTACCTTGTTAAATCAAAATACTTTCTCTCACAATATTAGTACTTACCTTGTTAAATGTTAAATCAATATACTTTCTCTCACAATATTAGTACTTACCTTGTTAAATCAAAATACTTTCTCTCTCTTAATATTAGTACCTACCTTGTTAAATCAAAATACTTTCTCTTTCACAATATTAGTGCCTATCTTGTTAAATCAAAATACTTTCTCTCTCACAATATTAGTATCTATCTATCTATCTTCAGTCCACTTATGTCATTAGATGTTGTGGGGTGTGACCTTTGTTTCGTATTTTTTTGTCAGGTGAATATCTGCTGGTGACTTGTCAGGTCAATCGCAGCATCTGTTAGCACCTGGAATATGCGATCGGTGGTGGAAGCGTAATTTAGAGCAAAGTAGACCCACAGCCTGTCATGCGCCATCTATGCCGCTCCGCTAACCACATAACCAAGACCTGATGCTATAGCCACACAGTCCTGTTTTTGCACCACATTATCTATGGGGTGAGGATCCGTAGAATAATTTGAGCAGATTTTCAACTTTAAATTTTGCCTGAGCATCGGCAAACTCTTTTCTATTTTCAACTGCTAAGATATTTTTGCTGGATGATCCACAGGATTTGAACCCGTGACCTCCAGCACCCGAGGCGAACACCTTACCTCGAGACCACTGGGTCCCCCAATATTAGTACCTACCTTGATAAATCAAAATGCTTACTCTCAGTATCAGCCACACAAAAAAAAAAGCTCTATTAGTATGGCTTTTATTTCTGTTGCTGGTGTCCACCAGAAGGATTTATAGAGTGGAAAAATAAAGGCCACTTATCTTTGCATTAACCACACAGTGTTCAGGCCAGGTTTTGTTTTACTTAGATTAGAAGGAAAGCTATGCCATGCGCACACACAGTGAGGTAGTGTATCAATCAATCAATGCCCGTTGCTCCTTTTGGGCATAACCCATTGACAATCTTCCTCTAGCCAGTTCAATCTTGAGCTGCCCTTTTTTGCTTCTCTCCAGTTGAGGTTCTAGGGACTGAAGTTCATTTTCAGTCTCATCAGGTGTTTCTTGGTCTACCTCTCTTCCTCTGGATTCCACGTCATGGTATGTCTAGCCATGTTTGATAGTGTTTCTGTAGCATGTGTCCTATCCAACCCCATTTCTTACATTTGATCTGTTGCTCCATCGGTTGTTGTTGACTCTTTTCCCATAGGTCTTCATTCCTCAGCATGTTTTTCCCAGCACACAGTATCCACATCTAGGTAAAAATCAGAGAGCTGCAGTAATTCTGACCATTGACAATCTTCCTCTAGCCAGTTCAATCTTGAGCTGCCCTTTTTTGCTTCTCTCCAGTTGAGGTTCTAGGGACTGAAGTTCATTTTCAGTCTCATCAGGTGTTTCTTGGTCTACCTCTCTTCCTCTGGATTCCACGTCATGGTATGTCTAGCCATGTTTGATAGTGTTTCTGTAGCATGTGTCCTATCCAACCCCATTTCTTACATTTGATCTGTTGCTCCATCGGTTGTTGTTGACTCTTTTCCCATAGGTCTTCATTCCTCAGCATGTTTTTCCCAGCACACAGTATCCACATCTAGGTAAAAATCAGAGAGCTGCAGTAATTCTGACCGTTGAAATGGTCAGCAGCAAGTGAATCACCACCCAAGAGATGTAGTAGAGGGGTTTTAATACATTATAATATCAGTGCCTACATAGTTTAAAACATACTTTGTCACAAGACCAGTAAGTGGTCACCAGTTTCTCTGGTTTGCATACGATTTAGGGCCTTATTTTTTAAATGATTAAAATGTCACTTTATTCTTTTTTACAGCGCAGTAAACAAGGATGGACAGTCTGTTCCACGCAATGGATTTTTAAACAATTTTTTCCCGAAAGAAATGGTTGTTAGAAAATGGGATGCAAAAATGGAAGGTAAGTTAGATAGTCTTGTGTGAAGTTCTTCTCCGGCGTTCTTCCTGAAAAAGATGTTACAGCAAGGCTGTGAAATCTGCGCCTTTCGGCCCGTAACATCTGATTTCAGCTGGCTTTTTTGAGTACCGGGTTTACCATTCCACTGCGATCCCTATTCTCTTAGCCAGACTGCGATAGTGCAGCCTGTCTCCAGGGCCGCTGTTTGGAGGCGGAATAAGGTCTTGATCAGCTTTAGTTAGCTGACCCTGATGCAATCAGCCAGCTATAAGTTGCTGGCTGCTGTCAACTCATTCACTGCTGCATCTTTGACCCTTGTTTGAAGTAAAACCATATTCTTAAAATGGACGAGTAGTGTAATTTATTATTGAAATGGCGCTACCATTGACATTGCCTGAATTATTTTGTGATTTAATGATATCTGAAACCTGATTCATGTCTTCATCTTGTCGTAGTAGAGGATCTTGTGTGTTTTCTATGGACTCAAGAGCTATGCCAACTGTAGTGTAGCTACCAGCAGGGTATCCGAAAATTGACAGATTGAATGACAGAGGCAAGATCAATGAATCAATCAACACACACACACCTCGGTTATAGGAAAGTGTGTAGCAGATGAGTCCAAAAGCAGTGTAAAGTGAGGTAATGGAGGTGGTGCAAAATTGGTTAAAGGTCACACCCAAAGACTTTTTTCTAGAGGGCATCCATAAACTAGTGGACAGGTAGACAAAGTGTGTGGCCAGGCAGGGGAACTATGTCGAAAAATATAAGTCACAACAAATTTCTGGTTTGCACTTATGTAAAAATGTTATTAATGAAGTTGCTTCTACTTAATGACTATTCCTCATTTATGTTAAATCCAACACTTTCATCATCAGCATTGATCAGATGTAACGTACTTCCATTAATCTTGTGATAATGTTGCTTTCTCTATCTCTATCTATATTTATTATTAGGGGAGAGGAGACTAACGTCAGGTCTGGCAAAATATACTGATCAGGATATCTTAGTCAGGATCAGGTGAACATACTGACAAAGACAAGACCTCACTTCCATGTAGTTCTCCCTAATTCATGACAGTTTGGCTTTTAAAAATTTTAGAAATTATTAGTTGCCCATCGCAAGCGATGATGGCCACATCAACAGACAGTTTTGTCTTGATGTAACTTGTTCTGTTTTTGGATAATAGTGAGGGAGAAACTGCACTTATCATCAACCTCACTCTCTGGTCCTGAGCTACCTTGAACCAGTGGCAAGACATTAGTCAAGACGACTGGAGACAACTCAGGATGCAGACACTCTGGTCCCACCTCCTGTGAGACCTGGGGTCACTATGATACTTGTGGGATATGGAAGTCCACCATTTTTGTTCATCGCCTTTGCAGGCAAATGCCTGACCTCTCGACCACAGCGATCCCAGAAGGTTCTGCAGAGTCTGTAGACAACCAGTGTTGCATTCCAGTCGTGTATTTTGGCCCAAAAGGGACCAGCGGACGATTGGGATATTCATGACCCCCCCCCCCCCCCCCCCCCCCCCCCCAACCGAAGTCACTCTGTGCAGTCATGCTGGTGTTGTAGGGGTCTGGGCTGATGGATCTGGGCTTGTCATTGGCCAGCTCTTTCCTGAAAAGAGGGCCAGTACTGATTAGGGATGATGATTTCACTAGTTCTGCCCGGCTGCATACCACTCCATCTGCCTCCACTCTATGTTGTTTACTTGGAAATTCGCTGCCCCTTGAGATGTGTATTATTGATGTTGCTGGATGATTTTTATAGATTTAATAGATATCCCTCATGATCTCTAACGGGTTGTGTAGAGAAAATGCTTGTAATGTTGATGACAAGATGATAGTTGACTAGGTCTCAGTGGCCTGCAGCAGTCAATAACGTTGACCACATAAACCAGCTTGAATGGATGATGCATAACGTTGAGCATGAAGAAAAGTAACGTACGAAATAAATATCACACAGAATAATGAAGACAGTTGAGGATTCCGATGCTCAAATACATTTCCAAAATTAATATTGATTGACTTTATGACATAAGTGCGAACCTGCTCGAGAGTTCAAAATATGATGAAAGAACAATATTGACTTCGACGACTGCATGGCTGTGATTGATACCATTATGCACAACATGTATTTGATTCCATAAAGGTCTGGCTAATGAGGTGGGGATCGGCGTGCTCCCTGTAGTAGTGAGCGACATGCAAAAGAAGTCGAGCATAGCACAACAGCCTGGAGGACCCTGGTCCACACTCATCAGCACACTCTGGGTACGAGGAAAACCACTGCAGCCAACCACCTAATGCCATTTCCAAGCTGCACAAAAGAATAAACTTGCTCATTGTGGGCATTCAACAACAACTTCTTTTATTTGCATGGCTGTGTTTCATTCTGTTACATCATGGTGGGTACTAGTTCAGTGCCTAATGAGCAACTGAGAGATCAATGTTCACAGTCAGTTTCCTCAGTCTATTGGTTTACTCAGTCTATAGGCTTCCTAGGATCTGAATAGTATAGTGGTTAGAGTGCTGGTTATTTATGGCAAGGTGCCTGGTTCAAATCCTGGCCTGACATGCTGCAGCCTACTCAGTTGGAAATTGGTACCTGACCTACAGTTAGTTAAGGAAAGGCAGCGAGGAAGGGAACTCGTCACCGTATATAAAAACAGCTGCGAACTAGTACAATGAAGCCAACATAACTCCCTGATGGCACGGTCTGTTATGAAATTGCCTTTATTTTACCATATAGGTTTCATCATTCCGTCCAATCTATTTTCTTCCTTGTTTGAGTTGCTAGGGGTACCATCAAATTTACTTACAGTCATGGTGTCCTGTTTTACAATACATGTACTTCACAATCATGTCCTGTTTTACAATACATGTACTTGTGGAGCGTGTAGCCTAGTTGACAGTGACCTGGCTTGTTAGACTGGGACTACAGTACGCTAGGGTTCGAATTCACGGATGGACAGGCACAAATCTGGACTGGGGTTCGTGTCTCTTATGACCGCTCCTCCAGTCAACCCAACTGTAAATGGATACCTGGCATATGAATTGGAGAAACTAAAAACAGCAAGGAAGGGAACTTGTCATCCTACCTCACATAGGCTGCGGCTTAGATCATCAAGAGTTAAATTCATACCCGATAGCAGCTGTTGCCATGAGACTCACCTTTACTTTTACCCGTACGTTAAAGTCATGTCCTGTTTTACATTACATGACTTTATAGTCATGTCCTGTTTTACAATACATGTATTTCACTAAAAAAGGTGGATACGGTGAAAAACCAAGCACTTTGAGTCATTATGGGATCAATGAAACCAACACCTATAGTAGAGATGGGGAGGATACAAGCACCAACAGAATGCAAAGACATGAAGGTACTAACACTTGCAGAAAAGTTCCTCTGGGTGTTGAGCCATCCCATGAAGTACATTCCAAAATAGAGCAATGGGATGACTGAAAAGAAACAGTTTTATGTACCAGGGCAAATGACTTCGCAGAAAAATTGTAGATCTATCTGAAGTTGACATCTCCCTAAAGTCTGTGCCAGAACAAATGCCATGGAGAGCATGGATTACCAGTATGTACTCAAACAGAAGTGAAAGGAATACTAGACAAAGTTGAACAGAAAAGTGTGCTGCATAGGGCAGTTGCTCTCAGTACCTGGGAATACCCACAAGACCTCTGGGTCTAAGTATGCACAGATGGGTCAGTAAAGAATGGAGGAGTACATAAAATACACAATGTATGTCAGAGTATCAACTGCTAAATGATGTCATATGTATGATGCAGGCAATCAAGATGGTAACGGAGAAACTGTTCAGCACTAATCTCGGTCCACAGCCTGTAGTATTTCTGACAGATGCACAATCAGCATTCCAAGCACTGATGTCTGGGAAACTGCCAGATCTATAAGTTCTAATGTCTGAACTGAGCAACAAGTGCAAGATTGTCATGCAGTGGATACCGACCTTCAGATTGTGGAATACCAGGAAACGAGAAAGAAGATTAACTGGTAAAAGAGGGTGCTACAGGCGAGCAACTGGATGTGCTAGTTACATATATGACTTGAGCGTGAGTTGGATTTAAGTGAGGGAGAGTTGCGCACAGTCAGCTTCACTCTCTCATCCTGATTCCATTAAATCCAGTGGCTAGATGGCAAGATATAATCAAGAAGACTGCAGCAGAAATCCGGATGCAGTGGACGACCGAGGTGATCTTCTGTGTCTAGCCTTGCTCGAAATGCTCCACAGCGAGTTGCTGGTAGTCGCCTTGCTGCCCGTTGACCCGCCAGTGGTTCTTCCGTACAGTCCGCTGAATCCAGTCTTCACGCGCTTAGGTAGATAAGCCCTATATCACTGTGGGCTTATTAGACCCAACGGCTACCCTCACTTGGTTTAGCCGGTCATGTTGAGACCGTTGTCCAGGGTATGGACACATGCTGGCAGCTACGTGGACCCACAAGTGAGAATTGAATGTCAGGTGAGGACCAATAATGGACAAACTACCCAAGACAGGGTATGGCATGTCCGCTACTAGAGATACTACTCCTCCCTGACACCCCATACATCTCCATACTGTTACATACAAACAGAAGAAAAAGATAATCAAATCAAAAAGCCGCCAACATTAACACAAGATGATTAACATAAGATAAACAGACAAGATAAAACTGTTATGCCTTAGAATAGAACACAACTGACTCCACAGCCACATCTACACAAAATTGAAGATTGGCAACTAAGTCATGTGTACATGCAGACAGGCACCTCAAGCTGCAGAGCACATACTACAGAACTGCCCTGAATATGACATACAGAGATAAACCCCCTGGCCCTTAGAAACAACACTGGAAGAGAAATTTTATGGACCCGTATGTAAACTACAAAAGACTGAATACTTATAGAAGAGACAACAATGCAGATATAGACATTATTATTTCAAACTAATGAAAGAACAGCAGCCAGATAATGTTTTACAATAGATATACTTTACAGTCATATCCTGTTTTGCAATACATCTATTTTACAGCCATATCAGAGGACCCAATTTCATCTGAAGAACTAGAAAGGTTTGAGTGCAATAAACATGAACTGGATAGATTCCTTGGACCGTATCCATATGACAGGTGACTTGCTTTCCAGCTTCGTATCTAATCAACTTCTTTTTCTGCTTATCCTCCTCCATTTCACGCATCATGTAGGTTGTTTTTATTTAGGCATTGGGGGACATGAAAGGAGCGTCCAAGCAGACTGCAATTAACACAGCAATCGGGCGTCTCCTGGAAACGACTTTTCAGTCAGCCAATCCTTTCACTGCACAAATCATTGATCATAAAACTACACTCCTGCTCATTTCAATAAACATCGAAGGACTCTCAACATAATACCCAGACTACTTAATGATCTACCCAAACCTTCTGAAAACACGCAATATGGATGACATGTTGAAAGAGAACGACCATGTGGCCGAACATTGGAAACCTGATGTCTGACATGGTGCCCCGGCCACGGAAAGTAAGTATTTAGGCATTATTGCATCATTTAGACAAGGCACACTCTTTCAACCAAGTTATATCAGAGCATGCTTATCATCTTGATGGAATGATAATGGGCTACCAGTGTGCTATAGATAGTTTCATGCAGGTAATCTCTGCCACATGTGCTCTTGTAGTGGTGGTTCCTGTTTTTCATGATGAGGTTGCTAACCCATGCACAACCTACTTTAAGTCACATTATTATTTAACATGAATGGGATGCACTAGGCCAGCTTTGTGATTACTGCAGGTAGCAAGCAGACGCTAGGTTTTGCATGCACATACACAGCTCAGATACAAAATGGCATTCACACTCAAAAATATTCATAAGGAAAAGATTCCTGCTTATGGTGAGAAGTGTTTGTGTCGCGTATGCATGATGAAAAGTGTTTTTGTTCCATAAAGCGATGAATAACTGGGTTGACAAATTTTCTCAATGAAACTAAAAAAATTGCTGATGGAGCCCGTTCTGGTCGTCCTATTCAGAATCATATGTGTGGGAGATGAATCGAGCTGACAGGCAAGAAATGATAGACAGTGTAGCAACTACACAGTGTCAACCAAAGCCCATCGCTATTCTTCTTGCATAGACCATTGATTGTCCTTTTTGCATTTCTCCAAGTGTAACCATTTAATCGTAGTTCCCTCTCACATTCTCTTCTTCAATTTTTAGGTTTCTCTCTCTTTCTCTTGCCAATGTGGCAACTGCAAACTTCTGTACTTGTTCAATTATTTCTCCATTGATGTTTATATTAATTTGCCTATATTGTTTGGCTATTACCAATTCATGCTGGGATTGACCTGGCAAGTCACCAGCGGATTTTCCTCTGCCAAAGAAAATATGACACAAAGATCACACCTCCCCACGACATCTAACAACACAAGTGGACTGAAGATGGTTGGCTGGTTATTGATCCAGTGGCCTATGATCTCCTGCCCTTTGGCTCAATGCCATATAGTGGTATCTGCAAGTGTTTGTAAGCTGTTGTTTAGTTTCGTACAAAGTGTTCCATTTGTCATTTGTCTGGCCTTGGAGGAAGAAGCTCTTTACACCTGCAAGGGCTGGACATTCGAAAAGATGGTTCAACAGTTTCATAAGGATGAGTGCACAGTAGGCACTCTGGAGTATGTTCTAGTTGGATTCTGTTCAAGTGGCTGTAAAGTTTTATGTGTTGAGTGTGAAGTCGGAAAATGGTGCTTTGGTCTCTCCTTTTCAGGAGGTTTATGTTGTCCTTGGGATTTTGGATGGCCATATGTTTGTAGATTTCTCTCCCAGTATTTCCAATTGCCCATCTATTCAGCCAGGCCTCTTTGTTCAGTCTTCAGTAGTTGTTTGACTGTCTGTAGAGTTGTTGGTGTGTATTGTTGTTCTTGACTTGCTCCCTTCTTAGCCAGTCTGTCTGCCTTGTCACTGCCAGGTGTATTTGAGTGACCAGGGATCCGTTGTATCTCTCTCTCTTTCGTTCGCTTTAAAATATTGTCTATATCTGCAATGTTGTCTCTTGTATAAACTTCACTGTCTTTTGTAGTTCACATACAGGTCCATAAAGTTTCTCTTCCAGTGTTGTTTCTATGGGCCAGTGAGATTTTCTCTGTATATCATATTCGGAGCAGTCTTGTAGTATGTGCTCTGCTGTCTGGGGGCGCTTGTCCGCATGTACACATGGCTGAGTTGCCAATCTTCATTTTTGTGTACATGTGGCAGCGGAGTCGGTTGTGTCCTGTTCTAAGGCGCAACACAAGTTTGCTCTTGTCTGTTCATGTTATGGTAATCGTAGAGTGTTACTGTTGGTGGCTTTCTGATTGATTTGATCATCCTTATCTTCTGTTGGTATGTAACTGGCACATCTGGTTGCTCGTCTGTAGCATCCTCCTTTGCCAGTCGATTTGCTCTCTCGTTTCCTGGTACTCCACAATGAGAAGGTATCCACTGCATGACAATCTTGCGCTGGTGGCTCAGTTCAGACAGTAGAGCCTGTAGATCTGGCAGTTTCTCAGATTTAAGTGCATGGAGTGCTGATTATGCATCTGTAAGAAATACTACAGGTTGTGAACTGACTTTGGTGTTCAACAGTTTCTCAGTTGCCACCTTGATTGCCTGTATTTCTGCATCATATATATGACAGAATTTCCCAGTTGGTACTCTGACTGTATCTCTAATGTTGTTTGGGTATTCTATGTACACTCCCGCTCCACCATTCTTTACTGCATTCTGTGCTGACCCATCTGTGTATACTCTGATCCAGAGGTCTTGTGGGTATTCTTCATCCAGGAAATTGAGGATCACTATCCTACGTTGCACACTGTTCTGTTCATCCTTGTCTAATATTCCTTTCACTTTTGTTTGAATGCATACTGATAGTCCTTGCTCCTCTCTCCTTTGCCTGCGAAGTCGTTTCACCTGATGCATAAAACTACTTCTTTTCAGTCTTCCCATTGCTAAATTTTGAAATCTGTCTTTCATTGGATGGCTAGGCATGCATAGGAACTTTTCTGCCTGTGTTAATACCTTTGTGTCTCTGCGTTCTCTTAGTTTTTGTATCCTTCCCATTTTCTCCATCTCCACTATAGGTGTTGATTTCATTGCTCCTGTAATGACCCTAAGTGCCTGATTTTGTACCTTATCCACCTCTTTTAGGGGAGTATTTGCTGCAAGGCACCACGCTGCTGACCCATATTCCAGATCTGGCCGTATACCTTGTTGGTAAACTTTGTTAAGTATTTTTCCACTAGCTCCCCATGTGGTTCCACTTAATTTTCTCAGGATGGCTAACTTCCTCCTGGCTTTTTTGGCTGCCTTGTTGATGTGTTCCCTCCATGTCAACCTATCATCAAATGTAACTCCAAGATAGGTGGGTTGTTTATCTTCTTTGAGGTGTTCTGCATTTATCTTGATAACTCCAGCTTTTTGTTTTGGGGAGAGGGTGAAAAGCGTAGTGCTACATTTTTCTGTGTTAATGTTTACACACCATCTGTTTGTCCATGAGGTCAAGGCATCAATAGCTCTTTGCAGCATTATGGTGGCCACTGTTTCTTGCTCATTTGTACACCATATTACCAAGTCATCTGCATACATTGCAACTTTTGTTCCTTGTGGTAGCTCAGCAATCAAGTCATTGATGAAGACTATGAAAAGTGTAGGGGAAAGAACCCCTCCCTGAGGCACACCATGACGCAGTAGAATTTTCTTACTCTTGAAGCCATCTAGTTGGACTCTGGCTCTTCTGTTATGTAAGAATGCTTTTATCCATTTGTACATGCTGCCCATCACTCCATTATTTCTCAGTTTCTTTAAAAGTCCTTCTTTCCAAACTTTATCAAAAGCTTTCCTTAAGTCTATCCATGCTGCTAATACTAATTTCTTGTCCTGGAATGCGTCCTCGATCTCTTGTGAGAGATATGTTGCCTGGTCTTCAGTGGAGTTGCATTTCCTAAATCCTGCCTGCTGTGGCACAAGAAGGTTTTGGCTCTCAAGATACCACTGCAGCCTTAGGTTGATAATACGTTCCATTGTTTTACAAATGCAACTTGTGAGGCTGATTGGTCTATAGCTGGATGCCATAGAACTGTCTTTCCCTGGTTTTGAGAGTGGTATCATGATTGCTTCTCTCCAGGTCTGTGGGACTGTACCTGATGTCCAACAAATGTTGAAGATCTGAAGCAGCTTTGTTTTTGCTGCTGTTCCCAAGTTCTTGATCATCTCATTGGACACTCCGTCTGTTCCTGGCAACTTTCTCATTTTCAGTTTGGATATTGCAAACTCCAGTTCTTTGTATGTAATTGGTGTCTCCTTGACTTCGGGTATGGCACCATCTCGCTCTGAATTTTGTCGTTCCTCACGAACACTTCGTTGTTTCTCTCTGTCTACTTCAATGTTGCTATCTTTTGCTAAAGAGTCCGCAAAGTAATCAGCGGCTTGTTTGCCTGTGAGGGTGTTTCCATCTTTGTTTAATGTAATCTTTGTGTTTCTCTGTGCACCCTCATCATTAATTTGTTTTACCAACTTCCACAGTTTTCTGGTATCCATTTCAAAGTTCAGAGACTATGTTTTCTCCCTCCAACTTCTTCTTCTAGCCTGCAACTTTTTCCTTTGAAATTTGGCCTTAGCATGTTGATATTTTTGGTGGTGTTCTTGACATGGACTAATCTCTGCTTGCTTTCTAGATGTTTCTACCTCATTTTGCAGTTGTTCTAATTCACTATTCCAGTATGACTTATATTGTTTGCGGGCCCCTCTAGGTATTGTTTCATGGGCAGCCTGTAGCATGCATCTGCTGAAATTATCGACTACCTTATTTATGTCTTCATCTGTTGTTAGATTTCTAGTCAGCACACTAGACCGATGCTGGTACATTGACCAATCTGCCTTCCTGTAATTCCACCGAGGCAGGGTACTACTTTCCTTGACATATTCATTTTCAATAGTTAGAAATACTGGTCTGTGGTCACTAAAGTTGTTTCCCGACAATGCGTGTAATGTTCCATTCCATGCATGGTGAGTGGAATGCCAAATCTGGTGTAGAAGTAGTGTGCCATGATCTCGAGTAGAAGGTCGGTGTGTCTGTTGGCTGGTTAATCAAGATAAGTCCATTGTCATCCTGCCAGTTTTCTAGCTCCTCACCCCTCCTATCCATTTGATCATAGCCCCAGCTTTGCGAGTGGCCTGTTGAAGTCTCCACACACAATCAGTCTTTCCTTTGTTGCAATCGTATTCAGTGCCAGTGGACGATCACTCGGACAGTAATAATTTAGAAGGTGGAATTCTGTACTTTCTGTCTTGAGATGCATCATCTGGTATTCTGCCCCCTCCATATATACTTCCTGCTGATAAGCATTGATGCTATTTCTCACAAGTGTCAGTATTCCACCCTTCTGCCTGTCTTGTCGGTCAGACCTATAGCACTGGTATCCTCTAATTTTGAAGGCTATATCTTTATTGAGATGTGTTTCTTGCAAGCAACATACATTTACTTGCTCTTCATATAGAATATTCTCAAGCTCTAATTTATTACTATAACCATCTCTTTTGCTGTTGACGCCTTCAGCATTCCAGTGCATTATTTTAAGTGTTCTTTCCTTTGTTTTTGGTTTTGTTTGGCCAGTAGCTCTATTCTCGTGCCTCCTGACTCCACGAGGCATCCGAGAAGGACCTCCAGTAATAAAGTTTGGGCCCTTTCGAGATGGGGGACCCGGCACTGTACCTGCCTGGTTGTCCACCACAGGCCGAGCGCCATAACGTTTTGCAGATATAGGCATACTTTCATATTGCGTGGCATCCTGATTGTTGTGGTGCGCCTTTTGGCTGGTTGCCTCCGTCTTCAGCACCTTAACGTTGCTTGGGCAGACTGTGGTCTTGCTCGAAAGGATGTGTAATGATGATGATATGAACTTATGGACCCATTTTCCAGGTATCCCAGTGTGTCTGTGTCCCAGGATCGTCATGTCCTGCCAGAAACGTAGCATATACATGTGAGTGGGGTATCTCCTTACTCCCGTTTAGTATTCTTGGCTCCTCTGCAGTGATGATACGCCTAGCATTCCCCGCCACCTGGGAGGTTGTCACAAAGGGACAGAGGTGCAATGTCCGCCTTTGCTGCTGTTGTCCATGCCGCAATGCCATACTCGAGAACTGGTCTCACTCTTCCAGTGTACAGTTTCTTTAGTATACTTTCGTCTGCTCCCCAGCTTGTGCCAGCAAGTTTCCTCATGATTGCCATTCTTTCTCTGGCTCTCATTCGGTTTCTCTCGATCTGACTTTTCCATGTCATGCGCCGATCAAATGTGACTCCCAAGTAGTTTGGGTTGTCGTTTGTCTGCAGGTATTTGCCGTTAAGACTTAATTTGGTGTTTTGGGGTTTGTTTGACGTATAACTATTCTGACTTCATGTGATGTGAAAAGTTGGTTGACATCTAGGGATATTTGGGTAAGTTCAGGCCTGCAGTGACCACCATCTTCCAGACCTTGAAGGGCAGATAATGTGTCTGTAAAGATTACAATGCTTTGGGCATTTGATGGGAAAGCATCAAATACAGTTTTCAAGTGGTACAGAGCTACTTCCAATGTTGTTATTTCTGCCTCATAGTTTGAACATATCTCCCCACAGGCATCAAACAGCTCATCGGATGTTCTGTCTGGATACTCTATGTAGACTCCATACCCCGCTTTAATGGTGGCCTTAAAAGCAGATCCATCAGTATAGACATGTATCCATTCTTCTGGGTAGGTGTCAATCGTTCTCTGTGATGCTCTCATAAGACTGACTGGAGCAGCACTTCTTGTTGTATTATCTGTTAGTTTTGTTTGAATTTCTTGAATTTTTAAACATGTATGTGGTGGTAAATTTCTTGTTGCTTCTTGTCTTTTGTCTGGGACCATACATCTGTCTTTAATCTTACTGACGTGATGGAGGACTGACTTTTGTTTTATTCTCTGCTTTTGCTGCCATTTTTCCCATAAGCCCTTTGCTCATTCTTTTACTTCTCTCATAAACTTCCATAGCAGCCACATCTCTTTGCATCTCAAGGGGTTCTACATTCACATGAATTTCACATGATGCAGTGGGCGTTGACCTCATTGCTCCGCTAATAAGGCGCAAGGCATTGTTCTACACTCTGTCCAGGGACTCTACATTAGCCTGTGAGCATGTTTTCAGGAGTGCACTGCTGTATTCTAAAGCAGATCGTACATATCCAAGATATAAGCCTCCAAGAGTGTCCTTGTCTGATCCCTAAGCTGTACCAGCGAGCCTCTTCAATAAAAGGTTGCTACCTTCAACGCTTTTATTTTTAACATTTTGAACATTTTTCTTGAGACTGAGCTGTCAGTCTAGAATGACTCCAAGATATGTAGGCTCTTCCTCTCTGGGCAATTTCTGTTTGCCGAATTTCAGACTAATATTTTTCTTGGCTACTTTGTGGCTATTGGTAAAGATAGTGTAATCAGTCTTTATCTTCAGTTTCCACATTTGACAATACTCATACAGTCTTCTCAGGTTTCCATTTAATCTTTGTGCTACACTTTCTACGTCTTCATGGCTCTGCCATATTGCCAAATCATTAGCATACATGGCTTTTTCAGCTTTGATGTGCTTGCCCAGGTCATTTATGTAAATGAGATAGAGAGTACAGCTCAAAGCAGAGCCCTGTGGTAAGCCTTCCTCTAACACTTCTTTAGAGGAGACTGCATTGTTCATCTTTGTCTGGATTGTTCGGTCAATGAGGAAATATTTTATTCAGTTGTACAGCTTTCTGCTAATCCCCACGTCAGTCATCTTCATCAAGAGACCTTTTCTCCATACTCGATCAAAGGCCTGTTGTAAGTCAAAGAAGATTGCTACTGTATGTTTCTTATTTTTGAACCCATCATGAATTTTCTGAGTTAACCTGAAAAGCTGGTCTTCTGTGCAACTACCTTTTCTGAAGCCTACCTGTTCATAGCAAAGGATTTCTGAACTCTCAAGGAACCAGTAAAGGCGTGCATTGACCATTCTTTCTGTTAATTTTCCAAGGCATGATATTAATGAGATCGGACGGTAGCTTTTTGGTTCATCTGGAGGTTTGTTGTCTTTCAGGATGGGGATAGTATGTGCATTCTTCCAGTCTTTGGGCAGTTATCCATTTCTCCAAGTCATGTTGATTAATTTGAGGACTGTTTCTTTCCCCAATGAGTTGTCCATATCTCCAAGTCATGTGGATTAACTTGAGGACTGTTTCTTTCCCCAATGAGTTGTCCATTTCTCCAAGTCATGTTGATTAACTTGAGGATTGTTTCTTTCCCCAATGTGCCCAGGTAAGTTATCATTTCATTATAGATCATGTCTGTCTTTCTAGGTTTTAATTTCTTTAGACCTTGTTGAAATTCTTGCATACTGAAGTCATCTTCAAATATGGAGGCACTAGCCGTTGGGGCTTTCTCTTGATGTTTCAAGTGTCCTAGACGTTATTTCTCCAACTCCTAAAGCTTTCCTGCTCTGTTCACAGAGGCAAAGTATCGGTTAAAGTGCACTGCTTTTTTTATGGTCTTCAGTTATTATTCCTCTACCGCCTATCACTGGCTTCGGATTTGTTCTCCTCCTGTTTCCAGACAAATTGTCCATCAATGCCCAGACTCTCTTCCTTTTGTGCTTTAGGTCAAGTTTCGCACATGTTGATGACCATTTTTCATGTTTTGCATTCTTAACTATGAGTTTGACCTTTGCACGTAATTTGTTGTAGAGGATCTTTGATTCTTGTGATGGTGCTCTCTCAAGGGCTGTTCTTTGCTTCATTTATTTCAGATATGACAGCTTGCATTTCTTTAGTGTAGAATGGTTTGTACGACTTCCTACTGCCCCTTGGGATACTTTGTCATGCTGCATTCAGAATAGCTCTTGTCACTCCATTATTGAGTCTTTCTACACTGCTACTGTCAATATAACCAAGCAGGTAGTCAGATGATTTTTGGAATAGTCTCCAGTCAGCTTGACCAAAGTTCCAGCGAGTTTTCTTATTGTAAGCATATTTTACTGGAAATGGTTATGGTGGTGAGGATTGGCCTGTAATCACTTCCAATGTCATCAAGAACTTGCAGGTTGCAAGAGTCTATCAAATCAGAGAAGCAGATTGTCTAGTCAGGTCTACTGAGAGAGAGGTGGGCACTGTGCAGCAGCGTCGGGGTAGAGTCTGCATTCTGCAATACAGACAAGTTGGTTGCATCGCAGAGTTCCTCAATGAATTTTCCTGTATTGTTACTGTAAATGTTGTACATGGTGTACTTTGATCCAGTGTGCCAGACATTGATTTTCTGTATGTCTGTGGAATGGGATGTTATATGTGTGACATATCCCTGGATGTCATTTCAAATATAGGTAACTATGCCACAGCAGTCGGTGCACTCACAGGCATAGCTAGTGTATCCTGTCAAGCTCAGGTCAGTGTCCTTGTGTAGAGTTTCTTGCAGTAGAGCTACATGAACCCTGTGGCTGTCCAAAACCTTGGCAAGATTAAGCTTCTTATTTCTCAGGCCACAAACATTTAACTGTAGAGCGTTAAATGAAAGCTTATCTTGTTTTTGTACGTGCTTCCTCCTAGGTTTTTCTTGTGTTAGTATGTTTATGTTTGTTTCCAGTAGTCCATTTTTCACCCATTGCAGCCTGGTCACCCACTGCCAGGTGCGGACCTTGATGATCGAGGCGTCGTCTGAGCTCGTTTGTAAAACTTTAAAAATTTTTACTTCCCATATTTTGACATTGTCGGACGTGTGAGTCTGGATTTCTCGCTTTTGTTCAGTCATTTAACCTTACCTCTAACTATAGGGACCACTGGGTTGTTGTTTCGAATGCCCACAATGAGTAGGTTTTTTTATGCGCCCTGAGAAGGACATTAAGTGATGGGTTGCAGCAGCTTTCCTCACATCCCGAGCGCGCTGATGAATGTGGACCGGGATCCTCCAGGTGTTTGTTCTATGCTTGGCTTCATCGGCGTTTCACTCACTACTACGGGGATCACGTCAGTCTGTTAGTGAGTTTCCAGGGAGGGCTACGAGGAAGCTGAGGTGAGGGTCTTGGCCAGTATATTTTGCCTGACCCTGACTAACATGTTTGATCAGTATATTTTGCCTGACCAGACGTTAGTCTTCCTCCCCATTGACCACTGATAGTTGTTTATACACATGTAAAGTTGTAGTTTCATCATTGCCTAAATGGATAAAAGACTGTTCTGAAAACTAGAAGGTCGTGGATTGAATTCCAAAGTCTTGAAGAGGAAGAAAAAAACACCAGCAATAGGAGGGTGACACTTTTTTTGTCATAACTCAAGTGCACCTACCTAAATGTGTCTAGTGAGAAAGTAGAGGATATAGACAGTAAATGGGTATTTTCTATCAAACTAGTATTGTGAGGGAAGTCAGTAAATAGGTCACAAATGGTTCTGAGGCAGAAATGACTCTGAACGAATGACCTTCATTGACACTGTAGTTGCTACACTGTCTATCACCTTTTGCTCGAATCATCTCTCACAACCGCTGCACAGATGCTTCTGTTGCAATCTGAATAGGACGACCAGGACAGGCTTCACAGTAATTTTTTAGCCTTATTAAGAAAATTTTGCACCATTTTATGCAACAAAAACACTTCTTATTGTGTTTATGCAACAAAAACACTTTTCAACATAAATGGGAAGCTGTTCCTTATGAATATTTGTGAACACTGACATAATTTTGTATCTGAGCTGCCCACTGGAAGGCATACCTAGCGTCTGCTACCTACAGTAATCACAAAGCTGGATGTTGCAGCTCGCCACCTAATGACACCGTTTAGAATTGTTTGTGACTTACTGACTTACATTAGTACTTTTGAGGATGCTATTCACACATATCAGACAGCTCACTAGACATTAAAAATGAAAAATACTAATTGTATGGAGATGTCATGGGTATTTTGATCACATTATAACAACAGGCAAAATTGTAGGAAAAACAGAAAATGTTTGATCAGTTTAACATCATGCATGAAATAGAGTTTACTAACATATTTGATAACAGCAAGGACTAGGGGCAGAAATTGATGATTGACTACTGTGATGAAGAAGTGAAATTAGTATCTGACCGAAAAATATCAGAAGATTGCCTTTGATATAACTTACTAAACGTTCTAGTTTCCACATTTGATTAGTTATGTCACAAACATTTAGAAACCAGTTGTCTTGTAAATCCTTGAAATTGCCATGAAGCACTGATAGTGTGCCTAACTAGATCGGCATATCTGTTAGTTTCCACTACAAACATTTTTATAACATTTATATAGACAAACTAAACAGATCTACCTCAGAAAATCTGTTGCAACAACTTAACTTCATTACAATCAACAATGGGATAACCTTCCAACTCCATGGGAAGCAGACAAAAATGGTCAAAAAGTTATCTAAAGTCAAAATTGCCGTTGTATTGTTATCGTGGCAGGTGGAAATGGTCTCCTTTTTGATTCAGCCATTTCTATAGCAAAACCGGTGTTAACACAATGAATAAACTGTTGAGTATACAGAGACAATGCCTATGGTGAATTTTTTCACCAATGGTTAGATAAAAGTTAATCCATCTGTTTCCTCTTGGAACATAAAGTTGCTTCAAGCCTACAATTGCTAAACAGTAGCGACCAGTAGCTATGCTTGGTAGCTTGTGAGAAATATTTTTTAAATTATAATTTGGCTAACATTATATAACCCTGAGTTCAAATTGGAAAAACTGCATGCACTAAATTGACAAACAGAAATGTACCCCATTTTGGTTCAAATTGTGTTAAAAGTAAAGGCATTGTTCTGTTCTACTTACCTTTATGAATCTTCGTTTTCCCACAATGAATGTAGTTAAAAACAAATACAGAAACAGACAGACAGACATCTTGATTACAGCATTCCAATGGCACTGACAAAATACTCACCAAAATGAAAACAAATTGTGGATGAAAATTGTGAATGCCATTCTTGCCACTAAGTTACATTTTAAGTTATATTTGTTACAATAATTTAGTTTTACTTATGAACAATTTTATAGATCTAGAATCACAAAATAATATTTTGTTTGTTTGTGTGAGAATAATTTATTCCAGTGTATTATGTTATTGTGACATTAATGTTCAAATTTCTTGCCTTTGTGTGCGTTATGTATTTGTACAAGTTCTAACATTTGTCAACATGTGGAGTCATAAAGATGCAATACGTTGGTAGGATAGCTCGGCAAAGAATTTGTAATTTAAATGTAGCCCGCATACTTATTGAATTTTACAACCACTACTCTATACCTATTTCTGTTTTGAACATTCTTCTTGAACTCCCCCCGCATGAAATTTGACGCCCTGGCCTTCTATTTCACCGTTTTATGGCCTCCCCTCTCTTCCATTGCCCTGTGGGTTCCATTCCAGCAAATGCTGTTTTGTTAAATAGCCTAGTGGTTTTATAAGGGTTTGTTGTATCCATCTCCACATTTTCTTCTCAATCACCTGCTATATTAGGGGAGGAAGACACGTCTGGTCAGGCATGTTAGTCAGGGTCAGGCAAAACATACTGGCCAAGACCCTCACTTCAGCTTCCTAGTAGCCCTTCCTGGAATCAGGGTTTTTATGGTAGCCTGGATAACTGGGTGAGGGATTGACATGATTCCCGTAGTAGTGAGTGACGTGCAGATGAAGCCAAGCATAGCACAGCACAGCACAACCGCCTGGAGGACCCCGGTCCACATTCATCAGGACGCTCGTGTTGTGAGGAAAGCTACTGCAACCCGCCACTTAACATCCTTTTTAGGGCACACAAAAGAGTAACCTACTCACTGTGGGCATTCGCAAACAACAACAACCTGCTATATTAATAATCTTTTTTTAACATTATATCATTTTGTTTCCTGTCCAGATATAAACACTGGGTTTCACTAACAAACCACATAAGCCAAAATGTGCTGGACCTCCTCCAACCAGACTGTGGCATTATATACTCAGAGACTCAGTTTGAATCAGAGGCAAGCACAACTGAGTCCCGCCGTGCTGTGGCCTCAAGTGAAGAAATGATGGACTCTGACATCGCCACTAGAGCTAAACGACCTAAGCTTCCTAAGCTAAAAAATGTGGCAGGCACCAAAGTCAAGTACAGCCGCATTCCTAAGAAGAAATACCCAGATGGATCAACACCTGCAGAAATCTCAAAGTACAGCATGGATTCATTCTATACACTTGATCTGTTACTCTCTGAGAGGTTTAGCAGAGACATAAACAACCTTCTTGGGGAAATTCAGTTTGCTTTTGTGTGCTTCCTTGTTGGTCAAAATTATGACTCGTTTGAACAGTGGAAAAAACTGGTGCACTTACTGTGCACTAGTGGAGATGCTGTGATACAGTACCCAGAGGCTTATCTGTCTTTTATTTCTGTGCTGCACTTTCAGATTCGGGAGATACAGTCAGATTTTTTTGTTGATATTGTAACAAGTAACAATTTTTTGACCACAACTCTACACGAGCTGTTTCAAAATCTCACGGGAGACCAAGTTCAGCCGAAACTGCGTAAGAAAGGTTTGAGTTTTCAGAAACATCTCACAGAAAAGTTTAAATGGGACTTCACGTCTGAGCCTGATGACTTTGCCCCAGTGGTTGTTGATAGTTAGGCAGCTGTATGGCAGATCAATGTGAAGAAAACAACAGAAATGAGAATAAATAAAACAAGAAGAGCCCATAAATATTAACTACGTAATTGGAAAACAAGATGTGGCATAATTAATATTTTCTCCCCAGGATTGAGCATGATTGTTTTAATTGGTAAAAAATCTTATGAGTGATACATCATATTTGTTGAATATATTACACACTAACAGTCCAAATATATTTTGTTACGAATAATAATAATGTTCGCTTGGGCATCTGAGGCACGTTGTGTCGGTCGGCCACATCTATGACCCACTGCTGTGGCGTGGTTTCAGGCCTCGTCCAGGGCATAGGAGGAAATTGATATCTGCTGGAGTCATTACGTTGTGGGGATGGTCTCTTCTGCACCTCCAGCTGGTCGGGGGAAAACTTTTGGCGCTGAGGAACGACTTGTGTAGTATCTTGTGGGTTGGGTTGCCTGTTCCAGCCGTACAACATGACCAAACAAAGAAACTCCGTGTCGGTCAAGTGTTTCTGAGATTGGGTGGAGGTCTGTTTTAGCAGACACCTCCACTTTGCTGATGTAGTCACGCCATTGGATGTCCAGGATACTCCGCATGTGGAAGGCCTCCAGTCTCGACATGTCATGTATAAGCAATGTCGAGGTTTCAGAGCCTTAAAGCAGAACTTGGACCACACAGGACTGGTAGATACAGATTTTTGTACCAAGGGTGATCTTGTCATTACTCCACAAATGTCAGAGGTCGTGCATAACAGACGCAGCTATTACGATCCTACTTGACATATCGGGACCGCTGCACCCATTGGATGATATGCTACCGAGATACATGAATTCGTTGGTGCCTTCCGCAGTGTGACCTTGGGTTTGTTAGGAAACGAACTATTATTCTGTTCAGTGCAAACTTTCATTGAATGCTGAAATAGCATTTAAATCTCATTTATAAAATTGTATATGCTTCTTCTTCAGCATTTATTGTGAAGAGGATCTTGTAAAGTTGTAGTTTACAGCTTGACTGCGATATTTGCACCTTTTGATCTGACTTCCTGACTTCAGCATGAATTTTTTGGTACCAGGTTAGCCTTCCCTCTTCGATCCCTTTTACTTAACCAGTCTGCTCTGTTTGCAGCCTGATATCCAGGATGACCGCATGGAGTTGTAGAAGGGTCTTGGCAGCTCTGATCCTCTAGCCCTGATGTTAGCACTTCGATTTGGATCACTGGCAGCTCATGTTCTACTCAGCATCTTAATCCCCTGCGTTACACGATATGGGGGTGTCCTTGTTGCCATATGAATTGTTTAGGAACATGATTCCTTCAATGAATGGTTGGTTTCCTGTGCAAAAATCTACAAATATTTGACCATTTAAATTGATTAAAAGACCATTTGTTTGCACATAATCTTTTTTGTAGCCTTCATTATCTCCCATTTTGGGAGATATTATTCTTACATCTCTTGATTTTGTCTCCACCAATAGCTTTTGCAGAAACATTCTGCAATTTATTTCTTTTTCGTTAATTGGACAGTAACATTGCATGAATCGTCTTGTGTAGTAGTAGAGCACTTGCTTTTCACAGCGAAAGTACAGATAGTTCAACTTCCATTAGCAGCACCCTCAAGTTGAAAATGAGTACGAGTTCCTGGCTTACAGTTAGAGAAGGAAAGGCAGTGAGGAATGGATCTGACCACCCTAATTCATAATCAAGCTTGTGACCTCGCACAATGAAGTCTCAAATACTTCAATCCCCGACGGCAGTGTCTGTTATGGAACTTCATTTACATTTAACATATAAAATTCAGTTGTAGTTTTTTTTTATTTGTGGTACCAAAAAAAACATTTTTTCTTCATGAACCTGAATATATAACCATCTTATTATGTTGTATCCAAGGATATTGATGTTTTATTTTCCCTTCTCTATAGAAATCTTGATTAGTTTTCCATGCCTCCCACACGGTTCTCATATTTCAGGTGCAGGGTCTGGAGGTGTTGATAGACAGCTGACAAACGAGTTTCCTTGTGGCTTTGGAAAAATGAAACTAACCTTGAGACAGCAGAACTTCACCAATGAACATGCACTTCCAATACTTTATATCAGATGACCAGATATAATAACAAACATAGACTTGTGACAAAACTAGAGTAAAAGTAGAGATGGATAGGACACACCCTTAGGAATAAATCCACAATATAGCCAGAGATATCTTAAATTTGATTCCACCGGGGGGGGGGGGGGGGGGGGGGGGGGGGGGAAAGAAGAAGAGACAGAGTGGGTAGGCCTAAGACACCGGGTGGAAAAACAGTAGAATATGAGGCCAAGTCAACTAGAGTCTCATGAGCAGAGCTCATGAAAGCAGGGAAAAATATGAATCATCAGAGCGTGACCGTTGCAGCCTTGTGTTTCTTTGGAATCTAAAGTAAGTAATAAGTTCATTGCCCATCGCAATCAATTATGGTGACATGAGACAGTTTTTGTCTTGACGATATAACATGCACTGTATTTGGATTATTGTGAGAAAGAAGCTGTGTTGGTCATCAACCTCACTCTCTGGCCCTGAACTACCTTGGACCAGTGGCAAGATGTAAGTCGAGACAACTGGATGTAATTCAGGATGCTGGCACTCTGGTTCCTCATTTGAGGTCATGGGTGGCTTAAAACCTGCGGGGCTCAAACCCACACTGTTTCCATTCATCGCTTTGAGTGGCGAGTGCCTTACCTCTTGATGTAATAAGTAAAGCTGTAATAGCATTATATCATAATTTTGATTTCATTTTTTTGTTTGTTGGCGTTCGCCTTATTTTTCTCTAATCCCCAAGGCGGTGTGCGTTGCACTGTGGTTTTTATTTTGTGCCTGTCAGCCCAGTGCATCCGACTTCAGCTTGATTTCATTTTATGTATTGAATTTAATAAATTTTAGCAACTGGGGAATGTTTGTGTGTGTTTAACTTTTCTCTGAATTTATAGTGATACAACGCATTACTGTAAAAGGTTTGTTGGTAGGAGGACAACAGTTTGATTACTTCACGATGTTCGGAGGCCAGATATTGGGACAACACTACTGGTTGCTGTCATGACAGAAAGTCTGTGATGTGCTCTTGCATCTGGAATCTACAGACATTTGATTTCCTGTGGTCCCATCATGCGCATCTACCAGTCCTGCTTTTGACTTAGAAAACTTGACATTACTGAAAAATGACATATCGAGAGTGAAGGCCTTCCACTATGATATTTTGAGCGTGAAGGCCTTCCACCTGCGTAACCAGCCGTATATCCTAGACATCCGATGGCATGACTACTGCTAAAACAGGCTAATCCTCCTCCTAATCTCAAACACTGGACAGCCGCAGAGTTTCTTTGTTTGGTCATGTCATACAGCTGGACCAGGAATTCCCTGCACACAAGATACTCCACAGGTCGTTGCTCAGCACCAAATGTCTATCCCCAGACCAGCTGGAGATATAGAAGGTGCTGTCCCTGCACAGTATGGCTCCAGCAGATAGCAACCTCCACCACGGCTCTGGCCGAGGCCTAGAACCATGCTGCAACAGTGGATGTGGCCGACTGATGTCATAGGCCTCGGGCGCCTAAGCGAAAATTATTGTCACAAGGAAGAAACAATAAAACCACTACATCATATAGGGTGACTAAGGTGGGTTACGCATGGGGCTGGCAACTGCATCTTATAAGACAAAGTGCTAGGGAAACACTGGCACAAGCATTGTACAAGGAAGCTAACTGTAGTGGTGACCCCAAGGTTCCTATTGGAGGAAAAAGGAAACATAATTGAATTGTTACAATGAGAAACACTGCCACCGTAGTCTCATAACACTTCATCCCTCATGGTGGTAGTGTATGCATTAGGACGACTTGTTATCCAATGTTTCTTTTTTGGTGTTTGTCCTGAAAAGGATGTTGTGACATGTCACAGTGAGACTGCGATAACTGCACCTTTTGTCCAGACACATCTGGTTGTACCCTGGCTACTCAGTCTGTAAAAGCCCATTCGTCTGTGCTCCTGGGAAAAAATATGCACAATGTAGACATTTTACTAAAGCTGTTTACTATAACAAAACTATGTGCTCTAATTTAGTTATTCTATCTAAAATTGACTGGACCTGCTAATCTCCAATATTCCTACTTCAGTAGAGTGTGGAATATATTCATCAAATTTACTTGATACATTTTGTGGGACCCCCCCTCCTCCTCCTCCTGGGTATCTGATACTCCGAGGAACAGGTCTTAAATAACATTTTAAAAAAAAACCCAACTCTTTTCATCACGAAATAAAAATCAAAACTTCACTTTGATATTTGGAATTTCCGGAAATATGTGTACTGTGTAAACGTCACTATATTATGGTGCAAATCCAAGCGGTAGAGCCAAAAATACGTTTTAAAATAATGATCTACCAGGTAATACCGACAAACGGGTGGCTTGGGGTATTTATATACACCCTGATATATGGGTTCAAAGGGTTAAGCTGGCTTTTTTTGGGTACCAGGTTTGCCTTCTCTCTGTGATCCCTATTCTTTTAACCAGACTACACTAGTGCAGCCTGTTTTCACGGCTGTCACTTGGAGGCGGAAGTATGTAAATTGATTAAAATGCATTTATAAATTTTGTTTTAAATGTTTGCATAGTGAGAGAGAGAGTGTGTCTTAACACCATGTAACATGACACCTATACAAATATTTATATACATAGGCAAGATAATACAATGTTGATAAATAGATGTATTTTATTTTGGTTATTATTACGCTGTTTTGGTGCATTAGCAGTGGACAAATGTGCAAAGAACATTTCAATCATACCAAATCCATTGCAGAAGGGTTCTTTCTGAAAGTGCTGAATATGGCTATAGCATCAAACTTGTGCTGCATTCTCATATGACCAATCCTGGCATGACAGACTGCCACACATGGGGCACTCATGTGGGAGTTATTGTGCTTTCTGGTGGCAGGCTTTCTCTGAGCGAGGGAGTTTTGCTCTGCGATTTGAGCACCTTTAATGATGATAGCCTGGTTGTCTACTTAATAGCTAAAAACTACTTAAATGAGACATAGTAAACAATGTCCTTTACCTAAGTGATGCCATCTTCAAACATCTTTAGAGCAGAATAAAGCTTATTCCAGCAATTGTCTATGGCCGTGAGGTATAGAAAGCAGGATGCAGAGAAACTTTGGCGCTCTGGAGCGAACAACATTGACATTCTCTCTATGGTACCAAATTTGTAACACAGAAATTTGGCGCCAGACTGCATTCAATGATGTCATAGATACTGCAGTACCGGTATTAAGTAAACGCAGATCGGTATATGCCTGACATTAGATGGACACGAAAAGTGACGTCCACGTGAAACACCACCAATAAAGCCTGAGTATTGTCCCTTGGTCCAACATGGTACTTCAGGGGTAAAGACCAGATTGAGTTTAGATAGCATTGAGTTTACACAACTTTTAGCTACCTGTATCAGGCACTTACTTTGCCTGATTGAATACCAGGATTACAGACTAGTAGACAAAGTTCAAAGCTACGATAGTTAAAAGATTCAATGGATGTGTTGTCTGTAGGTGCCAGCAAACAAAAAGGTAGTTCATAGCAGACATTGCTGTCTGGGATGATGAATCAGAGATTTCACGGTACAAGGTCTGTTTATTTTGTGGTGACATGGGCTGACCAGTTCATTTTCTTAAGTCAGGTCATCCTGTAACCAGTGAGATCATTGGGGCACACACGAAGACATCCTCACAACCCCACGCCAACCTTCTCTGTCAGCGGCCACTGCCTGTACCTCTTCTGGTCAGAGATTGGTCCATTCTATGTTGTCCTCCCACCTCTTTTTGGGATGGCATCTTCGTCGTCTGCCTTGTACCCTTCCGTGCAAGATCGTATTTGCAAGACCATTTGATCTCGATATGTGACCGTACCAAGCGAGCTTCCTTCTTTTGACAGTTGCCAAGAGATCTTCAAAAGGCCCTATTGCTATTGAAATTCTATCTTGTATTTCCACATTTAACATGCGATCTTTGTACGTGACGTTTAAAAGTCTTCGGAAACATCTCATCTACAAGGCCTGTATCCTTCGCTGAAGGTCAGCTGTAACTGTAAATTTCTCACAAGCATAAAGGTATATTGACAGGACCAATGTACGCATTAATCTGATTTTTGTGCAGTCAGGCACCCATTTACAACCGAGTAAGCTAGAGCACCATTATACCTAGCCGGAGATGGAAGAAAAGAACTTGATAGCATCGTTAGAAATGCAATGTTTTGACAGACGAAAGCAAAGCTGACCTCACATTTTCCCCTAGTATCTCCTCTGCTCTTCTACTGAGGCACATTCACAAGTTAAAAGAATGCCTGGGTTCTTTTGATCCTAGGAAAATGAGTTATTTACTTTTATTACTGCATCATATAACAAGCCATTTTGCTAGAAATTTATTTCAAATTTAGAAAGTTACTCCACATTCAGCAGGCTGTAGATATAGCAGGGTGTGCCAACTATTAGTTGGAGATTCTGCTATGTTGTTTCTGTTACGGATTTAGTAGCATTTGGGCTCTCCCTCTTCGGCCCAATGCCATGTAATAGTATCTGCATGTGTTTGTTAATTGTTTAGTGCCTTACGGAGTGTTCCATTTATATGGCTTCGGGGGAAGCAGCATTTCTCTAATGTCGTTGAGGGCCAAACACTCAAAGAAATGATGATCAACGGTGTTGTATATCTGACACTCTGGAGTGTGTTGTGGTTGGATTCTGTCCAGGTTCCAAGTTGGACAATGGTGCTCTGATCCTTCCTTGTGAGTTGATTAATACTGTCATGTCTGTAGACCTCCCTCCCTCCCAGTATTTCCCATCTGTTCAGCTAAGTTTCTTTGTTTGCTGTTCTTATGAGCGGTTTGTAGAGCTGTTACTGTGTTACTCTTCTTGTCGGTGCCAAAGATGCAGCACAGTAAATGAGCGGACAGCAGCCAGCCACTCATAGCAGCACACCACAGCTGAGCAAGACCCTATTACACCTCCACATGGCGGCCCTGGAAACAGACTGTACTAGTGTAGTATGGCTAAAAGAATAGATATTGTAGAGGGAAGGCAAACGCAGTTCCAAAAATGCAGTGCTGAATTCAGATGTTTTAGGTTGAAAGGCGCAGATATCACATCCTCGCTGTAAATAAGACACATCACAACGTCCTTTTCAGGAAGAATGCAGAAGACCTGTTCTTGTCGAATGCTATAGTTAGTCTAGTGACCATGACGTGAGGGAGCTCTCGTCATTATAACCACTATCTTCAAATACAATAAAAAATAATTGCATTCATAAGCATGAATAAATAATTCAAATATAGCGAATCTGCACAGTATAAATGGGATTGGATTAGTTGTGGTAGTTAATTAAACTTGTTATTGAGCTTTGAGGTATAAAATGTAAAGTGCTCACTGCTTATCAAACATAATAACTATTGGTAGCAATAAGCATATAAGCTGACATATATGAAGGTTGCTCCAAAAGTAATGCCTCCTATTTTATTATGATGTCTCACTATGTCAGAAGCGGATTTTGGCAGTAAAGTTTGAACCTTCTTGCCAATATCCATAAAATGATGTTTCCGCCAGATAGGTGGCAGTAAAGAAGCAGTCTGACAAAATGGCGTCTGTCACGTAAGTGTGCTATAAACAGAAGTGTGTTATTGAATTCCTCCATGCGGAAAAAAATAATCGACACTCGCTCAACGTTTACAGGTACCAAACAGTGTATGTTAGCACAGTGAGTTGTGTGTTTCAGCAGTGGCAGAAGCAACATAAAGGACAAGCCATGCACATCTGTCACACCATGCAATGAAGGTCTCAATCAGCTCATCCACGTGAATCAGAGGATTACGACCAGGGAACTGTCTACTGAGCTGGATATCGGTTTCAATGAGATGGTGGCATATCACAAAGTTTGGGCCAGGTTTACGTCATAGCAGCTGTGAAACAGGAGTGCAAATTTTTACAAACTCAGCATGTATGCTCTTGTTCACTGTTGGACAAAATGAATACCCAAGGGTGGTGACTGTTGAAAAATATTTTTTTTTTAAGGCAAGACATTGCTCTATTTATCTTCTTCTTCTTCGTACGCAGTCAGACAGTAACCATTATAATTTTGAAAAAAGCAGCCGTCATCCTGAGGCTGTCGACACTGCCATAGAGCTTGTCTAGTGTTGCAACTGGTGATGGCCACATCTGCTCTCTCTGATCCTCGTATGTCGGGGAGTTTTGCAGCAAAATGCTCAGCGGTCATTTTCCCGGTACCACACGGGCATTCGTCGGTGCCACCTATCTTCAATTTGTTGAATAGGTGGCCAGTGCGAAGTCCGAAGACCACAACCTGCTCTTTTCTGTTCAACTGGTAATAGGCATCGTTTTTGGTGTAACCAGTATGTTCGGTTTCCCATTTGGTCATGTATCTAGCTCTAATAAGCCGTTTTGACTCTTCGTATGTCATACTAGTATCTGGTTGTGGTAGTTTTGCACCTTCTTTTGCCAGTCTGTCTGCCTCCTCGTTGCCTTGGATGTTGCAATGAGATGGGACCCACTGCACCACTACTCTTTTTGGTGCGGCCTGCTGGCATAGTTGACAGAGTACTGCTCTTAAATCATTAAGTTCAGTATTTTTCTGGCTTTTCAGTGCTGTGACTACGGCCAAGGCATCTGTAAGCAGGACTATATGGCTTTCATTCCTTTTACCTGTCACCATTTCTTCCACTGCCGCCCTCAGTGCCTCTGCCTCCGCTCTGAAATTGCTTGTGTATTTTCCAGTAGCGAATGACAGTGTTATTTTTCTGCCATTTGGTAGGCTCAGGAATGCTTCTGCCCCTCCGTACTGTGTTGTATTTGTTACGGAACCGTCGGTGTATGCATGGGTCCAGTCCATGCTTGGATAGTTTTCCGTAATGTAACTCAGGGTAGTATCTCTTCTTTCTTTTTCAGACTGGCAGTTTTTGTTTTTAATACCTGGTATATTTTCTACAACCTCTGGAAATATATGCTGCCTCCAGGTAGGTTTTCGTACAGTAGGGATGGGCTTTGGTGTTGTTAGTGCGTTCATGGGGTTTCGTGCATCTTTGCTTTGGCTATTTCTGCAAAGTTCCTTCGCTTTAGTTTCCCATTTCCGAAATTGTTTAGTCTCTGGTGCATTGAGTGGTCAGTCAGTCTTCTGAGTTTCTCTGATTGCAGCTGGGCTCTGCAGTCTCTTCTGTCGGCCTTGGATTGCAGTTTTGTAATCTTTTCAAGTTCTACAATTGGCGTTGACTTCATGCCTCCTGTTATAACTCTCATGGCTTGGTTTTGGAGTTTGCTAACTTTATCGAAGTTCGCCTTTGCTGCTGTTGTCCATGCTGCAACGCCATACTCAAAAACTGGTCTCACTCTTCCAGTGTACAGTTTCTTTAGTATACTTTCGTCTGCTCCCCAGCTTGTGCCAGCAAGTTTCCTCATGATTGCCATTCTTTCTCTGGCTCTCATTCCGTTTCTCTCGATCTGACTTTTCCATGTCATGCGCCGATCAAATGTGACTTCCAGATAGTTTGGGTTGTCGTTTGGCTGTAGGTATTTGCCGTTTAGACTTTATTTGGGGTTTGATTGATAGCGAGAATATTGTACATGTGGTCTTCTCCTCGTTTATTTTGACCAGCCATGAGTTCGCCCACTCTTCCAGCGATGTTAGGGCCTGCTGCATCCGATTTCTTGCTATGGTGAGATTCTTTTCAGAGGTCCACATAGCCAGATCGTCTGCAAACATTGAGCTATGAACTCTTCTTGGTATATTCTCTGTAATGTCATTTATATACACCAGGAAGAGTGTAGGTGACAGTACTCCCCCTTGGGGTACTCCCTGCTCAAGTGTCACCTTTTTGCTCATCTGCCCTTGTACTTGGACTTTGGCCGTTCTGTTTTTGAGGTAGTGGTTGATCCACTTGTACATTTTCCCACAAACTTCACTTCTTCTTAGCTTGACTCTAAGTCCATCTTTCCAGACTTTGTCAAAAGCCTTTTCCAGGTCCACCCGAACCGCTACTGTGTGTTTCTGTTCCTGGTAGGCATCTTCTATTTCCTGGGCTATGAGGATGACCTGGTCCTCAGTGGATCTGTGCTGTCTAAAGCCTGCTTGCTGTGGAATTAGTATCCGTTTTTCTTCCAGATGCCACATCAGTCTGGTGTTTATCATACGTTCCAACAGTTTGCCGACACAGCTCAGTAGACTGATAGGCCTGTATCCATTTGGATCGGTTTTGTCTTTTCCTTTCTTTGGTACTGCGTCTTTCCATGCCTGGGGTACAATACCCCTTTTCCAGCTTTGGTTCAGGACTGATAGCAGTTTCCTCTTTGCTGTTTGGCCCAGCCCCATCAGCATTTCATTTGTTATCCCGTCTTTTCTGGGAGATTTCCTTTTCTTTAATGTTCTCATGGCCTCTTCCATTTCGCTCATTGTTAGTTTTGCCATCATATGCTCTTCTGGTGCCATATTGATGTTGTCGTGCCCCTTTTGCTCTTCATTAATGTCCGTATGCCTATCTGCAGGGACATCTGTGTGGTTCGCTTTGGCATAGTGTTCGACAAAAGCGTTTGCGGCTTTTTTTCCAGTGAGCAAGTTTTCACCCTGCTTGATGGTAATTTGTTTGTTTGACGGAGTTTGTTCCCTTCTTTGTCTAAGTTGAGACTTTCTGTTTTGTTTTTCCAGCTTTCTCTTGCTGTTTGGTTTAGAGTGTATTTGTATTTCGCCGTGGCGGCTTTGAGGGCGATATTTGCCTCTATTGATTGTTCTCGCTCTGCCATGTTCCTAGCATTTGTGACTGCGTCTTCCACTTTCTGCAACTCATCATTCCAATAGGGCTTATAATTTTTCCTAGCTCCTCTTGGGATGGTTTCAGTGGCAGCTTGCATTATTGCTTTGCTTAGGCTTTCCACCATGGGCTTCATTTTGTTGTTCCGTGTGTTGATGGTTTCACACAGCCCATCTGTCAGGATTGCAAATCTGTCCCAGTCGGCTCGTTTGTAATTCCAACGTGGGAGCGGTTTTGTTTCCTGTGGGCCTACTTCCATATCTATTTCTAGCCTAATTGGCCTGTGGTCGCTACCTGCCAATTGGTTTAGCACCTGGCTCTATCTATCAAATGGTGTTATTCTGCTCTTTTGATCTGTTATGGTTTTCATGGAATAAAATAAGAGGCTTTACTTTCTGAGTGCCCATCATGGTAATAACTTTCTAGAAGGTATACAAAGGCGAGGATGATCTGTCACATAAAATCATCCTGTTGTCCCTGATTGAAATTTATCATATTGTGGTATGATTGGCAGAGTGGTTAGAGGGTTTTGCCTATCGCACAAAAGGAACTTTTATCTGGAATTTGCTGATGACTTGGTTCTTTTGTCTCACAACCACGATAAAATAAATATACCTACTGAATGGTCATTATGACAATAAATGGACCTAATGACAATCAAATTGTACTGGTAGACACATTACTACAAGAGATAAGATTCATTTATTTATAGACACGGTCGAAGTTACTGATAGAGATATCAAAATATAAAAGGCAAGGGGGCTTTTATTGCTTTAGGGAATATGTGGAGATCTAAAGAAGTTAAGTCAGCCACAAAAGTACAGGTATTTAACTCCAATATGTATGACTGTGTCGTGGGGAACAAAGAAAAAGACAACTAAAGAGGTCCATCAATGGATGGACTTGAATGAATAAAATGGTATGCCACAGTGACTAATATAGAACTGTGGGAAAGAACCGGATGTGAAGAGAAGGCATTGCGAAGGATAGGACACAAATTATGAAAACCAGGTGATATCTTTACAAAGCAGTCACTGTTTTGAAATCCTCAGGGTTAGAAAAGCAGGTGTAGACGTAAACACTCATGAAGAAGGGATGAGACAAACCTAAAAATGGCAGAAAAGACATTGTGGAGCTGGAAACGATGTAGCATGATAGGAAAACGGCAAGTTGAAGGGTTTGTTTTATTTGATTGATTGAATGAACTTCCAACCTTCAGACTTTTCCCTTGAACTCTCATCCTGACAAAGAGACTGGCGACCACTCTGCTTTACATGCGATAAATATCCTGAAAACATTGTAAATATCGTTCCTGATAGCCAGGTTGAAAAAGGATGGTCTACCTGAGCAATGAATATCTCAAAGGCTACCTGTGATATATTCAATTGTAATAACATAACACCTTGTTGAATAGTTGAAATTACACCTTTTACATTTTGATACATCACCTTATTGAATAGTTGAAATTACACCTTTTACAGTTAATACAACACCTTGTTGAATAGTTGAAATTACACCTTTTACAGTTGATACAACATTTTGTTGAATAGTTGAAATTATACCTTTTACAGTTGATATAACACCTTGTATAGTTGAAATTACACCTTTTACAGTTGATATAACACCTTGTTCAATTGATACAACACATTTTACAGTTGATACAACACCTTTTACGATTGATATAACACCTTGTACAGTTGATACAACACCTTTTTCAATTGATACAACACCTTTTTCAATTGATATAACACCTTGTACAGTTGATATAACACATTATACAGTTGATACAGCACCTTGTATATTGATACATCTGGTTCAGTTGAAACAACGCCATGAACAGTTGATACACATTGTACAGTTGATGTAACATCTTGTACAGGAAACATTTATCATTTTTGCACACATTTTAATTTGTTGCAAAATGGCAAACTACCCAAATATGAGCAGAATCAAGTGATTTATCTTGTGTTTTCATTAATACTTTTCAGTCCGGGCTAATGGTGCTGATTTGTGTCTGTCCACCTGGACCAAAATTTTGGATTCTGTGCGCCAAAGTTTTATTCAAAATAAAATAATATTGAACAAATTAAAATACGATCTATACATTGTAAGACACATAATTAAACTATCTATGACATGAAGTATTCAAAATAAAAAGATATATTAGTATGAAACGTTAAATTACATTAATGCGCAAATGAAAATTGGAGAGAAACCATTTTTTTGTTCCCTACCACGTTGTGTGTCCGATTAGGGTGAAATAGGAATCAAAACACTACTATCTGCCATTGTTACATAGCAACAAACTCTCGTTGGTTAGAAGACATGAATTATAACTGGATGCTCCACGCACGAGCAGCTTTTATATAATGTATAATTCATGACATTCCATTTAGATTTACACATGTGGCGAATGTTTTAAAATTGGCCTTTCCGTCCGAAGAAATTTGGGACGCCCAGACCCGAGAAATGATTTATTATTTGATCACACTAATGATCACTCATCTGGATTACATGTGGAAATTCAAGATACATCCAATTCAGGTTTCAACTTGGACACAGAAGAAAAGGAGTAAATGGATATTGAAGGATTTAAAACAGAATTACTCATGACATTGTCAGTCAAAATTTTGTTGTTATCATATTTTCCCTTCCGCATTAATGACATTTAACACTTCATACAAATGTATATATTATGAATACTTCATGTCATAAATAATTTGATTGTGTCTTAAGATCTGTAGATCAAAATTTTTAGACTAATGAGGGTTCTGCATGGGGCTAGAAATTTCAAAATGGAAAACAAAATAATACAGAAACCACTTCAAGAGACCACAGATACTTTAATGCTGGCTTTTGTGAGAGACTAAACTGATGTAATTATGCTTTGCTTCATAAAGAGTGAAATCCTTTGCTGGCTGTCACTCTCATAAATATGGCACTGATAAGAGTTATAAATGCATTTGTTAATATATATATATATATATATATATATACACACATACACGAGGCGTGTTCAAATGAAACCAGACCAAACTGCAACAAGTGAACATACGTATGATGCGCATGATGATGTTACTTCTGGTGTAAACACCACATACCAACCGCCAAGTTTTCAAAATTTCATTATTCTCCGACTCATAGTTTCCTCAGCAGACCATTGAAAACATGGCGGGTGTGAAACGGAATCCGCCCAGAGTTGATCAGCGAGCAGTGATTCGGTTTCTAAAAGCTGAAGGATGTCGACCAGTTGACATTCATTGCAGAATTCAGGCAGTGTATGGTGACAAAAATGTATTGCAGACAACGGTGAAGAACTGGGCAATGATGTTTAAAGAAGGACGCGAGTTAACGAAAGATCTTCCGAGACCAGGTCAGACGCATATTGTTGTGTCAGAAGATGCCATCGCTAGGTCAGGCGCATATTGTTGCGTCGGAAGATGCCATCACCAAAATTTATGCAGCAATTCAGGCCACCATACATCTGTGTTGAATGTCAACTGGTCGACATCCTCCAGCTGTTAGAAACCGAATCACCGCTTGCTAATCAACTCTGGGCGGATTCCGTATCACACCCGCCATGTTTTCAACTGTCTGCTGAGGAAACTATGAGCTGTTTACACCAGAAGTGATGTCATCGTACATATGTTCACTTGTTCCAGTTTGATCTGGTTTTATATATATATAAAAAATTGTACATGATACAGCAGGTGTCCAATTTCTTCAACCCTAATGGACACAGGAATCAATAATATTCACAGACCATTCATGTTATAGATTAAAATAAATAAATAATTATATATATATATATTTCGTGAGTGGTCCGCCGGGGTCTTTGTGTACGACAAGGGCAAGAATAGCACCACTGCCTCACAGAGAGCATGTCGTAAGAGGTGACTGTGTGACATGGTTTAACCACCGGCCACGATTAAGTGGCTTGTTAAGAGCAGCACAGACAACGCCTAACAGGCTGCGGGTCTACTTCGATCTGGTGTATTAAGATGGACTCCAACTTATCCAACTTCCCTGGCACTTGCCCCAACACAGCGGAGTAATGAGCTGCTCGAGCCCAGCCCGCTAAACAGGAAATCCTCCACCTAGCTATATCTAGCTCACGCCAGAGCTAGGTTCTGCACAGGGGCATCTTTCCTTATAGATGTACAGGCAGACTAAGACATACATACATACACATATATATATATAGGCTAAAATCTTGCATATAATACGCACCAATTTTTCATAATTTTGACCTGCATAAACTTAGGTGTGTAATATACGCGAGTACTAAAAATAGTCATTATCTATACCGAAAACAACCTACATTGGATATCTTCTCTACATGTGATTTAAATTCCTAAATAATCTTTCATGAGGTACTCTATCAAAGGCCTTCCCCTTTATCTCTCATTTTAGTAACCTCCTCCACAAATTCTAATAGATTTATTAAGCACGATCTCCCTTTAGTAAACCCATGCTGACTATGTCTGATTAGATTAAACTTGGGGATCAAGATGCTGAGCAGTGGTCAGCGACCCATTGCTGACTGCTAGTGTCAGGGCCAGCGAACCATAGCTGCCAAGACCCTTCTACACCTCCACGCGGTGATCCTGGATAACATGCTGCAGCAGGGCAGACTGGCTAAGGAGAAGTGATCGAAGAGGGAATGCTAACCCGGACCTAAAAAAATGCTTGCTGAAGTCGGATGTGTTGGACCAAAAGGTGCAAAATATCGTAGCCAAGCTGTAAACTACGACACAACGCATTCCATTCTCTGGACAACATTCTGCTAATTAAGCCCTTTCAGGATTTGGTAGCGGGAGATTGAGAACGAACAAAGAAGAAGATTAAACTTGTCTAAATGCATTACAATGTTTTTCTTTGATCATTGACTCTAACAATTTACAGACTATGCTCGTTAAACTCACCAATCTATATTTTGCTGGATTCAATTTTTTAAATTAGGATATCTTTCCAATCGCCTGGAATAATCCCTATTGAGAACATAATATAGCCAATGGTTTTGCTAGCAGGTCTTTAAGTTCAAACAGCAATTTTGGATGGAGACCATCTTAACCTGGGCTTTCAACCTCTCCAATTTAAAAAAAAACCATTTCCTCAGTAATACAAATTGATATGAATTCCACTGTATCCATGTCTCTTTGGAAAAAATCTATAGACTCTAGGATCTTGGAGCAGTCTTCTTTTGTGTAGACTGTAGCAAAGTACTGATTGAGTAGATTATCTGCCTCCCTATTCTCACTTATTATTTTTCCTGTGCTATATAATAATATATATATATGTTTATACAGCATGTGGAAATCTGACAATGAAGATTTGAGCCAGTTGCAGTTATAATATAGCAACTAGATCTAGTTGTTTAGGAATATCTGAATAATAAATTCCAAGTGTAGGTAATGTGGAGAAAGGAATAGAATCACTATACCCCACTAAGCATGTGATAAAATGCAGAAAGGAAGATTATTCATGTAAAACAAAGTACCACAAAAACCACTCCTAAAAGAGCATATAAATGCTTTTGTGCAGTTTCCTTCATGAATACCTGCCAACTTATGTCAGTGAAACTGATGAAATTATATCTAGTGGAAGTAGTAATGATACTGAAAAGATATCACAACAAATGTAAAATTGGTTTCTTTACATTTATTTGCGCTTAAGTCAACAATACATATTTATATTATGAATAGATTAGCTGACACATTATTTAGTTGTGTATATTTAAAAACTAATAAATATAATTTAAGCTCAATTTGTATCTTTTTTTCCCAAAGATTCTGCTTAAAAGGACTCAACTTGTTTTGGACATTAACTCTGTACCGCCCCATTCAACGGGGATTGATGGCATGTAAAACATCACTTGAAGTCCAATTGATCGAAATTGACAACTAACACACGTGTTACTGTTGCTTAGCTATGCTGTTTAGAATTTTGACATAACCTTAAGTTTAGTAGAATGTCTGGCGCATGCAGAGTTTCTGACAATCAATCAATATTTACACGTGTGATGAATATGTTGTTGTGCTTTTCATGGAATGGAATTTAGACTTCAAGACCTGAACAATTATTTATTATTTGATCAGGCCAATGAGCATACAGACTCCAACTTGGATACTGAAGAAAATGATTGTACTAACGCTATTGATGGAATAACACAGAATACAAATACATATGGTCAGTAAAAAAATGTACGTGATAATTTCCACCTTCATATTAACTACATTTAATGTTTCATATAAAATATACATTTTTAATATGACTATTTCATGACATAAATAATTTAATCATATGCTTCTTGGTCATAATTTTAGATCAATTTGTTTAATATTTATGAATTTTATATTGAAAAATTAAAAAAACTTGTAGTTATACTGAGTTGTGGCGCTTGCTTTGGATTAAATCGCACTTCTAAAAAAAAAATTGGCCAACTGGAAATGGCTACTGTAATAATATAGTAAGTCAAGTTGGGCTAAAGAGTCAATAAGGTTATTTTTATTAAGCTATGGAGTAACACATTTAGATCAGACGTTTTGCAATTAGATTACTCAATAGGAAACAAATAATTTGAGGAAATATGTTTAACCATTGTTTCATCATCATGTAGCTTGTTCTTTATAGAATGTTGCTACCATCATATCTGAAAGAAACTCTTTCTCTTGCCAAAACTACAGCCGGTGCCACAGTCATTACTGGATATCTTGGTGCCATCGTCTTCTCGGTCTACCCCTGCCTCTTTTGCCCGACACTATACCTTCTATTATTGTGCTCTCAACGATTGTTTAGCGATGTTAAATCATTATTGCTTTTTGTTTGTTTTTTGGTAGTGTTTGGCTCGTTGGAAAAATACCATAGCTTAACTTATTCTTAGTAGTACTATAACCTGGCTGGCATGCCATAAGAGAGACTAGTTTCCATAATGTACATTTATGCTGTTCTCTGGCATCTTTACTCCTCTCTTCCCCTGTGGGTTTCAATTCAGTCCATGCCTGGTTGTTCTAAGGTCTGTGTCCTATCCATACCCACCACTATTTCCTTAATTTCCAGATGATGCTATACTAATATTTCAGTCTATGTGATAATGGGTGAAATGACAAGAAGGGGAGTCCACCCCTGACAAGTACACACAGCTGTTGGTAGAAGAGGCGGAAGATCGACCTGTGCGACAACGACTCTGAAAGCGGGAGCTGGAAACGCCTGGTATCGGGCTAAGGGCTCACCAGAGACCATAGTTGGTAAGCGGCCAGAACAACATCCAGAAAGCAATGGCAAACTACTGGATGGAAAATGCCAAGAAACTTATGACAGTCGAGAGAAACGAAACTCAAAGATCTAATGGTGAGGCCCTCGGGCCAGGCAGATCATCGACGCCAACTGGGGAAGAGGCCAATTTCAGAGTCAGTACAAGTAATAGAGATGACGGCCTAAAGCCTGACTGCATTACAGTGGACAACTCTGAAATGGGACTAATAACAAAACTAAGAATAGGGACCTGGAACATCAGGAGCCTATACCAGGGCAAGTTGTTCATGATCGGAAGAGAAATGAATAGAACCAAGATAGAGATTCTTGGAGTCTCTGAGCATAGATGGGCCGGTCAAGGGCACTGTACCAGCTCCTCAGGAGAAATATTTATATACTCTGGGACGGACAAGGGTGGAAAAAACGGGGTCGGCTTTATTCTGTCAAAGAAAACAGCACCTTCACTACTCGGTTACAATCCAGTCAACGACCGCATAATTGTAATCAGACTGAAGAAAAAGACTAGAAATTTAACAATAATTCAAGTTTATGCACCAACATCAGCAGCAGACGATTGTGAAATGGATGATTTCTATAACACCTTGCAAGAAGCGATGGGAAAAGTTGAAAAAAGAGACATCTTGGTCATCATTGGAGATTTCAATGCGAAAGTCGGAGAGGAAAGAGCCGAAGAGGAGAGAAGTGTTCGAGGACCTTTTGGTTTGGGACACAGAAATGAGCGAGGAGAAAGACTGGTTGAATTCTGCATGGAAAACAACCTCTCCGTTGCCAACACCTTCTTCAAATAACATCCACAAAGACTGTACACGTGGACCTCCCCTGATGGCAACAGCAGAAACCAAATAGACTACATCCTAGTGCAACAAAGATGGAGATCAAATGTGCTGGCGACAAAAACGCTGCCAGGAGCAGACTGCGATACGGACCACGAATTACTGTTTGCAGTTTTCCAAACAAGACTACGTAGGATCAACAAAGGTTGCCAGCCAATACGCTTCGATGTATCAGCAATCCCTACTGAATACAACATCAAAGTAGAAAACAAATTTGAGGCGTTGCTTGCTATACAGGAAGAGATGACATCTGAGGAGTTGACATCGTACGCAAGGGATATTTTGATCTCGACAGCAAAAGAAATGATTCCAAAGATATTGCACAAGACACAGAGCTGTATAACACAAGAAACACAGAAACTCATTGCAGAAAGGCAACAATTAAAACAAATGGGAAGTAAGGGGACGACCAACACATCATATAAAAACTGCGCAAGAAAAGTTAGAAGAAAAATAAGAAAAGATAAAAGAAGATACATAGTAGAAACATGTAAGGATATAGAAAACCTACAACAACAAGGCAGAGAAAGAGATGCATTCAAAGCAATAAGAACACTGACAAGGGAATTCCGTCCGGTTCCACATGTCATAAATGACAAAGAGGATAACACATTAACAGAAACCAAAGACATACTGAATAGATGGAGAGAGTACTGCAGAACCATGTATGGAGATAGCACAAAGCGCTCAGTTACAATCCTACTAAAGGATGAGAAAGAAACTGAACCAACATTGGAAGAAATATGCTCTGCAATTAAAAGCCTGAAAAAGGGAAAGTCCCCAGGATGCGATGATATCCCAGCAGAGCTAATACAAGCAGGAGGAGAGGCATGTGCTCGAGTCTATCACAAGCTGTGTAAACAGATATCGCACAGTACAGAGTGGCCAGAAGCATGGAAGAAATCAATTTATATTCCCCTCCCCAAAAAAGGCAACCTGAAGCTGTGCACGAACTATCAAACTATCGCACTGATCAGCCATGCTAGCAAGATACTCTTGCGAATCCTATTAAGAAGGGTAGAGAAAAGGTTTGAATCTGAAATTCACGTAGTCCAGGCAGGTTTTAGGAAAGACAGAGGGACCCGGGACCACATATTCAATTTAAGGAATATCTATGAAAAATGTAGAGAGTAAAATGTAGACCTGTACACATGTTTAATTGATTTACACTAAGGCCTTCGACACGGTAAAACATCAAAATCTGTGGAGAATCATGAAGGAAATGGGGTTTCCTTTGCATATAGTCCATCTCATTTAAACATTATACCAAGATCAACAAGCCGCTGTCCGAATATCTGGGCAAACATCAGATTGGTTTGCAGTACAAAAGGGAGTCGACAGGGATGTATCCTCTCACCTTATCTGTACAACATATATGTGGAATGTATAATGAGAAATGTACGAGAAGATGAGAACATTGAAAGTTTCGATCCATTTACGATTGGGGGGTACGAGATTCCAGAGTTACAATACGTAGATGACACAGTGATACTATCAAGAAGTGCGGAAGGGCTAGAGCAGCTACTTTCCGCCGTTAATGGACATAGTAAAGATCAAAATCTGTTCATAAACATAAAGAAAACAAAGATAATGACCACCGATAAAACACAATGTCAGCATAAATTTAAAGTGGGTGGTGAAGAAATAGATCAGGTCACACATTTTGAATATCTGGGCTCCAGAATTGACAAAAATGGTGACTGCTCGAAAGAAATCAGAAGCAGACTAGCTATGGCAATGCAGAGACTGAACAGCCTGAAGAAAATATGGCAGGGCACCAACAAAACGATAAAAGTAAAAGTCTTGAGAGCCTGTGTTTTTCCTGTGGCAGCTTATGGCTGTGAAGCATGGACGATTACCAAAACTTCTAGACAAAGAATCGAATCCTTTGAGTCAAAATGTTACAGAAAGATCCTCAGAATGCCCTGGACAGAGAAAAGAACAAATATAGACATTCGGGAAGAGTTGAGCATAGAGGAGAACTGGTTTATCAATTCCATTTTGGCTAGAAAATGCAAATACTTTGGTCACATCAAGAGACACAACGGTCTTGAGAGAACGGTGATAGAAGGTATGGTGCCAGGCAAAAGAGGAAGGGGTAGACCAAGAAGACGATGGCACCAAGATATCCAGGAGTGCCTGAGTATGACAGTGGCGGAAGCTGGTGTTTTGGCAAGGGAACGAGTTTCTTTCAGACAGACTGTGATGGGAGCGACGTTCTACAAAGGACATGCTACATGATGATGATGTGATAATAACCCAATATCTTTTTATCTTTGGAGCAGATGTCTTCAACAAATATATACCATGCCCTTATGTCCTGAGCCATCTGTTTTATCTTAGTTAATCAAGTTGTTTTATTTTCATTGACTTGTCCATATTTATTGACATTTGTGTGGCTTAAGTTTCACAGGATAAGCCAACCACATGTCCAACCCTTCTTATGACATGCTTAGCAGGTTTATAGTGTTACTATTCTTTGCTCTCCATTTGGGCCCCGGTAACACACTCATGTGGTAAGCCTTAACCATTAAACCAAATATAGTACTGGAATAAACTAATTCGCGCGAAGGACTATATAATGCCAGGAACATTATAAAAATTAGACAAAACGCGCTGACACATAATTTGATTCCAGTTACATTTTCTAACACAGACAAATCATTAGTGGTTAACCCTCAGCCAACAGAAACCACCTGTATAAGTATCACTACTCAACATCCGCTAATGAAGCCTTAACCTTTTCCTCACTAGTGGTGAGATTTTCAACCGCTTGCGCCTAAAGGCGCGAAAACTAGGTACATAGTCTCTAGATTGTTGCCGGTTTATTGTTACATCTGGGTTAATGCTAAAGAAACGACAGAACATTGGGTATATTAATCTTAAAAAATGACTTCACTTCCATCCGCTTCAGTTTCAACTGGAAAAATGGCTTGCTTTATTTTAAAGAGAATTTTGAAATGATTTATTCTCTTTTTCACTCGGATTTTAAGATTACCCCATTATGAAGGTGATGAAGTTAAAGTTACTGCAACAAATTTTTCAAAGGTAAATCTGTTTGGTTTGTTTATGTAGATGTAATAAATATGTTTGTAGTGGAAGCTAACGGATATGCCAATCTTGTGAAAGATCATTATTCATCCTCTGTGTCAATAATAACAATTTTCAGCGGACTTGGTACGCCCAAAAACATGTAAGCCTAAATGTTTGTGCTGTTTTTCAACATTTGTACCTTCATCTTCTTGTATCTCAAAAACTAACACACACACAACAAAATCACCAACAAGTTCTTCATTAATTTATGCCTTTACACACAACAAAATCATATCTATAGACCAACAAATAAAGGTTACAGGCTCTCAAAGCCCCAAACACAGCTGAAAAATAATGCTGTCACAGATGAAATTGTGTCAATTTTTAATGTCGGTTGGTTAAAGTTAATTCATAAATGGATTTCCGAAACACGTACAGCTTCCAGTTTATAAAAATTTTTGAAATATTTGTTGATATATTTATTTTCGACAAATTTTTTAAACTATGAAAAATGATGGTTGCTTCAAGAGCTGGCGAATGACTCAGAATTTAATAGTAATTCTAAATTAGATTCAGATATTAAATGCAAGCATAATTTTTACAGTTATAGTAAAAATTTTGATGAGATAACAAATAAACATTAATTTTCCACACACATAAGCAGCAATACAATGCTATTGCATTATAATGTATAACAAATAATACTTTATGTGATAAATAGTTTAATTTCGTATCTTCAATTTAATTATCATAATTTTAGCTTTTAGTTTAAATGCATTTTTCAAACTACATAACAAATGGTCAGGGCGTGACAAATTTTAGGGTGGCTCACTAGTCAGTCAAAAATTTCACCAGTCAGCATGGTCGGACTACAGTCATGCAATTTATGTTAAGAAATTTTAACTAGGCAATAATTCACCTGTATTTCTATAACAATGAGTACCAAACCAAAATATATTGTATTACTTACACAGTATTAGTCTATTTCTTCTTAAGAAAAAATGCACTGCTGTGTGTACTTGAACATGCTTGGTAGTTTTAGCACTGAAATACCATTTATCAATGGCTTTAGTAGGTTTTAATTATGGTATTGGAGGTCCATTTAGATTCACCATCATAAGCTAGCTTATGTACAATCCCTTTAAACCGTAATATCATTAATAATCGTGCAAGAGTCGTTATGTACTAACGATTAAAAACGTAATGAACAATTAAAAAGATTTTTTTTTTACTAAAGCAAAAATATTTACTCATCACAGACAAGCATTTTTGTCAAGCCCTGTAACTGGTGCTCCCATTCTTGTCTTGGACAGTAAGACAACAACAAAAATTGAGTATTATGCTGTATGGTAAATGGCTAATGCACTGCTTCAACCCCAACTCTTGCTACATAACAATGATAATAACAATAAAGTTTACTTTTAAGCACTGTCTTATGCATTACTTCTGCCATTTTGGAAAGTTCTGCTGCAATATTTTACTAGTCAGGTTACCGACTTATGAGTTACTTCTGCCATTTTGGAAAGCTGAACTGCTGTATTTGAATGGTCAGGTGTAGAAGATGATTTCTGGTATCTGTCCATCTTCTACTGATGTGCCATTGTTATTTCCAGCAGCATAGGTAAACTGAAACGTGACTTTTCCACTGGAAACTGATTCATGAGTCACTTTACGAAGACCTTTAGAGCCATAATATGAATCCGGACCCTGAGGAAAAAGAAAATGTACGAATATAAAGTCAGAAAATAATGGTAATCTGTCTTTAACAAGTCGGAGTATATTGTTGTTCTTCGTCATTCGCCTTGCACCTTTCCGGGCAGGATCATTTTTGCAAGACCATTTGATCTCGATATGTGGTTGTACCAAACAAGTTTCCTTCTTTTGACCATTTCCGAGGTCTTCAAAATTGCTATATTCTATATAGTAATAGTAGTGGCCTCTTTTCAGTCATGTCTGAACCACAGCTGTCGTCGGCCAGCTGTTCTTACCACACACCAGCTGTCCATAGAGAATATATTAGGATGCGACCGTCTTTCATGCGACGGACATGACCAAACCAAAGCCATTGCAGTTTTCATTGGCGAAGGAGGGTGTACATACTTGGAAGACTGGTGTGAAAATGCACCTCTGCATTTGTCAGCCTCTCCATGAGAAGTCAAAGATGGATCTCATGCGCTGTAGATGAAAGGTATTGAGACTATGCTCTTGTTTGGCATATGTTGTCTGCATTTTGTTGCCACATAGAAGCATACTAATGACACACGCATTGTAGACCTTTCTACTTATCCACATCTAATTAACATGTAGCTCCCTCACCCTAATCAAATATCATATTATCTCTTGACTCACAAAATCAATTTTTTCCAATCAATTTAAGTCATAGCATTCAAAATTGATCATTAATTAAAATATAGATTAGTCATTAAATAATTTATATAAACCAGAAGTCGGTTTATAAATCAGGTGTTGCATAGAATGACACGTTGTTGTTAAGGGGCAATGACCAACAAGGAGGCATGTCATGTGATATTAAGTGACTGACAGTAAAGTGAACCAATTTCATCAGGAAGTCTTTAGAAAACTAAATTGGGAAGACACATATATCAACATAGATGGAGAAATGTTCAACTATCTAAGGCTTGATAATGACATCCTCAGTCACAGTGTCAGAGAGGCTGAGCAATGTCTAAATGAGCTCAACGAAGCAAGCGAAACAGTAGAAACACTTTATTGCCCGAGTGGGGAACTGTGACTAGGAAATGATCCCATTGAAAATCTGAATTTTTGTATTTATCTAAGCAAAAAAAATTAACTCCCTGAAAATAAATCTAGAGATTCCATGTAGAATAGCTGCAGAATGGTTCGACTTCAATCTTATCAAACCCATACTTCAACACATGATAAACGACAAGGCACTAACCCACACTTTTAACAGCATGGCTATTCCAGGCATGATATATGGCTGAGAGATATGGAATCTATGAAAAGCAGTTGCAGAAGAGCTCTTGAGTCGAAGGGCAATGTAGTGAAGAACACTGACCGTCTCTTTAAAAGTAAAGTAAAGTATCCCATAGCATTACTGCTGTAGGGGTGTGAGATTTTAGCGATCTAACATTTCAAAGGCTCGGCTATATGAGGGCGGTAGCCATCTCCTCTCCCTCGCCGCTTTTACTTCCCGGACTGAACCGGTACCCATTTAAGACTGGGTCGACCCGGGAGCCATTGCGGTCTGAAAAAAACATTACCGCCTCAAATGGGGAATGAACCCAGGACCACTCAGATGCGAAGCCAGCGCGCTAACCACTGCGCTACGCGGCTCCACAGGCTCTTTACAGGACCGAATTCCCAACACAGAAATCAGATGCCGAACTGTGCTCAACGACATCACATGCACTGTTAAAAATATGTGGATGGGTGGTGTATATGGTATATATACTGGACAACAAAGGGTCATGAAAGTTGACATCTTGGTGGTTCTACGACTTCAAATGCCCATATGGACGTCCACAAGTGAGATGGAATGATGGCCTGAGTAAAACCCTTGTTACTCCAGGACAAAAGACTGCATGTCTAAACAACATTTGGCTTCCTGGCATCAGGCACTTCATTTGTCTGATTAGATACCTATTATAGTTCCCCATCGCAAGTGATGATGGCAACATAATCAAACTGACGGTTTTTGTCATGATCATGTAATTTACGCTGTATTTGAATTATAGTGAGAAAGAAACTGCTGGACATCAACCTCACTCTCTGGTCCTGAATTAACTTGGGCCATTGACAAGCTGATAAGTTGAGATGACTGGGAGGTAATTCAGGATGCAGGCACTCTAGTCCTTCGAGACTAGGAGTCGATTGAAACCTGCGGGGTCAGAACCCCCGTTGTTACCGTTCATCGCTGTACAACTTTGGTTGCATATTTATAAAATGTTCGAACCATTTTATTCTCCCTTATTCGCCCCAGGTCCCAACCATATCGTTACCTCCCACAGATAAACAATATTCTCTGACTTGTTAAAGATAATTTAACATTGTCAGATTTGCTAAACACATATTAGGCATCAAGATGCCGAGCAGTGCATGAGCTGCAGCGACCCAAAGCTGACAGCTAGCACCAGAACCAGTGAACCACAGCTGCAAAGCTCCTTCAATTAATTCTTCTTTAAATTAACTTTAAAAAAATAGTATATATTTTTGGCTGGAACGTTAAACGCAACAATACAGTAAATGAAGTTTGAATGGTAAAGGATTAAGAAAGTCCACACAGGCATACCTTGAGTGTGGCACAAGCAATGTAGCTAGTATTGGGGAGGATCTCCACTGGTTCTTTGAACATCACCCTGAAAGTTGATGTAGTTCCATCACACTGAAAAGTTGGGTCATTTGATCCCATCACCTTGGTTGAGTCCATGTGAATAATCTGGAAGAGCAAAGCACATGTTATACTTTTCTTTCAGAAACTAGTATATAAGCCTGTCTATAACAAGCAATGCAGTACTTCCCAATGATGACGCAAGTTTAAACCAAGCATCAGACTTATCTGAAGGAAGAACATAAGATATGTGCGGTATTACATGTAGACATATCAGGCATGTGCAACATATGACCTGCAAGATAAATTTTATGAATCTTCCACAGACAGGTTGAATGGTAAGACGATAGTTTGGACATTTATTTTTCTGTTGGACAGTTTGGACATTTATTTGGAAGTGGCAGCTAACCTTTGTGTTGCGCTGTCAGTAAGTGACGATGTAACATTTTATGGATTGGCATTATGTATGGCGGACACTTTCCTGGCACATCCTGTTACAGTGGCAAACATAAGCCGCTCATTTTACATCCTATTTTTTGTTGTGATTTGTTAGTTGGTTTTTTGCACTTATTGTTTGTCCCCGACGATGGTCTTATTGGGGTAATGTGAGTAATGTTTTGTTTTTGTCCTGGAGCTGGGTCATTACCTACGAGGTATGCTCAAAAAGTACCTGACCGTAATTTTTCAGCGAAAACAAATGAAGCATGGGTGTTGTCATTTGACAGTGAGGAATAGGGGACCAGCATGCACATGCATGACTTTTTTTCTTGACCGCAGATTGCATTAATCGCTTGCAGTCAAGCCTTTCAGTGTAGTAAGCACTCTTTGGCTTTTAATTCACGACGAAATGAATTGAGCATTGGAGTTGCATCAAATTTTGCCAAAAGCTAGGCGATAACCAAGTGGAAACCATTCAGAAGATTCAATACATTTTTAGTGACAATGCCATAAGCATAACCCAAATTAAGGAGTGGTACAATCTCTTCAAAGATGGCCCCATATCAGTGGAAAGCGGATCATGTTCTGGTAGGCCCTCAACACGCCAAAATGATGAAGCCGGTGATTAAGTATGGACCTTAGTCTAACAGAACCGTCAATTCACCATCTGAGAACTTGCAAATGAGGTGTGGATAAGCATTCGTTCGGTGCATTACATTTTGAGCGAGGATTTAGCTATGCGGAGAGCGTCCGCGAAATTCATATTGAAGCTGCTAACAATGACGCAGAAGTAACTCCATCTGGCAGTCTCACAGGACATGCTGGACTGGGCAAATGGAAATCTTTTCTCCCAACATGGCTCCTTGCGATTTTTGGCTGTTCCCCAAGCTGATAATTCCCTAGACAGAGACCCGATTTGAGTCCTGAGAAGACATGCGAAGTGCAATGATCCAGCTGTACTCCATTCCCAAAACGGCCTTCCTGAAATGCTTCCAACAATGGCGGGACTGCTGGGAGAAGTGTGTGTAGTCCCAATGGGTATACTTTGAAGGGGATTAGAGTTTCAAACCTCTGGGTGAGTCATTTGATTTTTCCTACACAAAAGGTCAGATCCTTTTTTTCCCCGCACATCTCATATTTGTGTTTTTAATGCCGTTTTAACCTTCAGTACCACTGCAGCTTTGATCTATTTATTTCTCCATAAAACATAAGTTACCTGAATATTAACAGCATACTCCGTGGGACCATGTATACTTCCATAGAGACCAAAGCCCACAATGAAAATCCTCCTGTTTACCATGAATCTGTAAATAATAATGCTACATTTACAAATAATATAGAATCTAGCAATGACAACAGGTTTTCAAATGTAAATGAGTAATAAATACAGCTCTTTCGTCTAACAGATTGTCACAAAAATGTCATCGTCATATACAGGACTGGCAGGCAGATATACTGCTCAAGACCTAACCTGATGTCCACACCAGGCTGTGTTTACAGCATCCTGGTCAATAAAGTGGGAAACAACACTGTGATCTCCAGATTGGTGAGCCTGTTGAGAAGTCTAGCACTGCACTGCAGCCAAGATGTCAGGTCATATTCTGTTAGTAAATATCTCACTATAAAAAGATCCATCGTAATTCGCTATGATAAAAAATTAAGAGTACAAAACTCAGTACAAGTAGCTTCTTCTAGAAAAGATCAGTACAAGTAGCTTCTACAAGAAATGCACAGGAAACTTCTACAAAGAAAAAAAACTAGTTTAGTTTGGTCAAAGAATCAACGTCATTGCACACGTTTTAACCCATGTGCTCTGTTCTTCTCCATATTTTTGGAGAATCTAAGCACAGGCCACAAACTCCGTAAAACCGACGAGGCTACCATAATAGATTGGTTAGATTTTCAATATAATTTTGAACTGTGCTTGCACGTGCAGTGGCAGTTAAGCCTACTCTTTCCGATTTCAAACTGCAAAGCGAATTTAACGTGCGCAACACTGCATACGGACGTCCGTTCTCTACTACCCAGAGATTCGGGGAAAAATTGGAAAGTCCACATGAAAAAAAATCCCGGTCTCCAATGTTATTTGAACCCGTGACCTCCAGCACCTCGAGATCACTCAGTCCCCTAAAAATACTCAGCACAAGTAGCTTCTACAAAAAAAATATAGTACAACTAGTCTCTACAAGAAAACTACTAGCAGTTTCTATGAGTAAAACAGTTACAAGTAATTTCTACATCTACAAGAAAAACATTACAATTAGCTTCTACAAGAAAAAAAGTACAAGCAGCCTATACAAGAGAAACAATACAAGTAGCTTCTACAAGTCTATAAGAAAAACGAGTACCAGTACCTTCTACAAGAAAAATTGTACACGTAGCTATTTACAAGAAAAATGGTACAAGTAGCTTCTACAAGAAAACACAGTTCAAGTAGTTTCTACAAGTCTACAAGCAATGCCAAGGTAGTGCAAGAAGACTAAAAGGCAGGTCAATATAAATGGTCTGCGTGTTGTGGAGCTCCATGAACAATTCCACAGCGAAGACAAACTTCCTAACATTACTCCTAAACCTGTACAGTTCAGGGACGGGTGGCAACCCGAAAGTGCTGTGTTCGCTCCCCATCACAGCATCAGCGGCCATTACTACACCGGAGATGTACTGGGCAGACATGCGCAAAATGAAAACATAGTGCAACGCACACTGCCTTGGGAATAGAGAAATAAGGTAAAGTTAAAAAAAAAATTAAAAAAACAACAACATAAAAACAGTTCAAAGCATCTAAAAGCACCCACTTACAAAACATCAGTTAAGTCTACAACAACTGAAAGTACTTGCTAATCCCTATTTTGTTCACATTTTTTTCTTCTTCTTTTTAAAAAATTTTTTTTTATCAATATAGTTTTGTTCTTTAGAAAGACCTATAACTATGTACAAACTTCAGACGCACGTGCAGCTTTCCATTTAATGAAGAGTTCTCGACAATCCATTGATAGTTACAGCTTTGGGGCATTTTTTAAGTTGCGGCTTTCCAAGCATCGGAATATCGATGTTAAAAACTGAGGGACGATTTATTGTTTGATCAGATCACTGATCATGCATTTGAAGCATGGATATTTAATAAAAACCTGATTTTAGCTGTAAAATAGAAAAAAAATATAAATACATATATGGGGTGAATGGGAGGCTGCATGGCCCAAGGGTTAAGCGTCTGTTTCACAATCCCAACACATGTGTCTAGTTTGGCAGACATGATCTTTTCCCTGCTCCTCCACATACGGAAAGTAGTTGCAACCTAAAATACTGCACACTTGCCAAGAAACTTATAACAGCCAAATAGGTTGGCAGTTGTAAGAAGCGTCGTTCTGCAAAAGACATGGCTACTTAATGACGCTTGAGAATTTAATTCTGATTAACCATAATTTTAGTTACATTTCTTCAGTAATATTAATTATTTGTTAATTTTAAAGAGAAAAAAAAAAGATTTTTCACATACAGTTGCTATTCTCGCCTTAGACAAGAGAAAAATCTAAAAAATTAGGCTACACTGTGAGGAGATAATTGGAGGGAACACAACACTGAAAGGTATGACAGGCTGAAATATCTGAGTAATGTTTGAATTGCAACCTGTTAAACCAGTGATATGTCAAGTATTGTACTAGATAGGTAGATCCAATATGGAACATAATTACAGAATGGGCGAGAACAATATTAGAATGATAGAAAAGGAAAGGAACCTAGGAGTTATAATAGATCATACAGGTAAAGTGAGTGAGTAAAGTCCAGGTAGCAGTGAAAAAAGACAACTGCAATGTTAGGTATGATACAAAGAAATATTAAACACAGGAGCAAGGAAGTGATATTCAAACTATAAAGCAATAGTTTTACTTAGATTGACATACTGTGTACAGGTGTGGAGTCCTTATCATAGAGATAAACATGCTGGAAAAGATACAAAAAAGAGCAACAAAAGCTGATAGTGGGATTCCAGAATTACATTTATGAGGAAAGAGAAAAACCAGCCTACAGTGTCTAGAAAAGAGAAGAATTAGAGGTGACGTCACAGGTTTTTAAGATAATCAAAGGAAAGGATGAATTGACTATAAAAAGTTTTTCAAAATACAACCACCTATAAGAACAAGAGGGCATAGCTACAAATTAACTAAAGAGAAGCCCGATTAGATATTAGGAAATATTTTTTTAGTGAGAGAGTGGTGAATACCTGGAATACATTGCTACAGGAAGTAGTGGAGGCAGAGACAGTTAATGCATTTAAGAATATATTGGATGCGCATAGATTTAGAGCAAAGAAATGCAGATTCTTCTAAACTAGTATAAAGACATTGAGTTAAGTTAGATCGGGGACAGGAAACTTTCCAGACAGTTGCCAGTGACTTTATCATGGCAGGCCACTTTCATCTGTATACAATAAATTTGAGCATTCATCATCTAATTGATCATTCCTAAGACTGGTTGTAAGGTTGTCTGAGTATGTCTCTCCCTTTGACCCTATCCTCTACAGCTCTCTTCATTTCAACATAGGTCTGTCCCCTGAGATGTAAAGGCGAGTCTTGGTCGCCCCCTTATTTTCCACTGGATCTTGCCCTCTAGTATCATTTGTATAAGACTTTCATGTCACATATTGTGTCCAAGCCAACTTAATCTTTGTTTTTGTATCATTTTCAATATTTGTCTTTGTGCATCCACTTCAGTGAGGACACTGCCACTGAATCTTCTTTCTGACCATCTCACTCATTCCATTCTACGGTAGCACATTTCAAATGCTTCTAAGCTTCATCCTTCGTTGCTAGAGTCCATGTTTCAATCATTACCAGTGCAACTGACAATACAGGAGTGGCAATTGTTCTTTTCTCAGTTTTATCCTGATATTCTTTGAGGTCAGCAATGTCTGTTTTTTTCCTGAAGGTCTTTTATGACAATGCAATCCTTGTCCTAATTTTCACCTAATTACAGAAATCTTCTGTGATAGTTTGCCCCAAATATGTAAATTTCTGTACTTATTCAATTATTTATCCATTGATGATTATATTGAATTGTCTATGTTGATTGACTAGTACTATAGTCTTTGTCTTCAATGTGTTCATTTTCTTGTCAAGTTAAATTTTTTAAGCAGTCTTTGCAACATTGCTACTGATCCTTCTACTATATGGCACTATGTATCCCTTGCTCTGTGCGAGAAATTAGCAAGGGGGAACCTAACATACTACAGCTTAACATTGCCGGATTACAAAACAAAGCAACAGAGCTGACCAAAACACTACAAGACCATCAAATCCTCATAGCTGTACTCCAGGAAACAATACTTCCACAAAGACAAATTAACATCACGGGCTATACACAGTATAAGTGCGTATGCAACGAGTGCTGAAGAATTATGGCCCTCGTCAGGTATGATACACAAGCCAGCCATTGTAACCAACAATCCTGTGGATGATATTGACCATCAAACAATAAAGTTATAGAGTAAAGATAACACAAAACTAAGGGGGATATGGCATTTAGATTTGGAATTACAGATCGTATATTTTCTATTGGTGGGTCAGATCTGGTCTACAGGGCATAGTGACCCCTGCAATAATTCACGACGATGTACCTTATTCTATCACTTGTCCCACTGTAACCCCATCGGCTCTCAATCTGACAGAACCGGGAAACCACCTGCTCCTTGCCAGTCAGACAGCATCTTGGCACATCTAAGAAGCTAATGCTCGGCTTTGGGTTGACAGTGAAATACAGAAAAAGCTCTACCACCTCTCTGTCCTCCAGGATACCACTCTGGGCTGACCCCATAGCAAACTCTTCCACTGTCATCAACGGAAACCTGATCAGTCGCAGAGCTCGTGACAAAACCTGACGCTGTTGAAAATACAAAATAATCTTCGTTATATCAGTTCTCTCTGGCTAGAATTGGAAAAGGCAAGCATTCTTGTAGCTAAATAATATACGGAAATCCAGTAAAATAATGACTAATACCAATTAAAATTGTTTAATTTCAATGTCAAGTCAGTAACTTGGGACGATGAGGCTAATGTCTGGTCAGGCAAAACACACTGATCAGAGAATGTTAGCCAGGGTCAGGAGAAATATACTGGCCAAGACCCTCACCTGACCTCCTCGTTGGTCATCCTGGAAACGGGCTTTGGTTGAGGACAACAGTCTGGCTAACAAGGTGAGGTTTGACGTGATCTCCGTAGTAGTGAGCGACACACAGATGTGGCCAAGTATAGCACAACCACCTGGAGGATCCCAGTCCACCTTTATCTGCACGCTCGGGATGTTAGGAAAGCTACTACAACCTGTCACTTAACGCCCTTTTCAGGGTGCACATAAGAATGACCTATGTATTGTGGGCATTCAAAACAACAAGTCAGTAACTTGGAGATGTTTGTCAATAAATGGCTATGGAGGATAATGGGTATAGGCTGGCAGGCATTGCAAGGAACAAAGACTTGTGGGAAAGGTGCCAACAAGAACCAGTAGAGCAATCAGATCAAACATAGGAAATGGGCTTGGATAGGTCCCACACTAAGGAAAGTGCATGGCTTGACTTGGAATCCACAGGGGGAGAGGAAGTAGGCCAAGAAACACTCGGGGAAGATACTGGAAATGTACTTCAGTCCCTGGACCTGAACTAAAGAGATAGGCAGAAAAGGCAGCTCAAGAACGAACTTGCTGGATGAGGGTTATCAATGACATTTGCCGCAAAAGGAGTGATAGGTATTGATTGAATAGTAACATACATGTTATATTTGTAAAAAGTTGATACAAAAAGTGAGGGATTGCAATGCTTAGGCAATGTATGGTGCGAGCTATCTTACATAACAGCTATGGAAGCTATAACAACATCAGTAACCACTACTAAAAACTACTTTTTCATTGTCCATCAGACATCAGGAACAAGATAATAATAAATAAAGTTTTGTTTTTTCCCCTGGACAAATAACCATTTTTACCATTTGATCAATTATCTATAATTTTGTATTAATAAAGAAATGAGGCAGGTTGATATAAACACAGTATTTATGTTACGACTTGCAATATTAAATTGTTCTTGTGTCTGCATCTTGCCGATATAGTGAAGGCACATGAAACCTTTGGTCAACTTGAGGGCTGAACAAACGCCGAGTTGTGCAGGTGGTTGTGGACCGAACGTCAAGTTAAGCAGGTGGTCATGAACTGAAATTCAAGTTAAGCAGGTGGCCGTGGACTGAATGTCCAGGTAAAGCAGGTGGTCGTGGACTGAATGCCAAGTAAAACAAGTGGCCGTGGACTGAACACAAAGTTCAACAGGTGGTCGCAAGCTTATTTGGACTCAAAATTCAACATTTCTACATAATTATAGGTGATTTCCATTCATTGCCGCCGTTAAATGTTGTGGAGAGTTGCCTTTTTTTGGTCAAGTGTGTTGTCGGTGTTTGCAGATTTCTCTATCTATATGCCATGCAGACTTCCTTGTGTCTTGTGTTATAAGCATGCAGTAGTAGTTGAGATGACCGAACCATCATATTTTCTGTCTTGATATGTATTCAGCACAAGGGGTAGTTTTCACCATAATTCCAATGTCATCCTTTCGTATGTTATCTCTCCTGGTGGTGTCAATGATTTTTCATAGACATATAATTTCACACGTCCCAGATATACTGTATATGCTACACATCTGGGGTCCAGGTTTCTACTCCATATAATAAAACAGAATGCACATAGCAATTAATGACTCTCATTTTTAACATCTGAGATATCTGCTTTGACAGAAGTGTAAAAGATAGTAGATAGTGTAAGTCACATAACAAGAAAAGATTGTTGTTTATGTAACAGTTCCATCTTGGAGCATGGGCATTAAGGGCAGGGGTGATTGGGCCAGCGACTCTGGGAACAAAGGTTGTCTGGATGTGTGCCACTATCACGAAACTAGGCAGACAAAGGAAATGAGGAGTAAGGGGGAAGAATGTGTCTAGTACAGGTGGGGGTTCGGAACTGATCACTCTGGCGTTCCAATTTAGCGTAGTGGGGGGTTGGTGACAGTCAGAGGTCGCCACAACCTGCTACGATATTTAGATTGACAGGAATTCAGAGTTATTCGTCCAATAACAACTAGTTGAAGGTGGATCCAAATTAGAGTAATGGCTAAGTCAGACAACCAACAGAAACCCATTGGACAGCCATGAAGTTGCTTGAGACTATAAAATACTCTGCAAAGATGAATTCAGGAGACTGGCTAGGAGAGTGATTGATAGGATGCTAGTATCTAGCAGGCTGACTAGGAGAGTGAGAGTTGAATGTGAGTTTGCAGGGTGACTGAACCAGCATACACCTTCGACTTTTGGCCAGTCTCTCTTTAACTGTGTGTGTTGGACACCCTGTGAATAGTAAGAGATCTGGATGTGTGTCGTACGTGCAGGACACAGAGTGAACAATGAGTGATCTAGTTACAGATGAATGCAAGAAAACGTGAAGAGATTAAGTAAGGAATCTGAATGTCTGCGGTATTGTGCAGGACACTTTGGGAACAATGTGTGTTCTGAGGTACATGTATGCACAGATTGCCTGAGTATACGTGAACTAATTGCATATGGATGTACAGATCACCTGACTGAAGTGATCCGAGTGTGTGTGTGTGTGTGTGTGTGAATGCACAGAATGACAGAGTACATAATACGATCGTGAGAACGAGTTTGTTGAAAGTGCAGATAAGGGAAGGATAGCGAAGAGAATTTTGGGTTAGGTAGGTTGTAGGAGTTAACAAAAGCTAGTGCTTAAAACCTCTGTTGTAGTACAAATTAATACATTATGATCATTTAGTTTAGATTTTGTTCATTTTGCTAATATTGTTTCTGTTGATCTTTATTAATAAATTATGTTATGTTATGACAGGAGAGTGTTTACTGCGTTTTCCCGTGTGTAGTCATGATGTGGATACATGTTGTAACACTGTAGATAAGTAACTACTCAGCAAAACCTTGACTCTGCCACATTTGCTCTGAAGTAATTGCATCTATTTCCCTTATAACTGGCGTTCCATCTCAAGGTTTCTCTCATTGCCATACAATTTATCCAACAATTGGGTTGGGAATGGTCAAATTGTCACTCTGCTCCACTCATGGAGCTGGGAGACCTGGAGAACATGTTTCACCCTTTGTTTGTTATCCACACATGGACACATGTCTGTGTGCTCAATTTCAAACTCACTGAACAGATGATTTTTCAGTATGCAATAGCATACTGAAATTGCACCAATTTTGAAACACTCTAGAGTGCTTCTTTCAACTAAGAGGAAGCTGATAAATACACTAGTTATTCCTACATTTATCCAGAGCTGTGAGATACGTTGTGTGAGAAGTGCAGCCGGAAAGACAATTCGTGACCGAATCCGCAACACCACGCTGAGACAGACAGTGGGGACAAGCCCAATTAGTGCCTACAAGAGGTTTGGTCATTCAGTCAGAATGCATTATGACCAGCCTGCATCAAGAGCATAACATATGCAGGTCTCCGGTCCACGAGCAAGAGGCAGACAATGGCGCCACTGGATCGATGGTGTCTCTGACACTCTCAGGAAGTTACACCTAGCGACAGCACAAGCCTCCCACTTGGCAATAACAAGAAATCTATGCATCCCACATCTCTGTGGCGCTGTATGGCAAGAGCAGTAGGACAAAAAGAAAAAGAAGACTGGCATGTTCACCGTCTGAATATTGTAACCTGATCTCTTCTTGGCAAGGAACATTACTTCTGTCCCTCATGATAGAAAAGGGACAAATATGTCAAGATATGGTACTTTATGTACTAATATTACACTGATCATTCCTGCCAAAGACGGATGTGTCGGACCAAAAGGTGCAAATATCGCCGTCAAGCTGTAAACTAATGACACAAATCATTCCGATCTTCTTCGGACTACATCCTGCTATTTGCAAAGCACTGTTCAGGGCTTGATAGCGGGAGATTGAGAACGAATGCAGAAGAAGAAGACACTGTTTATTTCAACATACCTGGTTTTCACTAGTTGGTGGCATGTTGTTCTGTCTTAAACATTCGGCTTCTGCCCATCTACAAACAGCAGAGAATAGCTTACACTCCCGGATACCCAAGGTGTCTCTCTCTAGGACAACACACAATGTATCCAGATCTATATCCGTGAATCCATCGGCAGCTATCGCTTCTGATGTGTTTTTGTCTATTGTCTCCAGACACAAAGCCGCAAGCTGCGGCTCATCAAACAGGCGAGCTTGTGTTAGAAGCATAAATGCATTATCTGGGCTGAGGTTGCGTTTAAGAAAATCTACACACGCTCGTTCTAAAGCAGGAACTGCATATTTTTTGGCTGTGTAAAGAGTGGTCATCACAGTCTCTGGGCCAATCTGAACCTCATCTGTATAAAGAAACCGCAGCAGAGCTGTGAATGCTGCCGGCTCAACGTCTGGGATCTCAATCATGTTGTCTGATGTTGCTAAGTGACCATTGAAGAGTGCATCAAACACAGCACTGCCGATTGATAAGATGAACTTGTGGGCAGATATTATTTGTTGAGCTGGATGCTTGCCAACCTGTTTTGGAGATTAATGAGAATATAAGTTACTATCTGGCTTGTAAAATTAATTACTTGTAAATGAATGGGGCCAATGATGCAGCACACTGCTTGCATCAAGGTCAGTGAAGCTGAGGAGATAAAGATCCTGTTTAGATTCCAAGAGTAGGTTGCCCTAGTGTAGTGTGGCTAAGATAACAGGGATAGCAGTGGAAAGCAAACCGAGTACTAATAAAAACCCATCTCAAATTGGATGTGTCTGATAATGCAGCCTCGCTGTAAACTGTAAATTTCTGGATGAATGCCAAAGAAGAACTGACTAGGTTAATGAGAATATAAGCAACTCTCTGTCTTGTAACATGAATAACTGGACTAGATTACTGAGAATATAAGTAACGCTGTCTTGTAACATGAATGACTGGACTAGATTAATGAGAATATAAGCAACTCTCTGTCTTGTAACATGAATAACTGGACTAGATTAATGAGAATATAATCAACTCTGTCTTGTAACATGAATGACTGGACTAGATTAATGAGAATATAATCAACTCTGTCTTGTAACATGAATAACTGGACTAGATTAATGAGAATATAAGTAACTTTGTCTTGTAACATGAATAACTGGACCAGATTAATGAGAAAATAAGCAATTCTTAAACTTGTATAAGTTATGAGTATCTCCTTAGAGCTTGTCTAGGAATAGTACTATGTACATGATTGTTTCCCTTGTTCCTCATTTGTTGCCAATTTTCTAACAATGCCACAGTTGCATTTATTGGTAGTTTTCACTCAGATGGTATCTCGTTCTGTTGGAGAGAATTGACTTAACTGTCCTGTCAGGTAAACATTCTAATGAGGCTATGTTAGGGTAAGATGAAACATACTGATTAAGACCCCACTTCTGAGCAGTTCTCTGGAAACAGGCTGTTTCATGGATGTCTAGGTAATGAGATAGGGATCATCAATGTGATCCCCTTAGTGGTGATCTTACTTGTGAGTTTCACATTGCACTACAGCCAGGTGGATCCTGGTGCACTTTCTCAAGTGCACATTAGGATGTGAGAGCCAATGTAACCCACCATCAAAGAAAGTCATCAAGAGCACCTAACTTTTATATATATATATATATATATATATATATATATATATATATATATATATATATAATATATATTTATAAAACTTGGAGATCCCATGCACACAGTATGAACGTAAAAGAACCTTTGGCAGCCGAAAATCTATAAGAGTGTGCTGTTAGCTGCTATCTGGGCAAAATTCTAAAAGCAATGAGATTCTACACAACACGCAATCCACCATCCCCTAGGCATAGATAACTACAGGAAGTAAACATTGCAAAATAAAGAACACACTAAGATAGCCTTTGGCTACATGACTTCCAGGGGCCTCGTTTCACTTCTCGACTACCACTCTTACACAACTCTAGCATGCACCCACAGGTAGAGGCCCTTTCATTGCACTTTGGTTGGGGTTAACCGCTGAGATCACCCTAATTATCATAGGTACATACAGATACACACATATCCAAGCACTGGTTAATACATCCTGATATTGCCTAAAATACTATGGTCTGGGGTGGAAAGCGGCGTGCCTCCACTAATAGAATACAGAGAGGCAAACCTTTGATAAAACAAATAGAAAAAAAGCTACTTGGCAGCAGGCATAACCGGCCTGTTTTAACACCAGAATTCCAAATTTAAATAAATTATATATATATATTTATACACACACACACATAGTAGTAATGAACCACCATTTCTAGCATTTTACCTTAAACTGGATATCTGTCATGGCACCAGTGGTGTAGAGAAATGTCAGGCGATCTTTCACACCTGTTTTAGTAGCCTGCCAGTTGTAGACAGCCTGTCCATAGTTTTGTGGAGGAGATGATCCTAAAGGAGACTGCGGTTGAAAAAAGGCCAGTCCACTGGGTAAAAATTCTGTATCGCATCCTCTACTGTCACTCTTCGCTGAGTTGGCACTGCATGAACCAGCATGTATCCCACTGCTACCCAATACTGGACCAATACAGCTGGTACATACCAAAGTAGGAAAGTTCACCAGAAAATCAGTCGTAGATGAAGAAGTTATAGTTTCTCGCTTGCTGTTATGAACATAAAAATGCGACGATGAAGCAGACAGTGTGCCCGTGCTAGATGCTTTGACCACAGCATTGACTGGTGAAATAATTGATATTGCTCCATTTGCTGTGCCGACACCATTCAGAGAATGCCGGTGACCACGAGGCAATGGTATAGATTGTGGTGACGTTACTTGCTCTCCACAAGGTGGTACCGTAAACAGACTATAATCATGACTTGGTGAGCTTGGCTGAGAATTTCCAGAACATGCCACTATTCCACTAGCACTGACAGCTTGAGTCAGGGTTGAAGCACTGACAGCTTGAGTAGGGGTTGAAGCACTGACAGTTTGAGTCAGGGTTGAAGTACTGACAGCTTGAGTCAGGGTTGAAGCACTGACAGCTTGAGTCAGGGTTGAAGCACTGACAGACTGAGTCAGGGTTGAAGCAGACTGATTACCTGGCTGTTGATTATTTGCTTTTTGATTTGAGCACAGTTTGTTTTTAGCCTGTCCTTCCTTTTTATTTTTGTCTCCATCCATTCTCAACTACATAAAAACGATTCCTGAACTGATAGAACACAAACCTTGCCAACATAAATTTTTCTCTCTTTTTATTATATAGTCTACTCTATCTTTGCTTTAACAGAGATAAATATAAATTATCATATTATATTTCCTGTCAATATCATATTCTACCAATAAAAGATGACCATATTTTAAATTGGATTAGTCTAAACAAAAAACCATTTAACTCTTTTCATGTAAAATCATATTAATCACTATCAGATCTCTAAGCCTGATGAAATATGGCATCTACTAGTTAGTATTTTTATACTGGTGTGGTCAGTGATGTTTTTATTGACCTTTAGTGTCACCACTGTTAAAAATTATTTATATACATATAATTATACGTATAGCTTATACATTACAACATAGACTATATATTATTAGTAAATAACTAATAAGCGATTATATTACATCCTGACTAACTTATTAACACAGTCACTAACTAAAGATGGGATCAGTTATAATTTTAAAATATATATACTATTAATATAATACTGATTAATATATGCACGTTACGCACTTGTTTAGATATTTAAATTTATAAAATCATCATTATCGGCATAATTTGACTTTTCCAATCACTTGAGTGAATCGCTGGCACTAGTGTGACTGGTGAGTGTATGTGGCTATGCCCTGTTTAGTAGTGTAAAAATAGTCACTAGTAACTAGTCACTAAGTAGCAGTAGCACTAGTTGTTACTACTAGTTAGTAGTAGTGTAGAGTACATTAAGTACTCACGGAGTTATGTAAGAAGTAGAGTAGACTATATTTATATAGTCTACTACTTAGTAAAAACAGTACAGTGAGTGTACAGTAGTACACTAAGTACACTTACAGTGTACACAGTGTAACACTCTGACTGCCTCACACCGCAAAACAATTTATTTGATATCAACTCCCGCGGCTTCTCATGCAATAATCAACGCGGTCAATAGACAGTATAAGTATCACCACTAAGTGAAGACAATCAAATCTAATTTCATATGAAACATTTTGGTTTATGACTCACTGACTGGCAGCACCTTCAAATTCAGATTAAACGTGACCCCAGTGCCCCAGTTAGAAAAAAAAATTAAAATAAACGAATGACCTGGGGCCTGGGAGATATTTGTTACAAGTCCACTCATACGTGACTCGTTTATATACCGCTTCAATAAGTATTATAGTGACGCTAGTGATGCTGGGAACAACGAAATTTAATAAACAATCTTGATGATCTCTTTATATATTACTTCAGCTCTTCATTTACGAACAAATACAACTAATATTCACACCTTAAATTGGCACAGGCCGCCATATCCGGTTCCCGACAAGCCTTCTTTTGGCTGTGACTCTGTACACAGTACAGTTCAGTTCGGTTCAGCTGCCATCTTCACTCTGTAATGTCGGCTGCGATGGTTCTCCAAAGACCCAGCTCTGTCTCTTGTCTTGATGGTGTACTCTGATCGGCTTTTCTTCTGTCCATCTTGTGATTTTATCCTCATACTTCCATCATTGTTTACACATGCGCCCGTTTATTCCTCACTTTTTCTTCAAGTACGGTTATCATTAAGTCCAAGTGTCATTTCCACAAAGAGGGTTAGCTGAAGTGGATTCACATCACACCCTTTCTCTGGTGTTACAATCTGAACACAATATTACAAGCCCATATTCTGATGCTTACTTATTCGACCCTTTATTAATGCAATCTGCCTCTTTGGAGACTGTCTTTCATCATACACAGTAGCATGGTCTTAATCAACGCGATATGCCTCGCTACATGGCTTCCAATTTCTCTATTACTTCCTTATTTGTTATCATATCTTTTCATGAGATGCGTATCAATCTTCTATAAATCCAAACTTTAAAAGTCTTAACCCCCCACCCCACCCCCCTTTAACCCTTGTTCATCATCCATGTTTCTTCAGAAACATTTGCAGCTTCGATAGATTAATCTCCTTGTTTTTACGCAGCACAATAATCACGAGTACCGGGTATACACAACACTTAACTTTACTTAACTTAACGTCTTTATACTGGTTTAGAAGACTCTGCAGAGTCTGTATACAACTAGTTCCATTTACAACACCTTCCTCTAGAAGCTGTACGCATCCAATCTGTTCTTAAATGCATTGACCGTCCCAGCCTCCACCACCTCACTTGGCAATGCATTCCAAGCATTCACTACTCTCTGGCTAAAGAAATACTTCCTAATATCTAATCTGGACCTCTCCTTAGTCAACTTGTAGCTGTGCCCTCTTGTCCTTGTTGGTGGTTGTGCTTTAAAAAACTTGTTATAGTCCACTTTATCCATTCCTCTGATCATCTTATACACCTGTATTAAGTCACCACGAATTCTTCTCTCTTCTAGACACTGAAGGCCAGTTCTTTTTAATCTTTCTTCATAACTGTAATTCTGGAATCCCACTATCAGCTTTGTCGCTCTTTTTTGTATTCTCTCCAGCATGTCTATATCCCCTCTCTGATAAGGACTCCACACCTGTACACAGTACTCCAATCTAGGTCTAACTAATGCTTTATACAGTTTGACTATCACTTCCTTGCTCCTATGTTTAATATTTCTTTTTATCATCCCAAACATTGCATTTGCCTTTTTTACTGCTACCTGAACTTGCTCCCTCACCTTACATGTATGATCTATTATAACCCCTAAATCCCTTTCTTTATCTATCTTTCTAATATTGTTCTCTCCCATTCTGTAATTATGTTCCATATTGGATCTACCCATGTGGATGACCGTACATTTATCTACATTAAACTCCATTTGCCAGATTACAGACCATTCTCGAATTTTATCTAAATCCGACCTCAATATATCTACTTCTGCTTTAGATGAGACACTACTGCATAGTTTCGTGTCATCAGCAAATTTTGCAATAATGGATCCCATACCTATGTCCAAATCATTTATATGTATCAAGAATAAAATTGGTCCCAAAACCTAGCCCTGTGGCACTCCACTTTTCACTTCACACCACTCAGAGTACTCCTTATTTATACCCACCCTTTGCCTTCTTCCCGTTAACCAATTTTCAATCCATTTGGCAACTTCCCCACCTATTCCATGTGATTTTAATTTTTGAAATAATCTTTGATGAGGTACTCTATAAAATGCCTTTGCAAAATCCAGATAAATAACATCCACTGGCTCCCCTTTATCTAACATTTTGGTAACCTCCTCCATGAATTCTAATAGATTTGTTAAGCATGATCTCCCTCTGGTAAACCCATGCTGACTATTTCTAATTAGATTAAATTTGTCTAAATGCATTTCAATGTTTTCTTTGATTATTGACTCTAACAATTTACAGACTATGCTCGTTAAGCTCACAGGTCTATAGTTTGCTGGATCTGCCTTTTTGCCCTTTTTGAATAAGGGGATCACTCCTGCATCTTTCCAATCCAGTGGAACAATCCCTTGTACAAGTGATTGAGAACATAATATAGCCAATGGTTTTGCTAATTGGTCTCTAATTTCAAACAGCAATTTTGGATGAATACCATCTTGACCTGGACATTTATCCACTTTCAACCCCTCCAATTTTTTAAAAACCATTTCCTCTGTAATACAGATTGATCCTAATCCTGCTGTATCCATGTCTCTTTGAAAAATATCTACAGGTTCTGGGATCTTGGAGCAGTCCTCTTTTGTGTACACTGTGCCAAAGTAGTGATTGAGTAGATTTGCTGCCTCCCTATTTTCACTTATTTTTTTTCCTGTGCTGTCTATGAGAGGGCCTACTTTGTCCTTTGATCTTTGTTTCTTTCTAACTTAAGAGAAGAAGCTTTTACTATCAGTCTTGATCCTCTGAGCAAGTTTCTTTTCGAAGTCTATTTTTGCTGTTTCATTCGCTTTCTGAGATATGTTCTGCTTGTCCAAATATTTTAAATATGTTTCTTTTGATTTACCTGCCTCTATATATTTTTTCCATGCTTTATTTTTAGCTCTTCTACATTTAACTACAATTTTAGTGATCCACTTTTACGCTTGGGGTTTACTTCCCTATATGGAACACATTCCTCTTTTAGCGTTTCGAGAACTGCTTTAAAACTCACCCACTCCTGTTCAACATCTGTTCCTCTGACAATATCTTCCCAGATTATGTGGTTCGCTGCCTCTTTCATCCTCTTAACATCTGTCTTAGAGTAGTCATATGTTTGCGTGTTTATGTTCACTTCTTTCCCTGCAATAAGATCCCATCGGATGATTTGATGGTCACTTGAGCCAAACAGTTCCCCTACGGTAACGTTTTCAATCATATTTTCCTCTGTAGTAAAAACTAGGTCGAGTATGTTTTTGCCTCTGGTGGCTGCTACTACATGTTGAATTAAAAAATGTTCAGTTATGCACTTAACAAAAGGTTTTGACTCTACAAGTGCATCTGCCATATCCCATTTTATTTCTGGAAAGTTGAAATCCCCCATTAATAATAAATTCCTATCACTTGCCTTTACTATGCTACTAATCAGCTCCTCATCTTCCTCCTTTTGACTTGATGAACATCTATAGCATACTCCAATCACTGTTTTTTCACCCCCACTTTCTATTTCACCCCATACACTTTCATTTGTGTTACCACATGATAAATCCTCTCTGCTAGTTATATTAACAGAATTTATACAGTATAATAAAACAACACCCCCCTTAGCCTTGTCTCCAACTACCCTATCCTTCCTTAACATTGTATATCCCTCTATTTCAAATTCACCATCTGCAATGTCCTCATATGCCCATGATTCTGTTAACCCTATTATATCTGGTTTTTCTTCCTCTACATACAGTTCCAATTCTTCTCTTTTATTTACAATGCTTCTCACATTTGCATAAAAACATTTTAGTTTGCAATTTTGTTGTTTTTCCACTTTTTGTTTTTGCTGCATCATTTTAATGTTTGGTTTTCCACTACTTAATTCCCACTTCTCTGACCTAAACTGTCCCCTTTGACTTCATCCTCTATAGCACCACTAATTTTTAATTTGTTTGTTATTTGTTTGGATATCTATATTTGTCTTATCTTGGTGAAAACTTAACTTCATTATACCGCTTTAGAAAGTTCTACAGTCTGTTTACAACCAGTTTATTTCACTCCACGGATACCGAAAATACTGTGAGCTTCCACTCTATTTTTGAATGCATTAACTGACTACATCCTGCTGCAATGCATTCCAAGAATTCACCACTCTCTGACTAATAAATATTTCCTAATATCCAATCTAGATTTGTAGCTGTGCCCTCTTGTTCTTGTAGCCGGTTGTACTTTGAAAAACTTGGTTTAGTCTAATTTATACTTTCTATTTATTATTTTATACACTTGTATTAAGTCACCTCGAATTCTTCTTTGTTCTAGAATTCTTCTTTGTTCTAGACACTGGAGATCAGGTTTTTTTCCTCCATCATAACTATAATTCTGAAACCCCGCGATCATTTTTGTAGCGCTTCTTCATACCCTTTCCAGCATGTTTATATCCACTCTATTATATGGATTCCACACCTGAACACAGTACTCTAATTTAGGTCTCAATAATGATTTATATAACTTGACTATTACTTCCCAGCTCTTATGTGAAATGTTTCTTTTTATCATGCCCCTTTTTCACTGCGACCTGGACTTGCTTCCGCACCTTTTCATGTGTGATCTATTATAAACAGCATAGGTTATTTAACAAAAACTAATTGAAAAGTGATAATTTGGAACATGTCCTGCACCTTTGACATAGAATATGATCTGTTCACATTTATTTCAAAGTTTAATTTTCAATATTTGGTCATCATTATTTGAAAGTTCCGATGTGTTCTGATAAAAGCTAATAAAGTTATTTCTTTGTTACATTTGGGATGGTTTGTTCATGTAACCTTGTATGTGTGCGACTTTTTCATCTTCTTCTTTTACTTCTTCTCCTCCTCCACCTCCTTCTCTTCCTCAGAATCCTCAGACTCCGTATGATCTTCATCTTCTTCTTGTTTTCCCTCACCTCCTCCTCAGTCTCCTCCTCATCTTCTTCTTCTTCTTCTTCTTCTTCTTCTTCTTCTTCTTCTTCTCCCCCACCTCCTCCCACATCACCTCCATCTCTTGCTCAGCCTCATCCTCATCTTCTTTTTCTTTTTCTCCCTCATCTTCCACTTCTTCTTCTTCTCATTTCTTCCTTATGCTCAGCCTCCTCATTGGTATCTCCTTCTTTATTCTTTTCCTCTTATTTGTCTTCTTCTTCCTCACTTCTTCTGTTTTCCTCTTTCTCGTTGTCTTTATCCCCAGCGTCCTCGTCCTCATCTTCTTCCTGGTCATCATCTCTTTCTTCTTCTTCTTTGACGTAAGTACTAAACAAGACGCTGTGTCGTATCTTGTCGCATGGCAGCGAAATTTGCGCCTATCGGTCCCTATTCTCTTAATCAGCTATGAGTCTCTGGCTTCTGTCAGCTCTTTGTCTGTGCTGTAGTGCTATGAGTAGATGGCTGCTGTCAAGTAAGACATTTTGACGGAGACCTCACCTAACGACAGAGGTGGAACATTCTGACCAAATCTTCAATTCACGTTACAGTCAGGTGAAACATATTGACAAAGTCCACACTTCACATTACAGTCAGGTGAAACATATTGACAAAGTCCACACTTCCGTTACAGTCAGGTGAAACATATTGACAAAGTCCACACTTCACTTTATAGTCAGGTGAAACATAGACAAAGTCCCCACTTCACGCTCATCATCATTGGCTCTTGTTGTCTAGTCAGACGAAAGTAATTGTGCTATTATCACAAAGACCGGACAGAAATATAGAGACCATGTGTTGCCCATGTAGTACGGTCCCTCTCTCGGTCTGCCTTGTTTACTCCAAGGGAAAGGTGATACCAATAAATTTGGAACAAGGCAAGCTGCAGAAGCTGCCGGATCAGCCGAGCAATGCTCTATCTGTTCGCCTGTCGGAGCTTCACTCCTAGACCAGCCGGCAACCAAGGCTTAGGTCCTGGTCTGCCCTATCACAACACTCAACTGAGGTTGTCTTTCCTCGCTCTAGGATAAGGCATTGCATCCTATTGCTTGTGCTCCTTGGCACATCGTCGGTTGTCAGGTACAGTAGATGCTGACCAACTTTCAGAGTTATCAGAAAACAGGCTGCACAGCCATATCTGACAAAACCCGTCAAGATACGCCAGTATCTTATCTGCAAGGCTTCAGAGGTTTGAAATCAGTTTTCCTTCTCCTAGATGAGCTGCCTTCCTAGGCTGTCGAACCCCTGGTTTTAAGGTACCGGTGACTCGCCTTCCGCCCCTTCTCCTGTTAGTCAAAACAGTTCTGCCGCGCGAAGGCCAGTAGATGGACTTTGTTGTCATAGGTTATATGAGACGCACGCCATGGGAGCATTTAGTTGGTGTTGAGAGTTCATCCTCAAGCCCACCCCCGGGTATAACAACATGTAGAACCACACGCTACAGTTAAGTGAAACACACTGACAAAGTCCTCACTTCAGGTCAGGGTCGTATGAAATATGCTGATCAAGCACGCATCTCTCATAATGATCATGGTTAAGATGCTGGACAAGATCTCATCCAAAGCCAGGGCCAGTTTAAGCATGTTGATCAGAACTCTATCTTACAGTATGGTCAGGTAAGACATATTGATCAAGACTTCACATCAAGCCAGGTGAAACATGCTGACCCACGTCTAACATCACTTCATAGTCAAGTGAAACACACTGACCCACACCTAACATCACTTTATGGTCAAGTGAAACACACTGACTCACACCTAATATCACTTCATGGTCAAATGAAACGTACTGACCAACACCTAACATCACTCTAGGGTCAAGTTAAACATACTGACCTACACCTAACATCACTTCAGGGTCAAATGAAGCATGTTTATTGAAACCTCATCTCATTCCTGAGTCAAGTGAAACAAACTGACCAAGATCTCTCCTCACTCCACGAGAAGGTCAAACATCCTGACCAAGACCTAACATCACTGCACGGTCAGGGGAAACATACTGACCAAGACTTAACATCACTTCAGGATCAAGAGAAACAAACTGATCAAGATCTGGACTTACGTCAGGAACAAATGAAACAAATTGACCAAGACCTCACATCACTACAGAGCCATGTAAAACAGTATGACCAAGATCCGGACTTACGCCAGGGTCAAGCAAAACAAGCTAAGCAAAACTCCACCTCACGCAAGGATCAGGTGACACACATACTGAACAAAACTCCACCTCATGCAAGGATCAGGTGACACACATACTGACCAAAACTCCACCTCATGCAAGGATCAGGTGACACACATACTGACCAAAACTCCACCTCACGCAAGGTTCAGGTGACACATATACTGACCAAAACTCCACCTCATGCAAGGATCAGGTGACACACATACTGACCAAAACTCCACCTCATGCAAGGATCAGGTGACACACATACTGACCAAAACTCCACCTCACGCAAGGATCAGGTGACACACATACTGACCAAAATTCCACCTCAAGTTGTCGTCGTTCTAGAAAAAAAAATGCTGTTACAATAGCCTAGCAAACGAGGTATAGATCGAAGCTGTGATCCCCATCGTCGTGAGCCTACTAAGAAGGCTCGCGTTACACTACAGCAAGAAATTTCAACTGAAGCGTGGTCAAAAGTGAAAAACTTAGCACAAGTATCTTCTCACAACTCCTTATTTTGTTGTTGTTTTGTTTTGTTCTGTTTTTTTGTTTTTGTTTATTATCTTGTTGGGAATTTGATTTTAAATGACTTGAATAAACCAACAGACGTTACATTGTTTATAGGTTCCTCAGCACGAACTTATACACCGTCTATTCCACAGCGGTTCTCCAGATTGGCTTTGCTGACATTCTATATACAAATTTAGGTTAGACGAATTAACTCCCATTTGATCGATTCATAAACGAACTTTCAAAACCCTTTTTGACCGACCACTTTTGTAACTTATTCATCTTCTTCAGCATTCTGAGCAGGTCGTTGTGACGTAGTTTACAGTGAGGCTGCAATGTCTGCGTCTTTCGGTCTGACAAATCCGGTTTTAGCTGACTTTTTCTGGGTACCTGATTTGTCTTCCCACTGCGATCCGTATTCTCTTAGCCTGACTACAGAAGAGCATTATGTTTCTAGGGCCACCTCTTACAGGCAGAATAAGGTTTTGGTCAGCTCTGGTTCGCTGACCCTGATGCAAGCTTCCAGATATGAGTCATCGAATGCTGTCAGCTCATTCAATGTGATGCATCTTCAGCCCCACTTGTGTAACTGATTCTTCAGAATTGTTCTCATGATAAATTACTGGTTCGATGGAAGGAGAAACACCGGAGCGTCACACAGTGGTTAAGAAGACGCGTCATTGCAACATGGACATGTTGATATATTGTCGCCAGAATGTTGCATAGGTTGGAACAGACTGGTAACTAAAGTTGTTGCAGAAAACTCACGAACATTAATTTCAATTCGTTAAAGATATCGGCTAGCTTTTTGTTGCATTGAAGACAAAGTAAGAGCAGATGAGCATTTGTGTCTCACCAGAGCAAAACCAAGGTTCCCGATAGGTTGTGAAAGAATCCGATACCAAATTGCTGGTTAAAACCGGCAGTGAGCAACCTCGCTCTTTGTAGGCAAGGTCTATATGTTACTCAACAATTTGAGATTGCTCGCGGACAAGGTGTACCCAGAATCCCAGTGTGGCTTCAAAGTAGGTAGATCGACTACGGACATGATTTTATCTTTTCGTCATATCCAGGAGAAGCGCAGTGGACAGGACCAGCCGCTCTATATGATGTTTCTAGACCTCATCAAGGTCTTCGACTTGGTTAGTAGAATGGGTCTATTCGAACTCCTCGAGATCGACTGCCTCCCTCCCCCACCCCTCCACCCAACTGCGCAACAAGATAATTTATGTCTACACTGATATGAAGGGCTCGGTCCTGAACTGTGTATCTTCTTCAAACTCTTTTTCCATCAAGAGTGGAGTAAAGCAGGGATGTGTGCTCTCGCCAGCAATATTTGGGATCTTTTTCTCGATGCTCATATCGTATTCTTATGGGACGTCTGTGGACGGTGTTTATCTGCACACCAGGTCAGATGGGCGGCTGTTTAACCTGTCGCGACTTCCTGCAAGGACCAAGGTGATGACGGTTAGCCTTAGGGAGATGTTGTTTTCGGATGATGTGGTTCTAGTGACCAATAGTAAGAAGGCATGCATAATGGAAGACAGACTCGCCGAGGGGTGCAATAAGTTTGGACTCACCATAAGTCTGGAAAAGCCCAAGATCCGCGCACAGTGTATTTACACTCACTTCAACATTAAAATTGATTGTCAACATCTTCACTTATCTCGGTTCTGCCATCAGCAATACTCTCTTGCTCGAGAAGTAGATAGACAGTAGGCTTGACAGGACAAGAACCGTCATTGTCCGCCATACGAAGAGAGTCTGGTAGAACAATGCGCCCTCTCACTACACCAAATTCCGGGTCTATCAGACTTGCATCTTTGACACTCCCATGTATGGAAGTGAGACTTCGGGCACTTACACTTAACATTAGCGGCGGCACAACATCTTTAACTTGAGGTGTCTATGGCGTATATTGGGGATTGGGTGGCAAGAGAGAGTGCCACAAAATGTGATTTTACTGCGAGGAAACACTTCCAGCATGTACTCGCGGTTGAGCCAACGACCCCCTCGGTGTATGGGACATGTTTACTACATGGAAGATCAGAGGCTACAAAAGGATATCTTCAATGGATAGCTGAACATTTGTACCAGAATAGTCGGCGTCCCACACTGCCATTCAAGGACGTATTCAAGAGGGATATTAAGTCATGCGACATCCCATTCGAAAGCTGGGAAATAATTGGTCAGGATTGAGCTGTTTGGAATGTGTCATTTAGAAGGGTATAGTAGCTATCGCCGCTTGAAGAGATTGGGAACAGCCCGGCAAGCCATCCTTCTCAGCATGATTGTACGATCTGTGGCAGGGACTATCATTCGCAGTTCAGCCGTTACAGACACAGCGCACTGTATTCATAAAAATTCACTGAAATACAGAAGACAGAGCTGGACATAACTCACATGGTGCCACATACATAGTCTACAGAAGTTGAGACGACTATTATGATAAATTGTATTAGAGATAATGAATAAACAAAGTTATAAAGATGCCGAGCAGTGCATGCGCAGTAACGGTCGGCGACCCAAAGCTGAATGCTAGAATCAGGGTCAGCGACCCAAAGCTGCCAAGGCCCTTCTCCATCTCCATGTGGTGATCATGGACAAAAGGCCGCAACAAAGCAGACTAACTAAGGAGAAGGGATCGAAGAGGGAAGACTAACCAGGTACATAAAAAATGCATGCTGAAATCGGATGTATCGGACCGATACTACACATATCGCGGTCAAGCTGTAATCTACGACACTACGCATTCCGCTATCTGGACTGTAGCCTACCACTTTTTATAGCCATTTGACAGATCAGTAAAGGGAGTTCTTGTACAAACGAAGAAAAAGAAAAAGAAGAAGAAGCAAAGGAAGAAAAGCAATTAAAAACATTTATGATCTTTATTTCTTCACATTGAAACAATGTCAGAAGAAACAGGCCGTAATTAAGAACTGCAGAACATTAATTAATAATGTCTGTCTAAGTGAGTCACTAATAACAGTTCATGACTTAGTAATATCTATCTATATCTATTCTATCTATCTATCTATTGTCTGATCCTGGTTTGCCTTTCGGCGTCAGGTGTATAAGTGACATCTGGGCAGTGCCTTGGTGTGTGCTTCGTTTAAGGTGGAACTCAATAGTACGATAGCAACTATCACCGACAGAATCATTTTTGAGTGTCTGTTTGTTTGTTTTGTTTGCGTTCGCTTTATTTCTCTATTCCCAAAGGCTGTGTGCGTTGCACTACGGTTTTTATGTTGCCCCTGTCGGCCCAGTGCATCCTACTTCGGCATCCATTTTATGTAAGGGTTTGCAACCACCTGTATTTTCTGAGGGTTTTCTTCTCCCGTTGCTGTGATGGGGATCGAACCCAGCACTTTCGGGCTGTGAGCCATTATCAAGTGAACGTCTTAGTTAGTTAGTAGCCCCTTTCAGGCATGACTGATTATAGGATGATATGACTTAGTCATAAACAAAAAAGATATACATAGCTTTTCTTGTTTACTTTTTCCTTGTTGTGTTGTCTTTTCTCTTCTCTGTGTTGTCGTTTCCCTTCTCTGTGTTGTCGTTTCCCTTCTCCGTGTTGTCGTGTCACTTATCTATGTTGTCGTTTCACTTCTCTGTATTGTCGTTTCACTTCTCCGTGTTGTCGTTTCACTTCTATGTGTTGTCGTTTCACTTCTCTGTATTGTCGTTTCACTTCTCTGTGTTGTCGTTTCACTTCTCTGTGTTGTCGTTTCACTTCTCTGTATTGTCGTTTCACTTCTCTGTGTTGTCGTTTCACTTCTCTGTATTGTCGTTTCACTTCTCTGTGTTGTCGTTTCACTTCTCTGTATTGTCGTTTCACTTCTCTGTGTTGTCGTTTCACTTCTCTGTATTGTCCTTTCACTTCTCAGTGTTGTCGTTTCACTTCTCTTGTGTTGTCCTTTCACTTCTCTTGTGTTGTCCTTTCACTTCTCTTGTGTTGTCCTTTCACTTCTCTTGTGTTGTCCTTTCACTTCTCTTGTGTTGTCCTTTCACTTCTCTTGTGTTGTCCTTTCACTTCTAAGTGTTGTCGTTTCACTTCTCTTGTGTTGTCGTTTCACTTCTCTGTGTTGTCGTTTCACTTCTCTGTGTTTTTCGTTTCACTTCTCTGTGTTGTCGTTTCACTTCTCTGTGTTGTCGTTTCACTTCTCTGTATTGTAAGAGCGTCTCTTCACAAAGCGCGATGTGGCTATTTAGGGTATATACCGAAAATGTGAAAAATCACAGACTTATTTCCCTTCTCGGTGTCCCCGGGGAAAGTCTACTCTAGGATTCTAGAACGGTGATTAAGAGGTCAAGCAGAGCCAGATATGGACGAGACTCAATGTGGGTTTCGGGCAAACAGAAGTACTCAAGACCTTATCTTTACACTCAGACAACTGATGGCAAACAGAAGTACTCAAGACTTTAACTTTACACTCAGGCAACTGCAAACAGAAGTACTCAAGACTTTAACTTTACACTCAGACAACTGAGTGAAAAGGCTCTTGAAAATGAAAAGGAGGTGCATCTTGGATTTCGGGAAAGCATTTGATAAAGTCCCTTGGGACAAACACTGGGAGTGCCTGACAAGGAAAAACATCACAGGACCCTTGTTTTCTGCCATACAGTTTCTATAAAATATGCAGAAATTATGTTCGGACATCAAATTAAAAGTCAGGCGAGCTCAGCACCAATAGCAGAGTAAGAGGCGAGCTCAGCACCAATAGCAGAGTAAGAGGCGAGCTCAGCACCAATAGCAGAGTAAGAGGCGAGCTCAGCACCAATAGCAGAGTAAGAGGCGAGCTCAGCACCAATAGCAGAGTAAGAGGCGAGCTCAGCACCAATAGCAGAGTAAGACAGGGTAGCATTCTATCACCGTACCTTTTTATACTCCTCATGGATGACTACAGCCCAAAAAAGGCAACTACAAACTTCAGAAATGAGATACCTAAGAAAAGCTGTTCAGGTGACGAAAATGGACACGATCCGTAACATGACAATACGTATCAATCTCGAAGTCCATCCCCTGCAGACATGAGTGGAGCAGTCCCAACTACAGTGGTTTGGCCGTGTCTGTAGAATGGAAGAAGATCGGATACTAAGGCGGTCAGGGGAAATAAAAGTCAAGGACGCAGACCCCCAGGATTACCTGAGTCATATAATAACACAAGACAGATCTGTTCCTCTCCATTCTTACCTCACGCTCTAATTCATTTGACTCTGTCCAACAATCACATTCTTACACAACTTTCAGACACGCTCTCAGGGGAGGCCTTTCCATTGCGCTTTGGTTGGGTTGACCTCTGAGATCGCCATAACTAGCATATGTACATGCAGACACACACACGCATCCAAGCACTGGTTAATTACGTTCTGAAATCACCTATTGACTGCGGTTTGGGATGGAAAGGGTCGTGCCTCCGCCAGTAGAAAACAGAAAGGCAAATCTTTTACACCCCCCTTCCCCCACGCCAAAAAAACAACAACAAAACCCCCAAAAAACAACCAAAACCATAAATACATATAACAATATGAAGCACTAAAGGATGCTACCATTTATACAAGCGAAAGGGAAACTGCCAATCCTGCGACAACCACGGATACATTTGTCTCTTATCAACTGCTGGCCACCAGATATTGACACAAGTTCTTCTCACCAAATTGATCGATCAGTAAGTTGCAAAAAGCCAATGTGGCAACAGAGTGGGTCAGGGAAAAGTGGATATGCTATAAGCGGCTCGGCAACTCCATGAGAAATGTCAAGAGCAACATCCTGGTCTACAGATGACTTTCATAGACTTGACACTGGCTTTTGACAGGATCAACAGAGATGGAGGATCATGAGGAAATGTGGCTGCCTAAGTAGGTCGCCAAACAATTGCCCTGCTCAGTGATAGCCCACAGGGTTGTGTTGATAAAGTTCCGGAGGGATGGTCAACCTTTCAATCACAGCAACCTGCACGCTCAAACCAAGGCCAAGGATACAACCATCTACAACCTACTGTATGCTGTTGACTGTACCCTCACTGCCACCACTGAAAAGCACATGAAGCCATATGTGGACAAGTTCTCTACTACAGTCTGCGGCATGTTCGGTATCACCATAAATACAAAAAAGTAACTGAAGTTGTTTCAGTCTGCCTGAGTGGCGTATATCGCAACCCAGGTATCAGAGTTTAGAAAATGCGCCTGCAATAAGTAGACAACTTCCCTTACCTGGCCTGTACTGAGTACTCTCTCCGGGGAAACTACCATTCATTGGGGTCAACAACAGAATCTCCAAGGTCAGCGCTGCTTTACGGAGGCTGCTGAACAGCGTGTTGGGTTGACTTGGTCGAAGCCTTGATAGGAAAGCCTTGAGTCTACCTCGCTGTAGTGCTCACATCCACTCTGTAATGCCACAAAGACAGGCTATGTACATCAGCAGACATGTTAGAAAGCATTAGGATTACAGACCGATCACAAACAACTTTTCAGTATACATCTGTCACATTCATACAATACATATGTTCATATCAAATGTCACAGTAAAGTATAAGTACCACATAACGTTCTAGACTAACACAAAGTGTTATCACAGAGAGATAGATAGATAGATATAGAGATAGAGATAGATATATAGTTAGATAGAGAGAGAGAGAGAGAGAGAGAGAGAGAGAGAGACAGAGCGAGAGAGAGAGAAAGTGTAAGCGATCCACGGAGCCTCTGTTATCAATACTATTGATAAGCATATTATGATCCCTTCATATTTAAGTCATTTTGATTCTACCAGCACACGATACCTGCCATTTCATCGCTTGACACATCTGCTGGGATTATGGACCGTTGTCACTTGTACTAAGACCTTATTCATCTTGTTAGATTGTTTCTGATGGAAATTTTCCAGCTTTTTTAGCACACCAGAAGATCTCTACTTGTGAACACAGTTTTGACACACTTATCCTGGGTACTTGGGTAGAGTGAGAAGTCTGATAGAAAGGTTTGGTGAGTAAGGTAGGAAGTCTGATAGAAATGTTTGGGGAGTAAGGTGGGAAGTCTGATAGAAATGTTTGGGGAGTAAGGTGGGAAGTCTGATAGAAAGGTTTGGCGAGAAAGGTGGGAAGTTTGATAAAAAGATTTGGTGAGTAAGGTGGGAAGTCTGATAGAAAGGTTTGGCGAGCAAGGTGGGAAGTTTGATAAAAAGATTTGGTGAGTAAGGTGGGAAGTCTGATAGAAAGGTTTGGCGAGCAAGGTGGGAAGTTTGATAAAAAGATTTGGTGAGTAAGGTGGGAACTCTGATAGAAAGGAATGTCTTACAAGTCAAAACGGTCAAAGTTTGTAGCATATGGGAGGCGTATTGAACACGAAGAAAGTACGACTGGCTACCATGGAAGAGTGTGGGACCTTCTCATTTATTACCAAGGAAAGTATGGCTAGCCACCATAGAAGAGTGTGGGACCTCCTCCTTTATTACCAAAGAAAGTACGGCTAGCCACCATAGAAGAGTGTGGGACCTCCTCATTTATTACCGAAGAAAGTACGACTGGCCACCATAGAAGAGTGTGGGACCTCCTCATTTATTACCAAAGAAAGTACGGCTAGCCACCATAGAAGAGTGTGGGACCTCCTCATTTATTACCGAAGAAAGTACGACTGGTCACCATAGAAGAGTGTGGGACCTCCTCATTTATTACCAAAGAAAGTCATGGATCAGACAAATAATAAAACACGCGATGCAGATGAAACCTTCTACAATTGAAGGACTTTTGGTTTCACACTTACTCTGATGTTTCCAAAATGGTTGTAGTTGATATCATGCACCTCTACCTACCTGTGAAATACAATGCTCCCAGCTCCTGTCGTCCAGGTAATGAATAGGGAACAACGAATAGCTGCACTGTTTACTGTCAAGTGTGTCATAAAAGACGAAAAAGTGGGCATGGGGCTAACTAACTCATGATGTAGACACTTTAAGTCGCACGAAAAAAAGAAGATATATTCACCTCTTGGTAGAAGTGGAGCGACAAAGAAAGTAAAACAATGCTATCAGTTGTTCTTCATAGTAAACCTAATTGTAGAATCAGATGTAGTGTTTAAGGTCAGATTCATGACTGATATTATTATACGTTGATCCTAACATTTAAAAGTTGACTGCTGAAAATCTTAAACAGGAATAGAGGAGTGTTGATTTCATATTAAATATCATTATATATAATGACTTCGTCTTCTTCTGATCCCCAGAAAAACAAATCATTTACTTCGTTCTTAGGTCAAATATAGAACGTTCTTTCAATCATAGAAGACTACTTAACACTAAGCTGCCTTTTTGACACGTGTGAATGGTGTAGTGTGCAAATTCATGAAATGTGTCGTCTTCTACCGTATGTTGGTTAGACATCGCAGTTATTCGATTAAGAGGGCATGTTTCCAGTGTGGCAGTGAACAGATCCATGTTTCTATAGCCCTTGTTCATTATCATACACTCAACCCAATGGCTCCAATAATGTAATTTCTGTGTCTTGTCTTTTTGAGGCTCACAGCATTCCCAAAATATTTCCGTTTTCAGGACGCATTTCTGTGCTTCCCTAACCTAAAACTGTCCTCAGTTTACATACAAGGTAGACGTTGTTTCATGCCAGGTGTATCTCGTCTAGGTAAATTGTTTCATGCCAGGTGTATCTCTTCTAGGTAAGTTGTTTCATGTCAGGTGTATCTCATCTAGGTAAGTTATTTCACGTCAGGTGTATCTCTTCTAGGTAAGTTGTTTCATGCCAGGTGTATCTCTTCTAGGTAAGTTGTTTCATGCCAGGTCTATCTCTTCTAGGTAAGTTGTTTCATGCCAGGTGTATCTCTTCTAGGTAAGTTGTTTCATGTCAGGTGTATCTCTTCTAGGTAAGTTGTTTCATGCCAGGTGTATCTCTTCTAGGTAAGTTGTTTCATGCCAGGTGTATCACTTCTAGGTAAGTTGTTTCATGCCAGGTGTATCTCTTCTATGTAAGTTGTTTCATGCCAGGTGTATCTCTTCTATGTAAGTTGTTTCATGCCAGGTGTATCTCTTCTAGGTAAGCTGTTTCATTGGACTAAGATGAATCACATGAAGCAGTGCTCCTTCAAACTGAGCTCTACTGCCAACTAGTGGGCGATTATATCCTTCATGTGGGCGGTAGCAGAATAATGACATGCTGTATTAAACACAAACTGTGGAAACTATCGCAAAATACCATTTAACCAAATGAAGTGCATATTTAGAGAACCTGTGTTTTTTGTTTATTGGCAGCATACGGCTGGGAAACATGGACAGTTACCCAAACGTCGAGTCCTTTGAGTCAAACTGTTATAGTGGGATCAAGACCTTGAGCAGCACATGAACTGCAGGGGTCAGCGACCCATAGCTGACTGCTAGCGTCAGGGCCAGCGAACCAGAGCTGCCAAGACCCTTCTACACCTCCACGCGGTGATCCTGGATAACAGGCTGCAGCAGGGCAGACTGGCTAAGGAGAAGGGATCGAAGAGGGAATGTTAACCCGGTACTCAAAAAATGCTTGCTGAGGTCGGATGTGTTGGACCGAAAGGTGCAAATATCGCAGCCAAGCTGTAAACTATGACACAACGCATTCCGTTCTCTGGACTACATTCTGCCACTTACCCTTTCAGGGTTTGGTAGCGGGAGTTTGAGAATAAACGAAGAAGAAGAAGAAGAAGAAGAAACTGTTATAGAAAGATCCTCAGAATACCGTGGACCAAAAGATGAAGAATGCAATAATTACACAATAGTTGAGCATAGACGAGAGCCGGTGTATAATATCCATCAAGAACAGAAAAGTGAAATACTTTGGCCACATCAACAGACACAATGGTCTTGAGAGATTGGTAGTGTAAGGTATGGTGCCGGAAAAGAGAGGCAGAAGTATGACAAGAAAGCGATGGCGTCAAGATGTCAAGGAATGCTTGATTAAGACTGGAGCAGGCTGTAGATTCGGCAAGAGCGAGTTTCTTTCAGATGGACTGTGATGGGGGCGACGTTCTGCAAAGGACTTGTCACATGATGATTAAAGACATCCAAAATACACACTCAGTGGACGATCAGGGAATTTTCTTCTTTTAAAATGTTAGTGGACGTTAAGGACAATTTACCGCCACGAAAGTTATAAAAGTGGGCTCAGGTATAACAAGGAATAGAGCACTGATCTAAAGTGAGGGGTTAGACGCATTGTTAGAAGTTCCATGTAATCAGTGTGGCAGTCGTGAAATTATTGTCTCTATTTCACACTGAGCTTCACTACACACAAATACACACACACATTTCATCAGCACATACAACTTAAAACAGCCCTGATTTAATAAAAATACAAATCTCAATGTTTGTCATTACAAACAGGAAATTGGAATAGAATGGGAACTAGTGATGTGTTATGATTCATGTCTATCCATGCTAGGTGAGTGACGTCACAAGACAGTCTAGTTCAAGGCCGTGTTTGAAGTGCTCAGTCATTTTGTGTATTCACTTTCTTGAGAGGAATGAAAATAAACACTCACAGACACACAAACACATGCATACACATACATCCACACGTGCCCACACACCCGCACGTATACACATTCATTTCATCTTCAAAACGCATCTCATACCCCCGTCCCCACTGCTTTTCTTTACAGAAGCGATGATTTAATTACTATTATAATTCTTCTAGCAATCCTGTTTGCAGAGGTGTTTATAGAGGTTCCTTGGAACAACAAGTAGCAGCTGAATGCAGCTTGCATTATAAAGTGTTGGTGATTCTTGTATAGTGGATGGCTTTACATGGTCACACATACATACACGTACAACTACGACATGAATGTCTATATGTATGTCTAATTTACTTGGGTCCGTATCAATACCAGGCCTTCCATCTGGTGTATGTTACTGATGTCATTGCTTGAATATAACATATGTGTACAACTTGACAGTAATGTGTATATGTGTCAATACCCGGACTGTAAGAATGTGCATATTGTCAGCTGTTTGTTTACATTCAGGAATATAGCAACTTAACATTAATATACATATATAAACAACAAACGAAAACATACCAGGGTAAAGTATAGTTTCATGTTTACGTGCTTCAAATATCACACTGTGACTACTACGTCCACAATTATCTAGCCAACATCAAACATGCACGATCCCATAGGTTTGATGTTATTATAATGATGATAGTGGACGAGTTGTGCTTGAAAAAAGTAAGTGTAGCGTTTAGAGATGAGCAGTAAGATTAACAGTTTATAGATAATTTGTTAGAGAAAATGTTTATAAACAAGGCCAGATACCTTTGCTTACGTTGTTATTATCCAATACTTGAACAACAAATAAAGCAACACACGTCTTTAGTAAAGGCACCTTATATTTAAACCGTACACACCACTCAATATAGGATTTCCGATTACCCAGACAACAGATACACGACCTAGTCGTGAACAATGTTCACATGGCGAATGTTTACCTCGTCACAAGGGCAATGTATCCCTTACAAAAAAGAAAGCCAATGAATGCTACTATCGTTTGTTTCCCTTTATACATCAACGGATGATAATAAATAGATACTCAATTTACTGAATTGTTTAATATTTCATCAAAGCAAATTGGGACCTATAATTTTATGTAATGATGCAATTCAGTTTATGACACAAATTACTATGAGGTAAGTTGTAACATTTAGTTGTATTTAATGTACATGATTAAATTCTTTTTGAAAACAATAAACAAATAGGGGAAACCAGAAGAGACACTGCTTCCAAAGTTTGCAGCATAAAGGTTAACTCTAACATTACTATTTGCAACTATATGGACCAGCTAGTGTTTTTGTAGCCACTTGCCTAATCCGTTCCGCGACTTAGACGCATCCGTGTAGGTTCAAGGTTCAGTTCAGTGTAAGGATGCTACCTTACACAGGTAGATCGGGGTCAGAGCTGGTTCCTCCCCATATGTCAAGTAAATAGGGCGAAAGCAATGAACTCGCAATATGTACAGCCATGTGGATCTGCTGCAGGGCCATAGATCACTCTTTCTATGCTGTATTAAATTACCCCTAGACTGAGGGGAGACGCCCAAGGCAGGTTCTCTCTTGCGATTTTTTGTTTACAATATTCCGGGAAAGATAACTTTTGCTGTCTTTAATGTTTTTTAAAATTAATGTGGTTGCAACCCTTTAGAAGTTTAAAAATAAATACTTTGTATATAAACATTTAAACATAAATAATAGTTCGAATTTAAATATCCCAGGTGGTGGGTTCGATCCCCATCACAGCACTGGAAGTTACCCCGGGGAAGTAAACCCTTAGAAAATGCAGGAGGAAGCAGACCCTTACATAAAATGTATGCTGAAGTCGGATGCACTGGGCCGACAGGCGCAAAATAAAAACCACAGTGCAACGCACACCGCCTTGGGGATAAGAGAAATAAGGCGAACGCAAAAAAAAATAAAAAAAATATCCCAAACGATTCCCCTTCTCTGTGTACTCCCCTTACTCTTTCATTTGACGCTGTCCTACAGTCACACTCCTGCACAACTTTCACACGTGCCCTCAGGGTGAGGCCCTTCCATTGCACTTTGGTTGGGCTAGCTTCTGAGGGCGCACAAACCTAGCATAGGTACATACAGACGCACACATGCACCCACGCACTGGTTTATGCGTCCTGATATCGCCCAATGGACTACGGCCTGGGGTGGAAAGGCCGCGCCTCCGCCAGTAGAAACTAGTTAGGCAAACATCTAAGCAACAACAACATGTTCAATGAGATACATAGCAGATACAAATGTGGCTGGTTCCCATGGATGCATAACAAGGTATTAGAAAACACAATTAAACATGATAAGACCCCAGAACATGTAAAGTCCATATAGCAGTTTTAGTGCAGATGCTTTTAATGAGAAGGTACAGGTTTCGTTTCGTGGTTTCGTTGTATAATATTGTATATCAGAGAAGACATGCCAGAGTAAACGAACTGGGTCTCGTAAAATCTATTGTCTCGAAACAATGAAGTCTCTAGTATTTAGTTACTAACATCATTGACTAAATGTATATAATTGTTTTTTGCAAGACAAACAAGCTGAGACACCTTACAGCAAAGTCTCGAACACAGACCTCAGTGAACGTTATGCAGCTTCCTTTATTTAATTTGATAAATCCACGAATACATAAACAACGAGTTAACAAAGTTGATATACTTAGATCATTTTCATTGACATCATTTCTGATATAATCAGTAGTTTTTTTGTTGGGTGGATAGTCCTTATAGATGGTGGTTTGACAGGCCATGTTGATGTTGGTGAGCTTCACTCGTCTGTGCTGTGTTGTTGTCCCTTAGCTAGTAGTGAGCTGCGAACATTTGGATGTCCTTGATCACCCCAATAGTTCATGTTGAAACTCGTTTATTTTGTATTCTGTGTTGAATGTTTAGAGTACAGAGAAACGAGATGATTAAAGTAAATATATATATATAGAGAGAGAGCGAGCGAGATAGAGAGATAGATAGAGAGGGGGAGAGAGAGAAAGAAAGAGATAGAAAATATTGACAATAAGGCGAGAGAGAAAGAGACAAGCAGACATGCAGACAGAGACACAAGCAGGCAGGCAGAGAGACACGGAGAGATGGAGGGATGGACGATTAGACGCGTTTTGGATGGGTGGGGAAATGAATGAATGAATGGATTGGAATATATAGAAAGAGAGAAATGTACACAGCTCTGATAATTAATCGACGCATAATTAAAGAAAATGTAAGGTAATCAATGACGGCTTGAAATGGTCAAGGGAAATCCAGTAGCAGTCACAGTTGTCAATGATGAAGTGTTAGAGACTTATATACATTAAGCCTCAATTTTGTGAAAGCTTTTTATTTAATTTGACATGACCGCTATCCTGATGCGTGGAATTATATTTCTCCATTGTTAACCAATGACTCACTAAGCCAGGGAGCTGACATTGTTTACTCTAACCTCTACTAGTGCTACCTGTTGGTCTCCAATATTGACGGACACTGGACAGGTCATTCAAAAGTACTACAGATAAAAGTGTTCTTTTTATATCTACTATTATGTATACATATGTTATATTATAAGTAGCAGATGCAGTGAATATTAAAGCTTTTTTGTAAACAGAAACCAAAAAACAAAAAAACAAAAAAATAATGGCCACTCACAGAACAAGAAGACGACATAAAATTTAATTTTGGAATAAGGAAATAGAACATGCCACGAAATTCAAGTATCTGAGCTCCCGAATTAACAACAATGGCGGCTGCTGAAAGAAAATCACAAGGAGATTGGCAATGGCAATCCAGAGGCTACACAACCTGAGAATATGTTGGCAGCATATTAGAAGCCACACAACCTGAGAAAATGTTGGCAGAATACCAGAGGCTACACATCCTGAGAAAATGTTTGCGGCATACCAGAGGCTACACAACCTGAGAAAATATTGGCAGCATACCAGAGGCTACACAACCGGAGAAAATATTGGCAGAATACCAGAGGCTACACAACCGGAGAAAATATTGGCAGCATACCAGAGGCTACACAACCGGAGAAAATATTGGCAGCATACCAGAGGCTACACAACCGGAGAAAATATTGGCAGAATACCAGAGGCTACACAACCGGAGAAAATATTGGCAGCATACCAGAGGCTACACAACCGGAGAAAATGTTGGCAGAATACCAGAGGCTACACAACCGGAGAAAATATTGACAGCATTCCAGAGGCTACACAACCGGAGAAAATGTTGGCAGCATACCAGAGGCTACACAACCGGAGAAAATATTGGCAGCATACCAGAGGCTACACAACCGGAGAAAATGTTGGCAGAATATCAGCAATTTAACAAAAGTGATAATTTTGAGAACATGTTTTTCTCCAGTGGCAGCATTCGGTTGCAAAACATAGACAGATACCAAATCCTAGAAAAAGTAAAACGTGCCCTTCACGTTGAAATGGTATAGACGGGTCCTGAGACCAGCATGGACTGAATACAGAAAAATGCAGACATTCGACAAGAGTTGAGCGAAGAGGAGAACTGTCTCAATAATTATATCATGAACATAAAATGTAAAATACTTTAGCCCCATCAATGGACACAACGGACTTAAGAGAACGGTAATAGAAGGCAGAGGCAGACAAAGAAAGCGATGGCCCCAAGATGTCAAGGATTGCTTGGCATGACTCTGGAACAGGCTGAAGATTTGGAAAGATGGGGGCTGTGATGGGAGCGACGTTTTCCATACGACATGCTACATGATAAGGAAGCTATATTCCACTCACTCATAAACTTGTTTACTCCCAGCCACGACATGCTACATGATAAGGAAGCTATATTCCACTCACTCATAGACTTGTTTACTCCCAGCCACGACATGCTACATGATAAGGAAGCTATATTCCACTCACTCATAGACTTGTTTACTCCCAGCCACGACATGCTACATGATAAGGAAGCTATATTCCACTCACTCATAGACTTGTTTACTCCCAGCCACGACATGCTACATGATAAGGAAGCTATATTCCACTCACTCATAGACTTGTTTACTCCCAGCCACGACATGCTACATGATAAGGAAGCTATATTCCACTCACTCATAGACTTGTTTACTCCCAGCCACGACATGCTACATGATAAGGAAGCTATATTCCACTCACTCATAGACTTGTTTACTCCCAGCCACGACATGCTACATGATAAGGAAGCTATATTCCACTCACTCATAGACTTGTTTACTCCCAGCCACGACATGCTACATGATAAGGAAGCTATATTCCACTCACTCATAGACTTATTTACTCCCAGCCACGACATGCTACATGATAAGGAAGCTATATTCCACTCACTCATAGCTTTGGACTGAAGTTCCTTCGCGGTCATGCCCGTACAACCACAAAAAACAAAACAAAATTGTCTTGGTATAAATAAAATAAACAACAGGCAGAGAATATTATTGCCGATGTGTAAGCAGGGTTTCAGGCGGGAAGAAGCATCACTGAACAGGTATTTCATTTGTTGATATTGAATGAGAAATACTTAGAGTATCATCAACACATATTTCATATCTTCATCTATTTCAAAAAGGCGTTCGGCAGAGTATGGCATGCGGCGCTATTTACAACAGTGAAGTATTACAAGATCGATAGTAACATTGTGAAGGTCATTGGAAACCTTTATGGAGGAATATGGTGTGGAGGGTCAACTGCTGGATGGCATTCGTGTAATTGACGTAAACAGTGAAGAAGTAGTACGAACGAATAAACGTATGACACGTTGGTTTCCAGTGATGCGCTGTGTACGAGGAGTCCCTCAATGAAATGTTGTTTACTGATGATCAGGTCATCTTTTACCAAAATGGAGATTACCTTCAACACCACCGGAACTTTCTCTATTTCGATTTTAACAAATATGAGATGAAGATAGGACAGAAACTATGTTGATTTCACGTGAAAAAGTGCAGAGAAGTTTCCACATCAGTGACATTGATATCAAGCAAGTACGGGAGTTCAAATACCTGGGTAGTAAATTCTTTGATGACGGCGGAGTGGACAGAAAGATTGCACATATAATTCAGAAGGCAAACAGTGTCCACTATCATTTTGAACCGATTTTGAGACACCCTAGAGCGCTTCTTTCAAATAATAGGAGGCTGATAAATATATTGTGTTAGCAATGTCAATCTTGGTCCTCACTAGCAACTCATAAGAGTAAGATCCAGAGCTGTGATATTCACCGTGTGAGGAGTGCAGACGGAAAGACAATCCCTGACAGCATTCGCAACACCACGCTGGGGCAGACAGTTGGGACAAACCAAGTTAGGTTTTACATTGACTCTCGGCAAATCAAACGGTTTGGTCATTTAGTGAGAATGCATTAAGACCACTGTGCATCAAAAACATATCATATACAGGTCTCCGGTCTACGAGCAAGAAAGAGGCAGATCTCGACTTCGACACTCTCATGAAGTTGCAACTAACTAGAGCAGAAGCTTTCCCTTTGGCGATAAACATAAATCTACACACCCCGCCTCTAATTGGCGCTGTATGGCAAAGGCAGTAGGACAAAAGAAGAAACAGACTGACAGATATAGACGTACATGTTGTGTATACTCGCAAGAAGGCAGTTCAGTGTGTCGGTACGCCAGAATCATTACGTCTTTCAGGGATCTTAGAACACACATCTGAGTCGGCCATAGAATCATTCCTTAGTCAGTCATATCAGCAGTAGTTTATGTCAGGATTCCGTGGAGAAGTGGTCAAGCCGTCGGCCTCGTGATCAGGTGGTGTGTGTTCGACTCAGGACTCCGCCGTCTTTTTCACCGGTGCTTGATGTGGAGTCCCCTGCATTTCGTAGTCGCCCCCTAGTCGTCTTAGTCTTGACTTGCCACTGGGGTTGGGCGGCTCGAGACGAGAGAGTGAGGATAAAAAGTAGCGCAGTTAAGCCTTACTAAAAATAGCGCAAGCAAATAAATTATGCCATCATCGTCTACGATGGACGGCGGTATTTGCCTTTTTGCCAGTTTCTCTCAGGGTTAGTGAACCAGAGTTGCCAAGACCCTTCTACACCTCTACGATCCCTGACAACAGGCTGAAAATGAGCAGAATGGCTAAATAGAAGGAATCGAAGAGGGAAGGCAACACGGTACTCAAAAATGTCTGCTGAAGACGGGTGTGTCAGACCGAAAGCTGCAAATATCACAGTCAAGCTGTAAACTGTCAGACAATGCATTCCATTCTCCGGACTACATCCTGCTGCCTAGAAAGCCTTTTTCAGGGCTTGGTAGCGGGAGATTGAGAACGAACGAAGAAAAAGTCTTATCAGCTCTTGTCTTTCCATTTTACTCTATCCTTTGGTTGGTTAATCTTGAGACTGCTTATGGGGTTGTCTGAGCACGTCTCTCCATTTGATCCTATCCGCATGTTGTGTCCCATCCCTTTCTCTCTAAAATCCCCAATAGAAGACTGATATGGCGCAAGTTGTGTCCCATCCCTTTCTCTCTAAAATCCCCAATAGAAGACTGATATGGCGCATGTTGTGTCCCATCCCTTTCTCTCTAAAATCCCCAAATAGAAGACTGATATGGCGCAAGTTGTGTCCCATCCCTTTCTCTCTAAAATCCCCAATAGATGACTGATATGGCGCATGTTGTGTCCCATCCAACTCAATCTTCGTTTGTTCCCCCAATCATTTTCAATGTTTATCTTTGTGCGCCTGAATCGGTGAGGACATTGTCATTAGATCAACTTGCTGGCCAATTCACGTTTTCCATTCTACTAAATATCTACATTTCAAACGGTTCCAACATTTTTCCATTCTACTAAATATCTACATTTCAAACGGTTCCAACCTTTTTCCATTCTACTAAATATCTACATTTCAAACGGTTCCAACATTTTTCCATTTTACTAAATATCTACATTTCAAACGGTTCCAACATTTTTCCATTCTACTAAATATCTACATTTCAAACGGTTCCCAACCTTTTTCCATTCTACTAAATATCTACATTTCAAACGGTTCCAACATTTTTCTATTCTACTAAATATCTACATTTCAAGCGGTTCCAACATTTTTCCATTCTACTAAATATATACATTTCAAACGGTTCCAAACCTTTTTTTCCATTCTACTAAATATCGACATTTCAAGCGGTTCCAACATTTTTCCATTCTACTAAATATCCACATTTCAAACGGTTCCAACCTGTTTTCATTCTTCGTTTCTAGTTCTTGTTTCAGCCCCATACAGGGCAATTTGACATACAGGAGAAGTGATTATTCCTTTTCTCAGTTCTATCCTGATATTCTTTTATGCTACCAATGTATGTTTATTCGTGAAAGCCATTTTTCGCCAATGCAATCATTGTTTTAATTTGGACATCCTCTTTGATGTAAGGGTTATAGAAAAGCAGAAAACGTCATTCAAATAATAAGACACTTGTGACGTAGACGAAATATTAGAAACGTCATTGTACACGATCTCAGATTTTTCATTCTGATGCTGTGACCAGTTTCGTGTCTTTCCTAAGAGTTAATCCGGTACCCAACTGCGCCTGGGTAGAGGTGAGCGACACAAGTAACTTTGCTCCAAGATGTATTCTACCACTCAGCTTCTACTTATGCAAACACCTAAACTAAGATGGCGACCACAACGTACACGGAATTCCAAAGGATAAGAAATAACAAAGAAATAAGTGTTCTGTTAAGAAATGACGTCATTGCACTCAGACTCATCAGGAAATAGACAAGAGAGAAGATACTGATGGTTATTGTAGCTTGCTGGTTTTTCACACTCCGGCTCCGTAATATCAAGGGCCTCTCTATGATACACTCGCGAATGATTTCAAAATCTTGCAATCTGTGCAATACTGTTTCATCGGCTGCAGTGTCGGCGTCCTAACGGCGGCCCTTGATCAACTTCAAAATGTCACATCTACCAATTTCTAATGTCCTCACTGTGGCAGAGCCACCTGTTTTGTTCTATCAAATTCATCTTCATCAATCATATGGCACGGCTACCAATCTGCAATCTATAGCAGATTCCCTTTGTTTCTCATATCCTGGTTCCTGGGATCAATCAGCAATTCATGGCAAGGTCACACTACACAACAACTCAATATAATCGATTACAACTAAATTCATCTTTATTTTTCAGCAACAGTTACAGCAGGGAGACAGTCGCCACACTGTGGATATACCACTGCTTCTGTTCTACTCTAAAACTATCTAACAAATCTAATTTCGACGTTGGTTGTACAATAAGCAGGTTGGAGGACGGTGATATGGACTTGTTCACTTGGATCACTTTACAACCAAGTTTACTTCCTTTCTAAACTAAAACTACAACTGGAAGAGAAATGAACCAATTATATTTATCAGGTAGTCCTGCATCTGGCTGTCAGGTTGTTGTTCTTGTCCCAGATATCCACATCAAATGCGAAGTCCCTGCCTCGATATTCATTCTGATACTGGACGTTGTTGTTAAGTATGCACCGCTCCTTTCAACAACGACCCTGCCTCTCTCACACTCTCCCCCCCCCCTCTCTCTCTCTCGCTATCTCTAGCAAAGAAATTCCAACCTGCTTTCTTGCCACGTAGCACAGACTCATCGGTATCTATGGCAACATCAGACTCCTGGACATTGTCACGAATTAGTTGTTTAACCTCACATTCCTCTCTCATTGCATCATTCTCTGCATTCTCTCTGTAGGGAGATAGCTATATTGTAAACTGTTTAATATCTTTGTTGTTGGTTATAAACGTATGTAAAATCGGTGACATGTGTATAACAGTCATTGACAGACAAACAAACATAAGTAATGCTTGTACCAACCACGCTGCGGAGTATTAAGCTGCTTGAGCCTAGTCTGCTGAGCAAGAAATCTTTCTCCCAACTACATCTAGCTCATACATGAGCTGGGACCTGCTTAGGGGCATCTGCCCTTGTAAGGGTACAGGCCGACTGGCAACTGGGAAATATGCTTAAGATAATTCGGCAGGGGGTTGGGGGGGGGGGGGGGGTTGGGGTGTAGAGGGTAGAATGTGTGCCCCTCACAGTATACGAGTATGTATGTGTGTGTGTGTGTGTGTGGGGTGTGGGGGTGTATGTGTCTGTGGGGTGGGGGTGTGTATGCATGTATGTGTTCTGTTTTGATTTAAATTCGTCAGCTTTCAATACTTTTCAAATGATTTTCAAGCATTGCAGGTGCCAATAAAATACATATTAAAATTAATTTCACTACACAATTAATGTGGGTAATATTTTAGGACAAAGTAAGTTAATGAACATCCATTTTTACCACGGCTAATTTACGGTAGGCAAATGCCACGTATCTAGTTAGTGACGCCCTCGCAATGAGACTCAGTCAGGACTGTTACATTTGTCCGTAGATCAGACGATCAGTATCGTCGCCGTCTTCATACACTGCTGATCGTACCTCTAAAGATCCGCGTCTACGCTTAAGTGGGTCCTAGGTTAAACATAATACCTTAATGACTGTACTCTGTACAGGTGTGGAGTCCTTATCGTAGAGGGGATATAAACATGCTGGAAAGGATACAAAATAGAGCGACACAGCTGATAATGGGATTCCAGAATTACAGTTATGAGGAAAGACTCAGAAAACCCGGCCTAAAGTGTATAGAAAAGAGACAAATTTGAGGTGACAATACAGGTTTATAAGATTATCAGAGGAACGGCTGCATTAGACTATAACAAGTTTTTTTTCTTCAAAATGAAATCACCTTCAAAAACAAGAGGGCATAGCTACAAATTAACTAAAGAATGGTCCAGATTAGATATTAGAAAATATTTGTTTAGTCAGAGAGTGGTGAATTCTTTGAATGCATTGCCACATGAAGTAGTGGAGGCAGGGACAATTAATGCATTTAATAATATATAGGATGCGCATAGCTTGTAGAGAAAGGTAATGTAAAAGAAACTAATGGTATGCCGACTCTGCAGAGTCTTCTAAACCAGTATAAAGACGTTCAGTTAAGGATGAACACCCCACTATTGACATGCACCAAAGAAGAGCTGCGTTCTGTTTTCTTTTTTTCTTTTCGTGCAGCGAAGAGGTGAGACCTATATACATTCATCGGCGAATGAAGGTCCAGCACGGTGTTGCATGCCTTACACTCCAGCAAGTGTATGAGTAGAGTAGGAAGTTTCAAAACGGCGTGAGTTTTGGATGACTCAGCAAAATATGCCACAGATTGTTCAGATACACCGAGTCGTGACCCCAGATTCGATTGCAGCCATTGCCCTATTCATAAACAAAATCGCCGATTGACTGTGAATGAAATTGCCGCAGATCTGGACATCAGATGAAACACGAGCGGGCGATTTTCCTTTACGAGAAGATCAACGCCTTCAATCGACTCTGGTTTCCCTAGTCAGTGTGCATGACCCGGTCGTGAACACCGTTATGGAATTTCCTACTCCACTCATACACTTGCTGGAGTGCACGGCACGCATCACCGTATTGGACCTTCATTCACCGGTAAATTGCTATGGGTTTTACCCGTTCTCTGCTAAAAAAAGAGGATAACAGAACGCAGCTCCTCATTGCTGCATGTCAAGAGTGGAGCAGCCATCTTTTAACTGCAACATGACGTCATGTTGTTCGTCTGCATTGAGATGATGCGTGCAGGGCACTCTTGCCACCCATAGAACTTTAGCAACCATATTAGCACGTTATAATACAAAAGCACGGTTTTTTCATTTCTACCCAACTTTTAAAGTTTTTATTTGGACCCCCTCGTAGGACCAATCCTGTCATATGACAGCCAAACATGGACAATTGGTGAACAAACATCTCGGTAACTGAAAGTCATAGTGCTTCGGTTCTACAAAATAATGTTAGGAATCCCATAGGAGGCAGCAGAAAACATATGTGTTATATGACCTGCATCTCAGCCACGTCTTGTGCCCATCAGAGCAAAGCAGTATTTTTGCTGTTGCTAATGGGAGGGAGGGACGGGGTGTATGACATTGTAAAAACAGACACAATTTATGGGAAAAGAGACAAAGAAGCAAAGATTAGGCTTGACTTCGTTCAGTCTCAAACTCCCGCTACCAGGACCTGAAAAGGGCTTATTAGTAAAATGTAGTACAGAGTACTGAATGTCTTGTGTCGTAGTTTGCACTTTTCGGTCCGACACATCCGACTTCAGCAGGCATTTGTTTAGTACCAGGTTAGCCTTCCCTGTTCGATCATTTATCCTTAGCCAGTCTGATTTATATCAGCCTGTCATCCAGGATCACCGCGTGGAGGAGTAGATGGGTCGTGGTAGCTCTGGTTCGCTGGCACTGATGCTAGCAGTCAGCAATGGGTCGCTGATCGAACAAAGATTTTCTTCTTCTTCTTCTTCGTACGCTGTCAGACGTCAACTTGAATTTGTTCGAAGAAAGCAGCTGTCATCCTGAGGCTGTCATCCTGAGGCTGTCAACACTGCCATAGAGCTGAAGAAAGATTTTAAATGCTGGACAAATTGCTTGGCATGGGATACTTTCAACAGCAGAATTGATAAACAGTCCAGATCGGCAGTTTTCTTGCTGTTGCTGTTGTTGTGAATGTTCACAATGAGTAGGTTTACTCTTTTGTGCCACCTGAAGAGGACAATTATTAGCGGGTTGTAGTAGCTTTCCTCATATCCCGAGCGTGCTGATGAAGATGGACCGAGATCCTCCAGGCGGTTGTGCTTTTCTTGGATTCACCTGCATGTTGCTTACTACTACCGGGATCACGTCAATCCCCCACATTATTAGCGAGTCTGCCATGAAGAACAGTCCGTTCCCAGGGAAGACTATGTGGAAGTCGAGGTGAGGGTCTTGGTCATTTAATTTTTTTCTGACTCTGACCTACATGTCTGATCAGTTTTTTCTGACTCATACCTACACGTATGATCAGTATGTTCTGTCTGACCCTGACTAACATGTCTGATCAGTATGTTCTGTCTGACCCTGACTAACATGTCTGATCAGTATGTTCTGTCTGACCCCGATTTACATGTCTGATCAGTATGTTCTGTCTGATCCTGACTAACATGTCTGATCAGTATGTTCTGTCTGGCCCTGACTAACATGTCTGATCAATATAATTTGTCTTGCCCTGACTAACATGTCTGATCAGTATATTCTGTCTTCCTTCCCACCGACAGTTTTATGAATTCACAAAACCTTCTAAAAGTCTCATGCCACGTAATGATGATTATGTTAAGAACAATTACGAACACGAACGACCTTTCCATATTTTCCCAATGTGAACACAGTTTATTGTTCTGCCTTTGAGCGCCCTCTATCTCCGCCAATAACAAGGATAGCAGTTAATGCACGCAATACTTTTCCTTCTGAAACATTACAGTTATTGGCAGAGAAACGGGTTGGATTATATAACAAACTGCATTTATGTACAGTTTGGAAGGAAACCGTTTCTACCAAGCATTTGAACAGCACACACTGGGATGCATATATGGAATATAACAACACTTGAATGAATATAACAACACTTGAATGAATCTTTCTGTACATTCTATGTTACTTTCTTATCATCATCAGTATTATCATTTCAATTACTTTCATTTACCGGTCAGTCCAGAAGACGTAGCATACAATCAATATTGTAATAGGTTTACCCCGAGATAATTTCCTTAGTAATGGTTTTTACATGATGAGGTTGCTATTCCAATGCACAACCTTTTTCAGTCGCTTGTGACATAGAGAGAAGGACATTTCTGCTTCTTGTTTGTCGTTCGTTCTCAAACCCCCGCTACTAAGCCCCTTGAAAGGTGCTTTGCAAGTAGAAGGATGTAGTCTGGAGAACGGCATGTATTGTGTGGTAGTTTACAGCAAGACTGCTAAATTAGCCCCTTTCGGTCCCGCACACCCGACTTCAGCAGGCCTTTTTGAGTACCAGAGTTAACCGTCCCTCTTCGATCCATTCTCTTTAGCCAGTCTGCTCTGTTGCAGCCTGTTTTCCCGGATCATCACGTGGTGGGTGTAGAAGGGTCTTGGCAAAATTTGTACGCTGAACCTGACTCTGGCAGTTAGGTTTGGATCGCTGACCGCTGCAGCTCATGCGCTGCTTAGCGTCTTAATCCCAAGGAGGAAACGGTGGTCCTATCATGTTTAACCTTCATCGTGTTTTACTTCGTTCGTCTTCTACCTTCGACTTCGGTGACCATAACAAAGGCTCGAGGCTATGTAGTTTTTCATAGAAGGACATTGGTGTATACCATATGCTACTCGTTGCAGTAGTGCAGCGTGTTTCAACCGTTCTCTTACCGTGGCTCCTTTCCGATCTTATTTTTTTCACGCCCCCCCCCCCTTCTCCACCCTACCCTATTCGCCCTGCCGAGAGAAAGGAAACTATTTCTTCTTCTTCTTCTTTGCGCTCGGTTTCTTATGCTCGTTTTATGTCACCAGATGGGCTGCCTCCATGAATTGACATGTCAGTCGCAGGTCCTCAATGGTTTGTCTTGTATGTTTCTTTCCTCGGGCCAGGTCTTCTCACGGGAGTCTTGGTGCAGTAAACATATTTGCAGGATATGTTTTGGAGTCTGGGGTCCTCTCTGACATGTACATTGTGCAGTCTGTGCTGCTTTCATTTTATGCATTTGTGCATCTAGTCTGCAATGTCCTGTTCTGAGGCAGACAATTGTGATATACTGTTTCCTATTCAGTCTATTGATTGGGTCATGTGGGTATTTGCTGTTTGTTCTCTCTATCCACTGATGTTAATATTTTTTTTCTCGATGTGTGCCTTTACTTCTACCAGTGACACTGGGTGGGTGAGATGTACTCTTTGTCATCCCTCATTGGCCAGTCTGTCAGCCCATTAATTCCAAGGTATGCCGCAGTGAGCTGGAATCCACTGGAGGGTGATTTTATTGGGTTCTGAGAGGAAGCTGTTTAAATGTTATGTTTGTATATAGAACATGTGTTTATAACGTGTGTAATTTATATGTTCTTTTTTCTCTTTCAACTTATCTTGCGCAGTTTCTATATTCTGTGTTGGTCCCCTGACTTCTCATTTGTTTTAATTGTTTCCTTTCTTCAATGAGCTTCTTTGTTTTCTCTGATATATCGCTGTTTCTTGTGTGACATCCTGGGAATAATTTCATTCGCTGTCGAGATTAAAATTTCCCTTGCGTGCGATGTTAACTCCTCAGATATCATCTCTTAATGTACTGAAAGCAACGTCTCAAATTTGTGTTCTACTTTGATGTTGTATTCAGTAGGTATTGCTGTTACATCGACGCGTATTTTTGCTGTGTTTTTCCTGTGGCAGCCTATGGCTGCGAATTATGGACGATTACCAAAACTTCCAGACAAATAATCGAAACATTTGAGTCAAAATGTTACAGAAAGATCCGCAGAATACCACGGACAGAGAAAAAGACAAATGTAGACATTCGGCAAGAGTTGAGCATAGAGCATAGATGAAAACTGTCTTATCAATTCCATTTTGGTTTGTCTGGCAAAAAAATACTGAACGAACAATGTTAGTCATGGTCAGACGAAAGATACTGACCTCACTTCCACGTAGTTCTCCTTTGTAACAGGCTGTTTCATGGTATCTTACTTAGCGAAGTGGGCGATCGATGTGATCCTCTTAGTAGTGAGCGACACGCAAATGAAGCCAAGTATATCACAACATTCTGGAGTACCTCGATTCATTTTCACCACCACACTCAAGGATGAAAGATGGTAGAACTTGCAACATAACACCTTTTTCAGGGCGCAGACAAGAGTAAACTTACTATTTGTGGACTTCCAACAATAATAACAGCAGCTACAATTATAACTTAGCTTATCTTAACGTCGTTATACTAGTTTAGAAGACTCAGCAGTTTCTTCAAGGCTGGTTTAACCGATGTGGGATTCCATCTTAATAGAATCAAACAGTTAGAGCTAAGGAGACCCGCAGCCTGTTGGGCGCCATCTATATGCTGTTTTAAAAAAAAACCGCCTGGAGGAAGGTGCAAAAAATTTGTAGGTACATTTGTAGCTAGAAATAAAAAAATAAAAAAAACAAAACAAACTATAACATAAAAACTAGAAAACTAACAAGCAAACTAACTTACAAAAGAATAAATAAAACTAACTAACAAACTGACAAACATACAAGCAAATAAACAAAATAAACATACAAACTAACTATCAAGCAACAAAACTAAGAAACAAAGCATTTAACCAAAAGGAGGAAAAAAAACAATAAAAAAAACCCAATCACATTTAGTTGATTTAGTCACAAACGCATAAATTCCTAAACAAACCAAATAAAAATAAAAAATACCCCACTTTGTATTTATATAGAGCGGCTGAACGTTTAGAAAAAGGCGGCAGCCTTATCCAAATTCTTGTACAACGCCCGCATCTCCCGCCTTCCTCCTCCCAACCACCGACTCCCCCACTGCCATGGAAGTGGATACAGTCAAATCCACACAAACCCTGTGACTGTAGAGCGTCGTAAGTAAAGGTTGAGAGCATGCGGTAATTACTGCCCCTGGGGACACGCTTACACTTTTGTTAAGTAGGGAAAACTCTTGCCTGAGTTTACGTTAGAGTGTTGGTTTGTTCCGTGAACAGTGATAGACCTTACCACGTGACCGGATTCCATCGCACCTTCCGGGATAGCAGGCAGTGGCGTCACTACAATATAAATGGTGTAACGGTTGGTGATGAAAAATCGTTAATAAAGCCCCCCCCCCCCCCCCCAATTCCCCTGGGCGCCCCCCGTTCGTGATCAGTTTCTATCATTACTGGAAGTGTCGGCGACAGAGCACGAGCTTCAAGGGTCAAGTATCGATCCGAAATTGTACATTCACTTCGACCATTTACAGCTGGGTCAATTGGGTGAAGCGGCTATACCATGACAAAGCCCACGACATGTCCAGTATGTCAGAGTGCGCCGTGATTTAAACCTGATACGTTGGATTTGGTAAACCAAACTCATAACCGCTTGCCACACGCTCCTTGGAGTGTAATGCGACAAACAACATGGATTCTGAAAGGAATACAATTTGAAGAGAACTAAAGATACCTAGGGAGCATCATAAGCTAGAAGGCGAAGAAGATGAGGATGGAAAAGAACAAGATGCAAAAGACAAGAGTGGCCTTCGTCTTGTTGAAATAATGTTTGCCTCTGGATCTGGCGCCCGTTGAGACGATCGACCACTACCATGTACAAGTGTTGAGGCTTGTAGCCAAACCTCAGTCAGTACCGAAGGGGAGACTGCAATCTGTCCAAGCCATCTAGAACGGGGGCGCCCCCTCCGTTCGGTGTGATTCCGTTCTTAGGTTTAACTGACTTGGACATTGTCTGGTGCGCCGCAACCTCCCGTTCCAGTCGGACCACGCGATGAAATACAGTCTGGAGGCGGGGGACCAGATGAAGGGAAGACTCGTCTTTGCAGACACCTCAACATTACGGATCAGATCAAACCACCGGATGCCGAGGATGCGTAGCTGGTTGCACACATGAAAGGCAATGCTGAAAACCATATGTAAATCTCAAATTATCAAAATGCACACACATCTAAACGCTGATGTAGGCACATTCCTACATAGCCAGACAGGCTTTTACATGAAATCCTCAAGTGAATAGAGATAAAAGAGAGAGAAATATAGTGTGTGGGATAGAGGTAGTCTCAAAAAGTAAACAGAAAAGAGAATTTGAGTAGGAACTAAGATAGATGATTACACCTGGGGAGAGCCAGAAAGAGCAGCCATTGACCGTGTATGCTGGCGGGATGGTCTCCATTTATATGCACCGAGAGGAACGACTGGCTTTGCATGATTGATTGATTGCTACAAAGCTAAGGATCTACAACTTCAATGTAAAGTCAGTTCTTATATTTGGTACATATATATGGCGGATTACTAAATTCAGTGATAAGAACTTACAGGACCAGCAACAAATCCATGAAAAAGATTATGGGCAAGTAGTGGTTGGACAAGACTATAAATGAAAGTGTGTGGAAGAGAATAGGACAAATACAAGCGGACCATAGAAAGAAGTTGGCGTTGAAGATTTCACACACAGTCAAAGCTTCAAGTCAGGATCACCTCTGTTATGAAACTCACAGGGATCAAGAAGCAAAGGCAAGTCAAGAACACATGGAGACGAGACCTAGATACAAACAAAACAGGGAGAAACAGAAAAAAAAAACTGCACAGAACAGGTAAGCAAATGCTTCATGAAAAAAATGAACAGCACGGCCTTACAGTTTGACATGAAAATAGACACATTGAGGACAAAGACTACAGTAATAGACAATAAACAGTCAAATGAATGTAATCGTTCATGTAGACCAAATTGAAAATTTACAGAAGTTATCTTATTTGGAGTTAACCATCACAGAAGATACATGCAATGACATGTAAATTAGAACAAGAATTGGCAAATAAGGTGTTAAGAGAAAAACTCAAATCACTAACCTCAATGAATACCGAGAAAGAACTCAGTTTAGCAAATTGCACTGCATGTGACAGAAACATAGAAAAAATTAAAAACGTTTGGAAACGTTTGAAATGTGGTACTATCGGATAACGCAACAAGTGAGTCGGACTGAAAACAATATAAATGGACAATGTCCACATTGAGAGAATATATTGAAAATGAAACAGAAACAAAGATTGAGTTTAATGGAACACAAAATGCGACATGAAAGTCTTCTATAAAAGATAATACAGGGCACAGTCTAGGGTAATTAGGAAGGGCCGCCTAGGAGACGCCTTCACATCTCAGGTATGCAGACACATTAACGTACGAAACTATGCTCAAGTGATGAGAGTTGCACATGATAATGCCCTGGGTGGTCCGCCAGGGTCTTTGTGTATGACACATACAAGAATAGCTCCTCTGTCCCACAGAGAGCATGTCGTAAGAGGCATAACAGCGGTCATGGTTAGGTGGTTTGTTAAAAACAGCATAGATTGCCCCTAACAGACTGCCAGTTTACTTTGCTCTAGTGTTTGAGTATATTAAAATGAACTCACATATCGGTTAATCTCTCTGTGAGAAACTGGTTGTATGCAGACTATGCAGGATCTTCTAAACCAGTATAACTACGTTAAAGTTAAATATAGATATTCTCAGACAACCATACAACCATATGGTGATATGATAAGCTTAGAGAGGGCTGGTAGATGGCATCCACATCCAAAAGTGATACATTTGAAGAAGATAGTGAAGAATAACAAGGTAAATCTAGCGACATTGCAGATATTACTGTCGTAAATGAGGCGGCATGCTATTTATTATACTCGGTCTTACATTTTCTTATCACTTTTACTACTGTATGCAACACCGGTGCCCGTGTACAGCTGGGTAAACTGAGTGTGTAAGGGGCGAGCATTATAACTGCTCTCATTGAGACGCTTTAATGTAAGCATAAAAAAACGGTAAAAACTTGACAAATATGAAATACTGCAGTTGGAGATAAAGTGTTAGCGACTTCATTGCACTATATCTCAGATTATTATGAGATGGGGTATCAATTTCCCTTCTTTGCTTCTACTTCTTCTCTAACTGTGAGCCAGGTATATATTTACGGTTCTGTCAACTTGAGCGTAACCATAACGGTTATCGAACCAGAGAGAAACAGAGAGAAGCGAATGCTCTACGACTCTGCAGCTCAGACGTTAACTATGATGTTAACTAAGAGGTATGTGCTCAAGTTATTATTTGTTGCCCACCGCAAGCGATGATGGCCCCATCAACAGACGGTTTTGTCTTGATGATGTACCTTGTTCTGTATTTGCATAATAGTGAGGAAGAAACTGCGCTTGTCATCAACCTCACTCTCTGGTCCTGAACTACCTTGAACCAGTGGCAAGACATTAGTCAAGACGACTGGAGCCAACTCAGGATGCAGACACTCTGGTCCCACCTTCCATGAGACCAGGGGTCACTATGATAAATGTGGGATTCGAAAGTCCACCGTTTCTGTTTCTAGATTTGGGAGGCAAGTGCCTTACCTCTCGACCACAGCGACCATAGAAGACACTACAATCTGTAGACAACCAGTGTTGCCTTCCAGACGTCTATTTTGTCCCAGCATACGATGCTCGTGCCGCCCGAAGTCACCTCCCGCGTAGTCATGCTGGCCTTGTAGTGGTCGTGATTGATGAACCTGAGCTTGTCATTGGCCAGATCTTTCCTGATCAGAGGGCCAGTACTGATCTGGGATGATCATTTCACTAGTTCCGCCCGGCTGCATACCACTCCGTCTGCATACCACTCCGTCTGCATACCACTCCATCTGCATATCACTCCGTCTGCATACCACTCCGTCTGCATTCAACTCCATCTGCATATCACTCCGTCTGCATACCACTTCGTCTGCATACCACTCTGTCTGCATATCCCTCCGTCTGCATACCACTTCGTCTGCATACCACTCCGCCCGGCTGCATACCACTCCGTCTGCATATCACTCCGTCTGCATACAACTCCGTCTGCATACCACTCCGTCTGCATAACACTCCATCTGCATATCACTCCATCTGCATACAACTCCGTCTGCATATCACTCCGTCTGCATACCACTCCGTCTGCATATCACTCAGTCTGCATATCACTCCGTCTGCATACCACTCCGTCTGCATAACACTCCATCTGCATACCACTCCATCTGCATATCCCTCCGTCTGCATATCACTCCGTCTGCATACAACTCCGTCTGCATACCACTCCGTCTGCATATCACTCCGTCTGCATACCACTCCGTCTGCATACCACTCCGCCCGGCTGCATACCACTCCGCCCGGCTGCATACCACTCCGCCCGGCTGCATACCACTCCGTCTGCATACCACTCCGGCTGCATACAACTCCGTCTGCATACCACTCCGTCTGCATATCACTCCGTCTGCATACCACTCCGTCTGCATACCACTCCGCCCGGCTGCATACCACTCCGCCCGGCTGCATACCATTCCGCACGTCTGCATACCACTCCGCCCGGCTGCATACCACTCCGTCAGCATACACTCCGGTTGCATACCACTCTGTCTGCCTCCACTCTGTGTTGTTTACTTGGAAATTCACTGCTCCTTGAGATGTGTATTATTGATGTTGCTGAATGATTTTCATCGATTTAATAGATTTCACTCATGATATCTGCATTAGAACGGGTTGTGTAGAAGAAATTGTGCTTACGTATGGAAATGGAAAATAACTGGTACTACCTCAATGCACCTGCTGAAAGTACCGACGTCAGATCATGAAATCCGTATCTCCAGCTGAGACTCCGTAGTACTCCCACTATTTACAGATGGGTTGACTGTGACAATCTGTCATACCATGAGAAAACCTACTACATGTTCGATTTGTAAAACTGAGCACGACGTGATTCGAACCTTGTACGCTGAGATTGGAAAGCCAAACTCACAACGCCTAGCCACATGAATGTTGGTGTGTAATACTCACAATGCAATCAAGATGTTGAGCCGTACATGAGCTGCAACGGTCAACGACCCAAAGCTGACTGCAACCGTCAGTGACAGCGAAGTAGGGCTGCCAAGACCATTCTACACCTCCACGCGGTGATCCTGGATAACAGACTGCAATAGAGCAGACTGGCTAAGGAAAGCGATCGAAAAGGATTGGCTAAACCTATTTTGCTTACATTTTTTCCTATTTTCTTTGAGCTTCAGTGTTTCTTCTGATATGTAACTTTGTTTCTTGTGCGTCACTCTGGGAATCAATTGAATTTAGTATCGAAATACAAAATAAGTTTAAGTGGTTTTGTGGTAGTCCAGGATGACATCGAAAGAGCTGACCCCACATGTAAAGATCATTTTAATTTCTGTTTCGCAAAACATGATTTTCAGAGTAGTGTATTTATGGCAAATTTCCTCATAAAGGCTTATCAGACTGCAGCTCAGAGACTCATGGATGTATGAGCCTCAATTTAGATTAGACAAGGATGCATGCTCTCGCTCTTCCAGTTCTTGTTGGTTATATACTGGATAGTAGAGACATCATTCGAGGGTTAAAGAACTGGCAATCAGTGGGCTCTGTTGTCAGAATTGGAGGACCTGGACTAAAGATATGACCTGGTACTTTTGTCACACAGGCACAGTAAAATACAAGAGAAACATGATAGGTTGAAAGAACAATTAGCCAAATATCAACATGAGATACACCAAGGCTCCTTAATCTCATTCTTATTAACAAAGAACCATGATTCAGGAAGAGGATTTGAAAGAAATGGATCATCGTCATCATCATGCAACAGAACGTCGCTGTCATGATAGCCTGTCTGAATAAACCTTTTCCTCCAGTCTTCCGACCTGATCCAAGGTCAAATCCAGCGTCTGCTTGATGTCCTGAGTCCATCGTCTTCTCGGCCGGCCGCTGTCTTACTTTCCAGTGACCACGCCCTTTATAACCACTATTTCCCGTCCATTGTGTCGTTTAACGTCACCAAAAAACCTCAGTTTTTGTGTCATTTCATTATTTAAAAGCCAATTATCCCCCACATTCATGTCTTGCCGGATGGATTTGTTTCTTTCTTTCTTTGTCAACGGGTTTTTCAGGACTATTCTGTAACACTGAAGTGGATATCTTTACCTATTTGAGCGGCACATTTGAAATGTTAGGAGGTACATATGCCGATGAAAGACCATATTTGGAAAGTCAAAAATGGAACTTGGGACACTAAAGAACTTACCGAGATCCAAAGAAATCAAAATGCACTCAAAGGTTAGAGCTTTCAATCCAGTATCACGTTTATGCTGATTAATGGAGCGGAAACATGGAGAGCAACAAAGGCCGTATAACAAAGACTTCTTTCACCAACAGATGGGTACAAAGGGTAATGAGTATACTGTGGAATGAAATGGTGAGTAATGAGAGTATATGGGAAAGAAGTCAGCAACAGACACTAAAACAACACAATAAGCAAAGAAAATAAGGCTGGATAGGACAGGCATCATTCAAAATAACCAGAAAGGATCTTAAACCGGATCCTGAGGGGAAGAGCAAGATAGGTAAAGCAAACATACATGGAGAAGAGAATGTGGAAAGGAGCTATAATTAAATCATTACACCTGGAAGGATGCAGAACAAAGCAGCGAGATGTTCTCCGTGGCGTATGAACCGACAAGGACGACGGGCTTTGATAGACTGATTCATCGACAATGTCTTTATAACAACAAGTTTACCAAAAATGGCCCCAACTAACCTACCTGCCTAGATCCACATGAAAGATAAGTTCGGCTCAACAATTAATCGGAACATGTCTGATACCAAAAAAAACAGGGTCTGGTAGAACAAGAAGCTCACTGTTAAAACAAATACACTTGTTCAGGCATGTGTCCTCAGCACCCTTCTTTGTGGCAGTCAGACATGGTTTACCTACATGCACCAGGAGAGGCAGCTAAAAACTTTCACTTGAGGTGCCTGGGTAGAATCCTGGGGGTTGGGTGACAAGACAAGATCACTAACGCAGAGATGTTGGAGAAAACAGGCACTGTCCCAATCTTTTCCATGCTTAGTCTTTGAAGGATCCGATGGATGTGGCAAACTCGAGCGATGGATGATGGCAGAATACCAAAATATCTTATTTATGGGGAATTATAGTTGGGGAAAAGTTATCGGGTCAGGCCACTACTTCGATACAAAAATCTATGTAACTGGATCTGAATGATACAGGCATCTATTTGGAATCATTGGAACAGTACGCTATGGATCGTGTTCAATTGAGGGCAGGATTAAGCGTGGAATTCAGACAAAAGAGAGTTTGAATGCTAATAGGCTAAAGACTCAGCGTTTGAGAGGACATTCCACACCATGGTATGCCGCTAACGGTCCTGACTTTCCTTGTACACACTGTGGAAGGCGATTCTCTGCTCGGATTTGTCTAACGAGTCACATTCGTTACCGTTACCGTCATGGACCGTAGTTACATAGTTTATTTTTTTTTTTTCAATGCACAATTACTATAGTCTGACACAACGAAAATAGCCAATTAGTATGATCCTCCCAGACGAAGAAGTTACGCCACTGCATTCAGCGAAGTGTTGAATAAATTCCACGAAAATAACGATAACGGTGTACCATATTTATAACACCCTCGTCTCAGGCGTGGGACAGAAGCATCACACGTTTAAGAACACGCATTCGTAGTGTTGCAACACTAAGCGAGCTAGTTACACTTGGACTATACAACTGATCCATCAATGCTGTGACTATATACCGCCACTAGAAGGTTCGTGCACAATCTGTTTGTTTGATGTTTTAGAGAATTTAATGTGTTTATATTTCTTTGAGAGGAGCGCGTGGGCGAATGGTTTCAAGGCCTGTCTGCCGTCAAGGAGGGCATCGGTTCGAATCCCAGCAAGGGCATATGCTGTTTTTCTGTTGGGGGTGAAATTAATAAAAACATAGCCAGCACACGACGTGGCGACAGCAGTTACGAAGCGGCCTGTAGTCCTCAGCCTAAAAAAGACTCGATCACTCCAGCATTGGTAAAAAGTCGTATTGACAGTTTTATATTTCTTTGATCAGCATTTACTGAATCTTTCAAGTGGTAGCCTTCCAAGTACAGTTATATCGTATTATGCGACTAAAGTGGGTTGTGCATAGGGTTAGCAAGTCGTTGCGTAAAATCGAGACTACATTCTTGAATACTGGTTTTCATGTGAAGATGTCAGCTGTAGTGGTGGCTCTAAGCTTTGCTTGAAACGCAAAGACGACACATCAATCATCATCACCATCATATTATCACCATCACCATCATATATTTCACCATCATATTGTCACCATCATTATTATCACCATCATTATTATCACCATTATTATCATCATCATCACCATCATATTATCACCATCACCATCATCATTAACATAATTCTTATTATCATCTTCACCATCTTCAACTTTATAGTCTCCATCATCATCGTCCTCATCATCATCATCGTCTGATACAGCAACATTTACTTAAGCATGACGACATAAACATATTCTAGATTAATTGATCATTTTGTAACGTACAGCCGGTACTCATATTCTAGATTAATTGATCATTTTGTAACGTACAGCCGGTACTCAATGTGTACCCGAAGAGGAAAGAATAGAACTACTGTCACCATCTGATCATGTCTGAAAAGTGAACTCAAGAGGATTGTGCTTGAGGTTAGCACACTCATCGTGCAACGTACATTTCTACTTAAACTATTATGGCAGGAACACACTTTGGGGCTTTCATACAGACTTCCTACCAGGGACCAGCTGCAGTGGTTCTTGTATGCTTATTGTGGATATAGGAAAAAGAAAGAAACAAAAATTAATGTCTTAGCGGCAGATATGTGAGAGTGTTTCACACTCACAGTAGAGGGCAGATGTCTCGCCCCTGTCGCAATACACTCCAGCTAACCCAGCCTTAAATGGGTACTTGGTTTACAGTTATGAAAGGCAAGGCTAGAAGCGAGGAAATTGTGAACCCTACCTCATCTCGATGTTTCACCTAGTGGCAGTATAGCACTAGACTCCCCCGCCCCTTCCCCACAAACACACACACATATATATGGATGAGTGGATTGCTAAATGGATATATAGATGGACCGATGGGCTAGATGGATGGGTGGATGGAATCTTAGGATGGATGGATGGATATATAGAAAGAAAGAGACACGAATTAAAGGCAGTAAGTAGGACACAAACTGATATATGATAGCTGGATACATGTACTTGGTAGTGTATGAATATGCCAACAAGTGGCAGTACCACCCCGCTTTATGAATACTGTAGGTGGCATACGCCAGGTGTCACATGCGCGTGCGCATTTCAGATTAAAAAATGGGGTCAGTGATCACATAGTGAACACTCAAAGAACAGTGTGATGTGATGCGATTTTTGTGTGAGAAGAAGTACTGTCTGCAAAGAAAATTCTTAAAGAAATGCTTCCTGTTTACGGTAACAAGCGTCTGTCCATTAAAGCTGTAGCAACAGCATTAGGGCGTTCGCATGGTTTAGCTTATAACATACTGCGTGATGAATTACATTTCTGGAAAGCGTGATCATAGCTGGTACTCAGACAACTGACTGACGAACACAGCATAAACCGAATTTTAAACAGCCATTTGTGACTTATTTAATCACTTGCCCTAGTAGACAGACATTGAGACATATAGCCAGGCAGACAAACAGGCTGGCGGGCGGGCGGTAGATTCGGGCAGGCGAGCGGGCGGGAGGGCGGACGGACGGACGAACAAACAGACAGACAAACAGACAGACATACAGACAGACGTATAAGTTGTTGTTGTTGCTGTTACGGATCCAGCTGCAACCAGTTTCTTGCCCTTCGGCCCAATGCCATGTAAAGGTATCTGCAAGTGTTTATAAGTTATTGTCTAGTGGCATATAAAGTGTTCTATTTATCTGGCCTCGGAAGAAAAAGGAACGGACTTACATATATATATATATATAATCATATAAATGAATGTAAATACACACAGACAGACAGAGTGGGAACACTATTATTTTTAGGAAGGACAGCTGCAAGCAATGAGAACGCTTTAGGATAAATCTAACCCCATAACCACCGGAGCATGATAAGGCAGTACGAGATTTTGCTGGAAACGGGAAATACTTTACATTTGTCAGTGTTTATTCCAGCAAGATAACTGTCTCTAACCCTCTGTGTTATCTCCCTGTGTTTTCACCCCTGTGTTATCCCCCTGTGTTTTCTCCACAGCGTGAACATCTGTGCACACCGATCACATAAGCGTGTGTCATTAGTTTGCAGTAGTGTTTTAACTCAATTAAGTTTGCGTGTAGTGCACTGAAAGAACACTCGCTTTTAGCAGCAAAGATACGGGGTTCATCTTCCCCAACCGTCACGCACCAGTCAACCTTGCTGTAATTGGGTACCTGGCATACGACTAGGGAAGTAATTGGTAGAAAGGAAAGGGACTGGCCACCATATCTGATACAAGTAGTGGCTTAGCATAGTGAAATCTCTCACAACTCCATTTCCCGAAATATAACTACTATGAGAGTTGTAGTTTAACAAAGTGTCAAAGCTGTAACCGGCACTGCTCACAATTTCAAATAAATGATAAGAAATAAACTTATTCAATAACAGTCACGCTACGGTCGGAAGCACTGGCCTTCATGACACAAAACACAGTATAAAACATCCCACTAAATGAAACAAGGCGAACTAATACAAACACATTAGTCCGTCATAAGTTGAAAGGGTATGCACGCCGAAGAGCAAAGACATTGGCATTAATATGACATTTCTGCTAAAAACAAAAACAAATGAAAATATATGCAATATCGAAAGGGAAATTGAAACAAGGTGTCAGAAAGCATATGCGGTGACTAATCAGCAGTCACCACTGTTTAGGCACCCGATCATTAGTTTAGCAACAAAGTCACAGCTGATAAACAGTGTATTCATGCCGACTCCGTGCTGTCAGTGCCAAAAATGGCCTCTGTCCATGGCGCGAGAGACCAGAATTTCGATATGTGAAATGAAGTGTTTAAAGATGGTTATTGGTGTTACCAGGAAAGACAGAATGCGGAACGACGACATTCGCAGCATTTGTCGGTACATGGTCTTGTGCCGAATACATTTCCAGGCAGAAAATAAGTTCGCTTGGTCATCTCATAATAGTGTATGTTGTCCCACACGACAGTGTCTGTTGTCCCAGACGACAGTGTCTGTTGTCCCACACGACAGTGTATGTTGTCCCCCACGACAGTGTATGTTGTCCCACACGACAGTGTATGTTGTTCCACACGACAGTGTATGTTGCCCCACACGACAGTGTATGTTGTCCCCGACGACAGTGTCTGTTGTCTGTCCCACACGACAGTGTATGTTGTCCAACACGACAGTGTATGTTGTCCCCCACGACAGTGTCTGTTGTCCCCCACGACAGTGTGTGTTGTCCCCCACGACAGTGTTTGTTGTCTGTCCCCCACGACAGTGTCTGTTGTCGCCCACGACAGTGTCTGTTCTCTCCCACGATAGTGTCTGTCCCCCACGACAGTGTCTGTTGTCCCCCACGACAGTGTCTGTTGTCTGTCCCACACGACAGTGTATGTTGTCCAACACGACAGTGTATGTTGTCCCCCACGACAGTGTCTGTTGTCCCCCACGACAGTGTCTGTTGTCCCCCACGACAGTGTTTGTTGTCTGTCCCCCACGACAGTGTCTGTTGTCGCCCACGACAGTGTCTGTTCTCTCCCACGACATTGTCTGTCCCCCACGACAGTGTCTGTTGTCCCCCACGACAGTGTCTATTGTCTGTCCCCCACGACAGTGTCTGTTGTCCCCCACGACAGTGTCTGTTGTCTGTCCCCCACGACAGTGTCTGTTGTCCCCCACGACAGTGTCTGTTGTCTGTCCCACACGACAGTGTCTGTTGTCCCCCACGACAGTGTATGTTGTCCCACACGACTGTGTCTGTTGTCCCCCACGATAGTGTCTGTTGTCCCCCACGACAGTGTCTGTTGTCTGTTACCCACGATAGTGTATGTTGTCCCCTACGACAGTGTCTGTTGTCTGTCCCCAACGACAGTGTATGTTGTCTCCCACGACAGTGTATGTTGTCCCCCTACGGCAGTGTCTGTTGTCTGTCCCCCAAGACAGTGTCTGTTGTCCCCCACGACAGTGTCTGTTGTCCCCCACGAAAGTGTCTGTTTTCTGTACCCCACTACAGTGTCTGTTGTCCCCCACGACAGTGTCTGTTGTCCCCCACGACAGTGTCTGTTGTCTGTCCCCCACGACAGTGTTTGTTGTTTGTCCCCAACGACAGTGTCTGTTGTCTGTCCCCAACGACAGTGTCTGTTGTTCCACACGACAGTGTATGTTGTCTGTCCCCCACGACAGTGTATGTTGTCCCCCACGACAGTGTCTGTTGTTCCCCACGACAGTGTCTGTTGTCCCCTACGACAGTGTCTGTTGTCTGTTCCCCACGACAGTGTATGTTGTCCCCCACGACAGTGTCTGTTGTTCCACACGATAGTGTCTGTTGTCTGTCCCCCACGACAGTGTCTGTTGTCCCACACGACAGTGTCTATTGTCCCCCACGACAGTGTCTGTTGTCTGTCCCCCACGACAGTGTATGTTCTTCCCCACGACAGTGTCTGTTGTTCCACACGACAGTGTATGTTGTCTGTCCCCCACGACAGTGTATGTTGTTCCCCATGACAGTGTCTGTTGTTCCACACGACAGTGTATGTTGTCTGTCCCCCACGACAGTGTATGTTGTCCCACACGACAGTGTATATTGTCTGTCCCCCACGACAGTGTATGTTGTCCCCCACGACAGTGTCTGTTGTTCCACACAACAGTGTCTGTTATCTGTCCCCCACGACAGTGTCTGTTGTCCCCCACTACAGTGTTTGTTGTTCCACACGAGAGTGTCAGTTGTCCCTCACGACAGTGTCTGTTGTTCCACACGACAGTGTCTGCTGTCCCCCACTACAGTGTATGTTGTCCCCCACGACAGTGTCTGTTGTCCTCCACGACAGTGTCTGTTGTTCCCCACGACAGTGTATGTTGTCCCCCACGACAGTGTCTGTTGTTCCACACGACAGTGTATGTTGTCTGTCCCCCACGACAGTGTATGTTCTCCCCCACGACAGTGTCTGTTGTTCCACACGACAGTGTATGTTGTCTGTCCCCCACGACAGTGTATGTTGTCCCCCATGACAGTGTCTGTTGTTCCACACGACAGTGTATGTTGTCCCACACGACAGTGTATATTGTCTGTCCCCCACGACAGTGTATGTTGTCCCCCACGACAGTGTCTGTTGTTCCACACGACAGTGTCTGTTATCTGTCCCCCACGACAGTGTCTGTTGTCCCCCACTACAGTGTATGTTGTTCCACACGACATTGTCAGTTGTCCCTCACGACAGTGTCTGTTGTTTCACACGACAGTGTCTGCTGTCCCCCACTACAGTGTATGTTGTCCCCCACGACAGTGTCTGTTGTCCCCCACGACAGTGTCTGTTGTTCCACACGACAGTGTCTGTTGTCCCCCACGACCGTGAATGTTGTCTGTCCCCCACGACAGTGTATGTTGTCTGTCCCCCACGACAGTGTCTGTTGTCTGTCCTCCACGACATTGTCTGTTGTTCCCCACGACAGTGTCTGTTGTCCTCCCCGACAGTGTCTGTTGTCTGTCCCCCACGACAGTGTCTGTTGTCCCCCACGACAGTGTCTTTTGTCTGTCCCCTACGACAGTGTCTGTTGTCCCCCAGGACAGTGTCTGTAGTTCGCCACGACAGTGTCTGTTGTCCCCTACGACAGTGTCTGTTGTCCCCCACGACAGTGTCTTTTGTTCCTTACGACAGTATCTGTTGTCCCCCACGACAGTGCCTGTTGTCTGTCCCCCACGACAGTGTCTGTTGTCCCCCACGACAGTGTCTGTTGTCCCCCACGACAGTGTCTGTTGTCCCCCACGACAGTGTCTGTTGTCGCCCACGACAGTGTCTGTTGTCCCCCACGACAGTGTCTGTTGTCCCCCACGACAGTGTCTGTTGTTCCCCACGACAGTGTCTGTTGTCCCCCATGACAGTGTCTGTTGTCCCCCACGACAGTGTCTGTTGTCCCCCACGACAGTACATGTAATTAGTCCAGCTTTATCGTCTTCTTACACTGAATATGATCCCGACACACATTTATCTAGTGAGAAATGCTTTCTTCTTATTTTTCTTCTTCTTCTTCTTTTTCTCCTCATTATTATTATTATTATTATTTTCTTCTTCTTCGTCGGCGTTCGTTCTAAAAAGTTCCCTGTGTCGTAGTTTACAAGGATGCCATCGCTTCACGGAGGTATGTATTCTTCGTCACATCTAGTACTCTGACGTAATGCAAGCAGCCAGGCATGAGTCGTGGGATTCTGGCAGCTCACTCACTGTGCTGCATCTTTGCCCTCTAACAGGAAATCACCTATATGTTCTCTGTATATTCTCTCTTTCTCTCATTTTCCCCCTCTCTCACTCACCTCTTCCCACGCATCTCGAACAAATAGAGAAAAAAAAAATACATTTGCCAATATTTTGTCCCTTGTTTATTTTCTTGCATAATGTAGGAGACGATTAAAGAAGGTTGTGTATTGGCATGGCAACTTTATGATATAAAAATCATTGCTACACAACCACACTGCAAACTACTTTGATCATAATAAGTTCGCTTAAGTGTCTGAGGCCCGTTGCGTCGGTTGGCGACATCCATGACCCACTTCTGCGAAGTGGTTCTAGGCCTAGTCCAGAGCGGAGATGTAGGTTGCTATCTCCTGGAGCCATGCTGTGCCAGCCGGTCGGGGGGGGGGGGGGGGGGGGGTAAGTTTGACGCTGAGGAACGACTTGTGTAATATCTTGTGGGTCGGGGTTTCCAGGTCCAGCGTATGACATGCCGATCAAAATGAATCGACGGCGGTCCAGTGTGTCTGAAATTGATGGGATGCATGTTTTAACAGAGACATCTGCGTTGCGGATTTAGTCATGCCATCGGATGCCCAGAATACGTCGCTGGTTGCGCATGTGAAAGGCCTTCAATCTTCACACTTCAGTAATGTCCAGGTTTTTGAGTTATGAAGCAGGCCTGTGACCAAGCAAGGCTGTTAGATGCGGATATTGATTTCAATGGAGGTCTTTCCGCTGCTCCTTACATGTTAGATGTAGTGCATAGCGGACGCAGCGAATTAGATATGCCTTGACATATCAGGAAAACTGCGACCATCCGATGATATCAGGCTGCCGAGGTAGACTTAGACCAGACTTCCCTAGGGAAGTTAGGCTAAATGAAGTGACTGTGCAGGAACAACACGAAGTGAGGAATCTCCTGTAATCTGCCACACAGAAAAACACGGTACATGCGTTCTCGGCCTTGCACTGAGAGTCTTTGCAGAATAGCTTTGAGTCTGATATTTTCTTAACAATTCAATGACAATCGAGTGGAACCCATAGGCTATTACATTTGTAAATACAATAGTTAGAACCACAGCAACGACAAGTGTATTGTAAGCACTCTGAAAGTAAATTTAAAAACAGAATAACCGCAACAATTGTTGTTGAGTGCTTACATTATACCTGTTTCTTGCGATATTTGTTTCATCTTTGCAAACAGCTACGCTTGGCATTTTCTGGTTGAAAAAAACTTCTTTCAACACTGTAAAATTTTTATTGAAATATAGTGAAGGAAGGCTAGATGGACACGTTATATAACTAACTGCAGTTGAAAGTTGGATGTAGCGGGTGAATGAGAACGAACGCAGACGAAGGAAAAGGACAGACAAAAGTGAATACAGAAACACACCATTTGTTATAGAGAAATACAGTTTTTTTTGTTTTGATGGATAAAATGTATGCGAATTACAGAAGCGCGAGGCAGACTACCAATGTGAGATAAGCGTTAATTGTGCATGCAGAGACGCCCCTGTTGTTTGTTGTTTGCGAATGCCCACAACGAGTAGGTTGCTCTTTTGCGCGCCCTGAACAGAGCGTTAAGTGACGGGTTGCAGTTGCTTTCCTCAAATCCCGAGCGTACTGATGAAAGTGTATCGTAGTCCTCCAGGCGGTTGTGCTTTACCTTGGCTTCATCTGCATGTCACTCACTACTACGGGGATCACGTCGGTCTCCCACCTTGTTAGCTATGCCGCCATAACAACAGTCCAATTCCAGGAAGGGCTACGAGGAAGCCGAGGTGAGGGTTTTGTCCAGTATGTTTTGTCTGAACATGACTAACATATCTGATCAGTATAGTTTGTCTGACCAATCGTTAGTCTTCCCTTCTAGAGACGCTTCTAGAAGCGTTTGATGGGTACAATGACAGAAGTAATGACGGAACCAGACATAAACCACAACATTTATGAGAAAGAAAGACAGATTATTTCAGAGAGGAGACTAAAGTCTGATCAGACAAAAACATAGTGATCAGACAATGTGTGTCAGGGTTAGGTAAACATACTGACCAAGACCCTCACCTCAAAGTTGCAGGTCACCATGGAAACAGACAGTTTCCGTCTGGCTAACTAGGTGAGGTACATCGGGATATCGGGAACCACGTAGAAGTGATCGTCACGCAGATGAGGCCAGTCACGGGACAACAACCTGGCACATTTCATCAGCATATCGGGATGTGAAAAAGCTACTGCAACCGGCCATCGAACGTCCTTTTAAGACGCACAAAAAGGTCAAGTAACTCATCGATGACATTCAAGAACAACAGCGATGTCAGAAAGAACGAACGCGCAGAAATATATTATAGACTAACAATTCCAGTTGAGTTATGTTTTTGTCAGACCAAAATATATCTTCTTCTTTGACGTTCGTTCTGAATAGGACTTTATGACGTCGTGTCGGAGTTTACAGCGAGACTGCGATTTCTATAACGTTCGGCCCAACACGTCCGATTTAAATTTGGTTTTTTAAACTCCGGGGTAGCCTTCCCACTGCGATCCCTGTTCCGTGACCAGACTACACTGGTAACTAGTGCAGCCTGTTACCTGGTCCGCCACGAGGAGTCTTAGCTATGGCTCACTGACACTGATGAAAGCAGCCAGCTATGGCTCACTGACACTGATGAAAGCAGCCAGCTATGGCTCACTGACACTGATGAAAGCAGCCAGCTATGGCTCACTGACACTGATGAAAGCAGCCAGCTATGGCTCACTGACACTGATAAAAGCAGCCAGCTATGGCTCATTGACACTGATGAAAGCAGCCAACTATGGCTCACTGACACTGATGAAAGCAGCCAGCTATGAGTTTTGGCTGCTGTTAGTTCATGCACTGCTGTATCTTGGCTCTGCTGTATCTTGGCTCTGCTATATCTTGGCTCTGCTGTATCTTGGCTCTGCTGTATCTTGGCTCTGCTGTATCTTGGCTCTGCTGTATCGTGGCTCTGCTGTATCTTGGCTCTGCTGTATCTTGGTTCTGCTGTATCTTGGCATTTCTGTATCGTGGCTTCCAAAATATATCGTAAGTTGTTCAAGACGTTTCGTCCATTTCCCATTCTCTGTTTGAATTTTGCTTTATATTGTCCAACATTTTTCTTTTTTGTGTCGAAGATAAATACAATATTATATATTTGTATTCAGCAGTCAGTCAATTATAAGCAACACTCGAGATTGCCCGAAGGAAGTTAGACGGTGAATGACTATGGCAATGCAGAGGTTGAATAAAATGAAAAAGATTTGCAGAACTCTAATTATACGACGAACATCTTGCCGGTGGCAACGTATGTTATAAACGTGGACCACCACACAAACACTTAAGAAAAAGATTGAATATTTTGAACTAAAATATTACAGAAGGATGCTCAAAATACCATGGATAGCGAAAAGGAAAAATGCAGATATCCCACAAGAACTGCATATCGACAAAAATTGGTTAGTAAACAAAATCTTGCCCGGAAAGCGAAAATATTTTCCTGGAGAGAAGGATTACTGGAGCGTATGGTGCCTGGTGGGCGGGTCAGAGGCAGACCGAGTAGAAGATGGGCAGAAAACATCACGGAGATCCTGAAGATGATAATGACAGAAGCGGGAGCTCTGGCTAGAGATTGAAAGATTTACAGATCAGCTGTTATGAAAACGACGTTCTGTAAATGACAAGTTACATGTGGCTGATTCAGCATTTGTCCATTAAGTCTTATGTTAACATTTATCTCTTCATTTATATTTTGAAGTATGACAATTTTATGTTTTCTGAATCAGGTCAGGTCAGGTAATCCCGTAACCGGTGATGTCGTTGGGGCACACATGAAGACATCCTCACAACTCCACGCCATCCCTCTCTGTCAGACGCCGCCGCTCGTGACTCTTCTGGTCGGAGACTGGTCCATTCTTTCATGTTGTCCTCCCATCTCTTTCTGGGCCGGCCTCCTCGTCGTCTGCCATGCACCTTCCCGTGGAGGACCGTGTCCGCAAGACCACCCGATCTCGACACGTGACCGCACCAAGTGAGTCTCCCTCCCCTGACAGCCGCCAAGAGATCCCCGAAAGGCCCCATTGCTGCCGCAATTCCATCTCGCATTTCCTCGTTTGCAACTCGATCTTTGTACGTGACGTCCAAAAGTTTTCCGAAACATCTCATCTCCAAGGCCCGCATCCCTCGCCGAAGGCCATCTGCAACTGTCCATGTCTCACAAGCATAGAGGAACACTGAATATTACTATCAATTTCAAATTCACAATTACTGTCGTTAACGTGTTCCGTTAGTTCTTGCATTATTGTTTAGTGTATTTACGTAATGTCGTCTCGCTTGCATAGTTCTGACTGTTCTGTTTTACTCCGATGATCTTCTACTTCAAGCGTATATTCGAACTGTTTAAAAATTATATTTTTGTCCTAGTCTTAGTCAATCTGTGCTTTTACATGGGTGGATGTCAATGTGCAGGTCCAACCTCTGGCGTGAGCGGGATGTAGCCCGGAGAATGATTTACTGCTTAGCAGGCTAGGCTCGAGCAGGTTATTACTCCTGTGTGGGTGTTTAACCGATGTGCTAGTTCATCTTAATAGACTTAATCACTAGAGCAAGATCAAGATGTTGAGCCGTACATGAGCTGCAGCGGTCAGCGACGCATAGCTGAATGCTATCGTCAGGGTCAGAGACCCATAGCAGACTGCTAACGTAAGGTCAGCGACACATAGCTGACTGCTAGCGTCAGGGTCAGCGACCCATAGTTGACTGCTAGCGTCAGGGTCAGCGACCCGTAGTTGACTGCTAGCGTCAGGGTCAGCGACACATAGTTTACTGCTAGCGTCAGGGTCAGTGACACATAGCTGACTGCTAGCGTCAGGGTCAGCGACACATAGTTGACTGCTAGCGTCAGGGTCAGTGACACATAGCTGACTGCTAGCGTCAGGGTCAGCGACACACAGTTGACTGCTAGCGTCAGGGTCAGTGACACATAGCTGACTGCTAGCGCCAGGGTCAGCGACACATAGTTGACTGCTAGCGTTAGTGCCAGCGAACAAGAGCTGCCAAGACCCTTCTACACCTCCACGCGGTGATCCTAAACAGGCTGCAACAGCTCAGACTGGCTAAGGAAAAGGGATCGAAAAGGGAATGCTAACCCGGTACTAAAATTGGTTGCTGATGGATGTGTTGTACCGAAAGGTGCAAATATCGCTGTCAAGCTGTAAACTACGACACAACGCATTGCGTTCTCTGGACTACATTCTGCTACTTAAGCCCTGTACAGGGTTTGGCAAGAGGAGATTGAGAACGAACGAAGCCTAGCTAAGCCAAACACTAGAGCAAAGTACACCCGTATCCTGTTAGGCGCCATCTTTGCTACTTTTGACAAACCAACTAACCTTTGTCGGTGTTTTGCCATGTCGCACAGTTAGCCATCTCTTGCGACATGCTCTCTGTTGGGCAGTGGTGCTATTCCTGTCCGTGTCATACACAAAGCCCCGATATTTGTGCAATTATGGCAATATTTCTGTGGCAATGTTAAATACGACTGCAAGTCAGTAAGTATGTCACGAAATGATAAGGGTTACTTAAAAAAAACAAGACGTAGGTAGTTTTAAAAGTTGTCGTTAGGTGGCATCAACATAACCTTTGTGATACTGTAGTTAGCTGCGAGTTACAAAAGAGCGTTCATTCTCAAAGTGCACAATCAAGAAAGAACGTGATGTTTTGTTTTGTTTTGTGCAACAAAATGTTAATACGGGTATGCTTCCTGTTTACGTTGCGAAGTGTTTCTTTAGACGGTGCTACATAACTGAGTCTGTACATTTGTCTCAAGGACTTTAACAAATTGCTGATGAAGTCCGATTTCATCGTCCTGTTTAGATTGTAACTGAAGCCTCCTGCTCATGTTGGTGAAGCCATCTTTAGCTGTCAAAATTAGCTCCTTTATTTCTGGTTTTTCCGTCCTATCTTGTTTTACTTCCAAGATAGGAAATGCTCTTGACCTTTTGTGTTACATAATTATTTATTCTTTTCTTTAGAGCAGATTTAATGTCTTCTTTGCTAATTATAATTTATTTCGTTTTCCAAGTTTTAATGTCAATCGGATCGAATCCCCGGTAAGGCATATGTTGCTTTTTCTGTTGGGGTGAAATAACCAAATATAGGCAACACACGACGTGGTGACGGCCTGTAGTCATCAGCTTTTAACTTTTCTCGACTGCTCCAGCAATGGGAAAAATGTCGTCTTAAAAAAAAAATGTCTACAACAATATTTTATTTCAGCTGATTTTTGTTCATTGTACATGCAACCTTCTACATGAGAACATCCAGAAGAAGGGACGAGAGGTAGACCGAGGAAAAGGTGGAAAGGCAGTATAAAAGAGACCTGTCGTAAAATGGGGAAAAATGTTACTCGAACCACAAGAGAGGAAAACTCAAATTTATACCACGACACTGGGCCACAACCGGGTAGAAAGTTAGACGACAAAAGTAGACGATTTTGTCTGCAGTCTATCCACTCCCTGACCTTGGTGGTAGTTGTATATAAACGTACCTCCTATTTATAATAACTAGTGGCAGCAAGAAGGATATTACCATGAGATTGCATGCCAGGATTTCCCTGCGTCAACTGCCAATCGTTAAATACCACAATATGAAACAGGCAGAAAGTGTTGACAGCAAGGCTGCGAGTTGTCTGCCTGTTGGCAAGTCTCACACCTGTTTATATTAAACAATGAAACAACTACGTTTAGCCAGGTCAGTCTTATCGCGAAAGGTTAAAGTTTATTTTTGGATTAGCTTTTTTTTTCTCCCTTCATTAGATGATTCACTGTTTCGCTCAAAATGTAGCAGAGCCAGCATTATAGTTGCCCCCTTTACCGGAAGTCGGGTTCAGAGTTGTTTACTCTTGACGAATATTCTCTGGTAACGGGTTTCCAGAGGTTCTTTTTGCATCCCCGGGCGTAATTAAGTAGGTGCAACTGGTTTCTCCTCGCTGTAGTACAATGCAAGGCTTCTCAGGTTCACTATTAGGGTATCAACGTGTAGATCGAACACGGAAGGTGCAGCATAGGGAATGAGCTGACAGTAGTAAGTGATTCATTGCTGGCTGCTTGCACCTAGACCGTACTCGGCTTCTATGTGGCGACCCTGGAAACAGACTGCACTTGTGTAGTCTGTCTAAGATAAATGGGATTGCAAAGCGAAAGAAGAAAGTCGTGCAGAAACCGGATGTGTTGCTGTAATCACAACACAACGTTGTAACGTCCTTTTCAGGACGGACAACGAACAATAAGAAAGTGTCGATCCACACCTCGCTGACCAGGCTGCTGAAAAAAGTATGTTTCAAGTTGCAAAGCCAAAGTATGTGTTTAGAGTCTTATCAAGTATGTTTATCCTTAACCTTTCATTAACCTTCACGCCCAAAAGTTTTAACACCAGTGATTAAGTATGAAGAGTTTGCAAGCCCCCATTCACAATCCTCTTTAGTTGAAGGATTACAGTGGGCTATTCTTTGACACCCAGGAACCACTCACGTGTTCATTATTATGTAAAAAATGGTAATGCAGGCCATGACCTACTTTAGATCTCTCGGATGTCTGACTCGCCGGGGAAATTCCATGAAACGTTCCATTTCACTACGAATTATTAACGTAACTCATATTGGGTCAAGGTTTTCAATCAATCCATGCCCCACACATAAAAATATAACAAATTCACGGTATAAAACACAACAAATTACTGTTGAGAGTAATCCTTTCACAGATTCCTGCCCTAAAACCAACTGCATATCCATCTTTATTTCCCTAACATGTTAGTATAGCTGCACTGATAGTTAACAGATGAAAGTTCCGTCCTTTAGTCAGCCTTGGAATGTGACGTTTCAAAGGGGTTTCCGCGTCAGTCAGAAGTCCTGTATCTACAGTAGGCTGTGTGCTAGCGCGTTAGAAGATCCTGCTTCTAGGGGTTAAATATTTATTCCCAGGCTGTCTTTCATTATCTAACACTACGTCAAGTATTGCCTTATTCTTCATCGCTCGTCCTCAAAAGAACATGTGTGTTACGTTGTGTTGCAGTTTATAGCAAGGCTGCGAAATATGCGACTTTCGTATATCCGATGTTAAAACGGTACATTTATTACACTAAATTTTCCTTCACTCTTCGATCGCTATTCTCTCAACCAGGCTGCACGGAGAGAGCATGCTTACAGGGCTGTAACTTGGAGACAGAATAGGGTCTGGGACACATCTGGCTCTCTGGTCATGACAAAAGCTATGAGTTGCTGACTGATGTTATCTCATTTACCCCGTCATCCATGATGGTACTTTTTAAAACCGGGTAGGCGGGAGAATAAAGAAAAAAGAGTCCCTATTCTCCCGTCTACCCGGTTTTAAAAAGTACCTTCATGGAAGAAGAAAGAGAAGAAGAAGACGAAGAAACGAAAGATAAAGAAAAAGAGTCCCTATCTTTTTGTTTTTTCTTCTTCTTCTTCTTCTTCTTTTTCGTCTTCTTCTTCTTCTTCTTCTTCTTCTTCTTCTTCTTCTTCTTCTTCTTCTTCTTCTTCTTCTTCTTCTTCTTCTTCTTCTTCTTCTTCTTCTTCTTCTTCTTCAATGTTCGACATGAAAAATACATTTGTGACCCTTTATCGTAGTTTATAGCGAGGCTGTGATATGTCTTTCGACCAAACACATTCAATTTTAACACCCCATTCTTTTGGAGTTTGCCTTCCTTGTCCGATCCCAATTTTCTTATCCAGACTGCATCGTTGCAGTCTACGTCCTGGACCTACATTTGTAGGCAGAATAATGGCATGGTCAGTTATGGCTCTCTGGCCCTGATGCAAGAAGCCAGATATTAGTCACTGACTGCTGTCAGCACATTCACTTCTGCATCTTTAGTCTCCAGCGTGGGGATGGGTCCGGCTGCATTGGCGGGAAAATCCAGCACCCGTATCATTTTTATCTGATGCTTATATTTAACATTAAGGACATAGAACTAAAAGACATTCCCTCTCGTATCTCTGCACTGTGTTGACCTAATGTTTACATTTATACCCCGTAATTGCGAACGCTTAACCTGACTTGTATCCGGGACGGATTTGTACGTCATAGAGTCGAGAATAACACAACTGCCACACTGAGAGCAGATCATAAGGGAAGACCAACAGCGATGCCTAGCAAATCCAAGGCAGTAGACTTTCCAACTAATGGACATAATTCACTCAAGTGTGAAGTAAAATTGAAAATAAATTCATTTGAAAAACTACAATTTTTACGTTTGTTTCCATTTCTGATATACACTTTGAAGGTTCAGTGGGTCTTGTTCACTTTTCCCTCCAGCAGGAGTAGAGGCCACCACTAAGATGTAGGACACCTGCACTATAGCACTTTGCATGCTTTCGAAGTTGGGGGTTTCTGTTGAAATTTGCTTAACGCGATAATTCCATTGGCCTCATGCACAACACGAGAGAGAGCGAGAGAGAGAGATGTGTTCAGCTCCAGGTGAAGCAAAGGTCTTGAATAAATACACCCTTTGCCTGATTTGACACAACACGGCCAACACTGAAATGACTGACATGCCGATACCACTTTCCTTGGGTCTAATATGGAACGGGTGCTGGATTTAGACCCTCAGAAATCTGGGGTTATGCCCTCTGGCTCGGTTGGTCTGCATTCAGTGTTTGATAAAGGAATTGACGCAAGAGCACTACCAGGAGTGGAGCCTGCGGCTTAAATTGACTAACACGCCAATACTGTGGAATGACTGTCAAATCGAGAGCACCTTCGTGGGGTCAAATAGTGAACATGTGCTGGTATTAGACCCACGGAAGACAGGTCAGTCTCTTAACCCCCTAATGAAAGAGCGTCTACTATGGTAATCTGGTCTTAACCCTGCAGAAATCGCAGATTCCAGAAACTTAGCCATTGACAAACTAAAAAGCCCTCTATTGATACGTCCGATCTAATATTGAACGGGTGCTGGAAATAGACCCTCGGAAGACAGGTCAGTCTTACCCTACTAATCACAGGGCGTTGCTACGATAATCCTGCTCAACTCGAGAGGAGCCGCAGACATTTGGTTCACGTACTAGGCTGATAAGGCAACGGCGCGAGGCTACAAGGTGAGGGATTACGGCCGAACGCCTCTTAGCCAAAAATCCCGCCCAAAAGCTCAGCACGATTGCAAAGGGAGGCTTCGACATGGTTGGGACCTGGGGCTCCCGCTCCAGCCCCGCCCGGTCGAGCCGCAGAATGAGGTCTCTGCCGTCCGCCGATCAAAGCGGACGGGAAGCTGCTCGATATTCACCCTATACGGCGATGAGGTATGAAACCATTTGTAGAAGACTTAGTTACCTCACTGCGAACTGCTGAGACTCAACCCTTGACCATGAGATATGTCCGCACACCAGGCGAACATCTCCGTGCAATGACCAGGCTTGTCTCCTGGTCAAATGCACTATTTCGAGAGGAATCACAGGTCGCTGACATTTGGTCCACTTGCTTTGCTGATAAGCTACCATCTGAGGGACTACGGCCGAACGCCTCTAAGCCAGAATCCCGCCCTAAATCTCAGCACCGCTGTGATGGGAGGCTACGACATGGCTGGGGCTTGCGTCTCAGCCCGGCCCGGTCGAGCCGCAGAAATGCATCTGGTAAAATGCACCCTTTTCTCGCTCTTTGCCTCTGTCTGCTATCAGTCATTCCAATGGACGCAGAAGAGATGCAGTCCAGCGGAAATTGCACCTCCTGCCCTATTGTGACAACCTCCCGGGTGGCAGGGAATGCTAGGCGTACCATCACTGCAGATGAGCCGAGAAAATAAAGGGAGCAGGAAGATACCTCACTCACATGCATATGCTACGTTTCTGGCAGGACGTGACGATCCTGGGACAAAGTCACACTGGACTGCCTTTCTTCCGGGATAGTACAAACTAGTACATAGTCCATCATATCATTGCCAAACCCTATAGACACGAGTAGGGAAGACTCGATAGTCCTGCAAGACAACTTCCTAAGAGAGACAACTCTGACCAAAAACAACTGCTGCCTTGCAGTTAGGCTGGGGACAGCCAAAGGCTAAGGAGGGCAACCCTACAGAAATGCCTGTTGAAATCGGATGCACTGAGCTACAGGCTTAACAAAATAGAACAGTGCAACGTAGATATCGCTGTAAACAGCGTACGATGAAGAAGAAGAAAAAATAGTGACCTGTCTATATCTGTAAGCATTGTGGCTGAAAGGATGTGATAGACGCCCAGTACCTTCTTACGACACGACACCCATGTTTCACTGTTTCCCTTCTTTGCACCACTTTCTTGACGGGTACACGCAGTGTTGTAAAAGGCCTTCCCTAAAATGTTGAGATTTTATGAAGCCTCGAAGATCGAGGTAAAGTTTATTGACGCAGGCAAGTAGGTACGTAGGTAGGTAAGTTAAGTACAAGTAGGTATGTAGGTAGGCACACGGGCAAATAGGTAGGTAGGTATGCAAATTGGTAGGTAAGTATGGAGCTAGCCCGCTTAGGCGGCAAGAACCGTTGCGCCAACCGTCCATGAGCATGATGTACGACTGAGGCCATGGCTCTAAGCAATGAGACCGCATCTTTCTGATTTGACCGAAGCATGAGGTGCAAGGACTATCTCGGGGACGGGAGGGGGCATCAAGAAGTGGATCGTTTCTTATTCTTGATGTCCATGCTCATGGCTGGTGGGCGGGGACGTCGTCGGTAAGGCGGCCATTTGTCCATATAGGGATACACGACGCTGGCTTAGCATGGTGAACGTGCTTTCAAAACCTGTTTAAAGACTGATCGCAATCGTTGGACGCTGGTTTTTATTGTTTTCTCTAAAAGCTTCTGTAGCTTATGTCGAAATTCAGCACTGTTTCTAGAGTAATGTTGTTTGCCTGACTTTTGCTGACTTTTATGACATGCTTGGAAGGTTTCAGTGTTATATTCTTTTCTGTCCAGATATGAATAAAACAATGGCTAGTCCTGCATCAAGTGTGTTGCATAGGTCGTTGTGAAACCGAATCGTTACACAATAAATGTAATGTCATCTATCCACATGTCTCGCGGGCGCCGTCTTGTTCTGTAGCAAGATCTAACGGCGTTTCAAGCCATCAGTAGAAGATGATGAGGGTACAATCGTATACGTTACATTGGTAACGCAGAGTCGACATAAATATTACACGATGGTTTGAATTATTAATTATTATTTGCCGTACGTTTTCACGAAAAATGAAATATCTATAAAGAAAGCAAAAATGCACATGCGGTTATTTTTAACTTTACAGAACTCACCAGGAGTAGTACTGGTGAAGGCAAGGGGCCGTCTCTGTTTCTCATATGTTCAACCATTTTGGAGTATAGGGCTCATGTATCATTCCGTCAGTACTGCATTTATTTATTCATGGAAGAGGAATACAAAAAACAGCATTGATATTGCGTTTATCTTCTTCCATGAGTTGTAGTGGTCTCAATTTGGTTTTTTTCTTGTGGTTAAAGTTGCTGATGACGTGGCTATTCTGTCTTGCAACCATAACAAAATGCAAAAGGAAATAAAAATGCTTACTGAATGATCCCTGAGGCAGACATAACATAACTGAAAGTAGCTCTGTAGTACTCGATGTTTTCCCATCAACATCCCAAAGCATCGCAATCTTTACAGACTGATGATCTTCCCTTCAAGCTTTGGACAGTGATGGTCATTGTAAGCCTGAATTTACCAACGTACCACATCTATGAAGTGAGAATAGCTTTGCAATGGATCTCTGGTCTCTCAAATACACCGGACAATGACAAGGCAGGCGGACTGGCTAAGAAGGGATCAAGTCAAGAACAACAATTCACACCAACAATCATACAGACAGTCAAACAACTACGGAAGACTGCGAACAAAAAGGCTTGGTTGAATATAAATGCAATGAAGAATATTGGGAGAGAAATATACAAACATGTGGCCATCCCAAATCTCAAAGACAGAATCAACCTCCTGAAAAGGAGAGACCATAGCACCTTTTTTCGATATCGCACTCACCACATACAACTTAACAGCCACTTGAACAGAATCCAACCAGAACATACTCCAGAGTGCCGGCTGTGCACACATCCCTTTGAAACTGTGTAACCTCATCTTTTTGAATGTCCACCGCTTGCCGGTGTTAGGAAAAACCTCCTTCATCCGAGGCCAGATAAATGAAACACTTTATACGGAACTAAACAATAGCCGACAAAAACTTGCAGATACCATTAGATAGCATTTGGGTGATAGGGTAGGGGCCCACGGACAATTGTATCAATAACCAACCAACCGACCAAGCAACAAACCAACCAACCAATTGTCATTAAAACAATGTCTGAGGATACGCAGAGATGAAACATACATTATGACAATAACAGCACACAACGACAACATAGTTGTAATGTGAGACACGGTACTACAAGAAATAGATTCATTCAAATATGTTTGGTAGTAATATAAATAAGGTCAAAGGTACAGAAAGAGATATCAAATTAAAAATACAAACGGCGAGATGGTTTTATGGAATGTGGGGAAATCGAAAGAACATAAGTCCGCCACAAAAATACCGATCTTCAACTCCAAGGTCAAGTCCGTCATATTGTATGTGACTTTAGAAACAACGAAAACAGCAACTAAAAAGGTCCAAGTTTTCATCAATGAATGTTTGGAATGAGATGCTGGAAATGATGGCGCATGACAGGAAGTCTTGGCCAGTATTTATTGTTTCTGACATATGCTCCGCATGGAATGGAAAAGTGGTTATTTTGATTGACAATTTCTGCAGGATGGAGTGCAGCCGGCTCCAAGAACAACCTTATTTAGACGCCTTTCACGATATACCTGGTACGTTACAGGCTAACTGTTCTTTGTTCGATCCCAAGTACTTTTTTTCTCAGCTGGAATCCTTCTATCCATTTGTAAATTGGTACCTGGCTTATAGTACTGGTAGTCAAGACAAAGAGAAAGGAACTGGACGTCCAACTTCAGAAGACATGTTAAAACTTTGTACAATGGATTCTCAAACACTCTATCCCCGACGGCAATATCGGGAATAGGGCTACATTAGACCTTAATTATCACGCTCCAGTATACTTAGCTGTAAATGGGTTTACTTAGTGTTAAGGGAGTGTCTGTTTTAGAGCTAATTTTTAGACACACTCCAGTATACTGAGCTGAAATAGGTCTTACTTACAGGTAAGAAAGTATCTGTTATAGTGTTGCCTTCTAGACACGCCCCGGTCTATCGAGCTGTAAATAGGTTAATCTTAGAGGTAAGGAAGTATATGTTATTGGTCTATTTTCTAAATACGCTCCAGTCTACTGATCTGTAATTGGGCTATACTTACAGGTAAAATCGAATCTGTTATTTTGTTACTTTCTAGAAGCGCTTCAGTCTACCGAGCTGGAAATTGGGTATACTTACATAGAAGAAAGTATCACTTATAAAGTCAATATCTAGACACTCTCGAGCCTACAGAGCTTAATGTTGATTGTATTTGCAGGTAAGTACAGTACGGAAAGTGACCACTCACCCCCTCCACCCCTCCCGCAGAAAAAGGAATATATTATACAGTGAAGACCCCAGCACTCTATCCCTGACGACATTATCTGCTCTTGGACTACATTTAGCATTTTATAACACACAGTCCATGCTAAAGAAAATAAATAACGAACAGCAAAAAACATAAAACAACAACATTTTTGGAGGTCTGGTATAACACAGACGGAAAAATCCGGGATATGTTTCTAATACATTCACTCTCCCGTGGAACTGGAAAACATTGCGAAGTCGCGTGCATGGCCTTGGCTAAATCCAAAGCAGACTGGGAGGTACGTTTTAGTAATCTTACAGCTTTTGTTGATAATGAGCGGGAGTCTCAACTTTAAGGCTGTCACAGGGCCATTTAAGTTAAGTTTGCTAACCTAAGGGCCGCACGTAGAGTTTAAACATGCAGGACAGAAGAACTTTCATTTATCATATGTAGTCTGGGATCAAGACGCTGAGCAGCGCATAAACTACAGCGGTCAGCGACTCATATCTGAATGTTAACATCAGTGCCAGCGAACCAGAGCTGCCAAGACTCTTCTACACCTCCACGCGGTGATCTTGGATTACAGGCTGCACCAGAGTAGACTGGCTACGTAGAAGGGATCGAAAACAGAAGGTGTCCTGGTACTCAAAAATGCCGTCTAAAGTCAGATGTGTTGGACCGAAAGATGGAAATGTCGCAGTCAGGCTGTAAACTCCGACACAACGCAATCCGCTCCCTGGACTACATTCTGTTACTTGCAAAGCCATTTTTAGGGATTGTGTAGTAGGAGATTTAGAACGAACGAAAAAGAAGAAGAAGAGGATATATAATCTTAGTCGATCTGTACTTCTACAGCGGCAGATGCCCATGTGCAGGTCCCAGATCTGGAGTCAGCTGGATGTAGTCGAGAGGAGGATTCTCTGTTTTAACGGATAGGCTCAAGCAGCGTTTTACTCTGCTGCGTTGGGATAGGTGTCGTGGAGGGGGTTCAACCGATGTGCGATTTGATCTTAATTAACTCAAACACTAGAGCAAAGTAGACCTTCAGACTATTAGGCGTCATCTCTGCAGCTCTTAACAAATCACATAACCAAGGCCGGTGCTATGTCAAGTCACACAGTTACTCGCCTCTTACGACATGGTCTCTGTGGGATAGTGGAGCTATTTTTGTCATACACAAAAGACGTGGGCGGACAACTCATTTATATTGTTTGTCGAATATTTTATTTTTCAATCGTTTTCAGAAGGCGTATGCGTTGTCCTTTGGGGTGGGGGGGCGGAGGGGGTGGAGCTGGGGGAGCGGTCTAAGATACATCATAGTGAATGAAAAAAAAGGAGTCAGGCACTCCTAGCTGGATGCTTGCTTCAGTGTCAGTGAGCTACATCTGACTAAACTCTATTACGCCTCCAAGCGGCTGCTCTCAGAACAACCTGCAGTAGTGCAGTCTTGCTAAGAGAATAGAGATCGCAGTGGGAAGGCAAACGCTCTACCCAAAAGCCAGATGAAGCCAGAAGTGTTGGGCCGAATGGCGGAGATATCACAGCCTCGTTGTAACCACAACACACCGTCACAAAATCCTGTTCAGGATGAACCACAATAAGAAGAAGTACCACGTTTTGCCCGTTGTCCCAGTGCATCCTGCCTTGCTGGGCAGTGGAAGTACGTATCTCTCTCTCTCTATATATATATATACATTTATAAATAACTTCTTGTCGTAGTAGACGAGTTGCAAGGACAAGGAAAAGATAGGGACACGAACTCACAATACTCAGAAATCACAATACTCAGAAATCACAATACTCAGAAATCACAATACTCAGAAATCACAATACTCAGAAATTACAATACTCAGAAATCACAATACTCAGAAATCACAATACTCAGAAATCACAATACTCAGAAATCACAATACTCAGAAATCACAATACTCAGAAATCACAATACTCAGAAATCACAATACTCAGAAATCACAATACTCAGAAATCACAATACTCAGAAATCACAATACTCAGAAATCACAATACTCAGAAATCACAATACTCAGAAATCACAATACTCAGAAATCACAATACTCAGAAATCACAATACTCAGAAATCACAATACTCAGAAATCACAATACTCAGAAATCACAATACTCAGAAATCACAATACTCAGAAATCACAATACTCAGAAATCACAAGACTCAGAAATCACAATACTCAGAAATCACAATACTCAGAAATCACAATACTCAGAAATCACAATACTCAGAAATCACAATACTCAGAAATCACAATACTCAGAAATCACAATACTCAGAAATCACAATACTCAGAAATCACAATACTCAGAAATCACAATACTCAGAAATCACAATACTCAGAAATCACAATACTCAGAAATCACAATACTCAGAAATCACAATACTCAGAAATCACAATACTCAGAAATCACAATACTCAGAAATCACAATACTCAGAAATCACAATACTCAGAAATCCCAATACTCAGAAATCACAATACTCAGAAATCACAATACTCAGAAATCACAATACTCAGAAATCACAATACTCGCCAGCCACTTCAAACCGTCACTGCAAGTAAGAGGCGAGTTCAAATGAAACCGAACCTAACCGCAACAAATGAACATACGTACGATGCGAATGATGACGTAAATTATGGTGTAAACTGCACACACCAACCGTCATGTTTGCAAAATTGAATTATCATCCGACTCAAAGTTTTCTCTGCAGATCTTTGAATACATGGCGAATGGGATTCGGAAACGGATTCCGTCCAGAGTTGATCAGCGAGCGGTGATTCGGTTTCTAACAGCTGACAGATGTCGACCAGTTGACATTCATCGCAGTATGCAGGTAGTGTATGGTGACAAAAGTGTGTCGAAGACAACAGTGAAGAACTGGACACAAATATTTAAAGAAGGACGTGAATTTACGAAAGATCTTCGGAGACCAGTAGAAGCGCATATTGTTGCGCCACAAAATGCCGTCGCCAAAATTAATACAGCAATTCGAGTCACCATACACTGTCTGCATTCTGTGATGAATGTCAACTGGTCGATATCATTCAGCTGTTAGAAACCGAATCACCGTTCGCTGGTTAACTCTGCAGGGGTTCAGTATCACACCCGCCATGTTTTCAACGGTCTGCTGAGGAAACGATGAGTCGGGTGATAATGACATTGTGCAGTGGTATATACTGTTTATACCATATTTGAGGTCACCATGCGCATCGTATGTATGTTCACTTGGTGCAGTTAGGTCCGGGTGTTTTTTAAAGTACGCCTCGAAGTACACGATGCTCATGATAATAAGCTGACGAAAAATAAGGATATACTCCAGAGACCGAAATAATATTGCAGAGACATGTACAAAGACAAGGACGGAAGCACCAACATGGCGTCCAAGAACCAGGACATAGAATTGGGAGCTACGATAAATGAGTCCCGACTAGCGATCCGAGACTTTCAGAAGGGAAGATCGCCCGGAAGTGATGACATACCTACTGAATTCATACTAGCAGGAAGAGCGGCTAGCGCCAACATCTATCAGGCACTATTTAAACCCGATCTGACACACAACAAAATGGCCAACCGCACGGACGAGTTCTGTGAATCCAACTCTAAAAAAACCGGCGATCTGAAACGATTCACTAACTCTCACACCTTCGCTCTAATTAGTCGTTCTACTTTAAATCCTATTCCGGATCATCATGAAAAGGTTAGAATACAAAATCAGCGAGGATGGGCATATGGCTCAGACAGGTTCTCGACAGGGCAGAGACATGGGGGATACAATCCTTCATTGGCTCTTTATGTCGTATCAGAGGATAGTAAGTTTACTTTGAAAAAAAGGGATGTAACTACAGTCTATGGCGATAACGAATGTGACATGTAAGACCAATCTGAACAGTGAAACGTCTTCCCAAAGTGTTTTAAAAGAAAGCCAGGACCGTTTACTGCATCGCAAAGTGTAACCTGTCTTCTCAAACGCTGTCCTTAGCCTATCCGTAATCAGAATCACTTTTCTCTGTATTCGATGGTTTTTTTTTTTTCTTTGGTGACTTTTTCTTTCTGCATGTTTAAACTTTCCCTCCCATGTAATTAAATCTAAAGCATCTTGTTCCTATGATTCCAAATCGATGCCCGCATCATTCATATCCCGCTTGAATACTTCCTTTTTCCGAAGTAGTGGCCGGCCCCGAGACCTTTTCCCCAACTGTACTTCCCCATAGAGAACATATTTTGATATTCAGCCATCGTCCATCCTCCGTGTGTGCCCCAGCCACTGGAGCCTTCGAAGACTAAGCACGGACAAGATCGTGACAATGCATGATGTTCTCTTTAACACCTCTGTGTTGGTAATCGTGTATTCTTACCCAAACCACACCCGCCCCCCCGCCCCGCCCAACCCCAGGATTCTGAGCAGGCACCTCATGTGATATCTGCTTAGCTGCATCTCCTGGTGCATATACGTAAACCGTGTATCACTGCAATACACAATTGTGATGAGGACACAGGCCTGGTAAACAAGTGTTTTTGTCTTAACAGTGGGATTCTTGTTCTTCCAGACCCTTTAAAATCGCATCCTTAATATGCGAAATATTATTGAAAAGTGCAGTGTCGACTTGCTTCACCGAACATGCCAAGGCTTTCGACTGTATGCGATACGGAAAGCTATGGAAAACCATGACAGGCATGGGATTTTTGACACACCTGATTGGACTTGATTTCACACATTTACGTTCTCAATTTCCTGTTACCAAGTTCTGGAAATGGCTTAAGTAGCAGAGAACGTAATGTGCTTGACTGCGATATTTGCACCTTCCGGTTCGACACATCCGGCGTCAGCAAGCAGTTTTTAGTACCGGGTTAGCCTATCCTCTTCGATGCCTTCTCCTTAGCCAGTATGCTCTGTTGCAGCCTGTAATCCAGGATCCCCGCATGGAGATGTACACGGGACTTTGCAGCTCTGGTTCGCAGGCCCTGTGACACTAGCATTCAGCTATGGATCGCTCACCGCTGCAGTTCATGCGGTGCTCAGTGTCTTCATTCCATTTAAAACTTCTCCATCTGATTTGAATGATCTGATAATTCTATTGGGGGGGGGAGGAGGAGCGCTTGGGGGGGGGAGGTTGGGGGGGGACGTTCGGTTGCAACAAGCAACAGTTAGAACAGCTGGATAGACATCAGGATGGTTTGAAGGACATGAGTGCGACATGGATACACACTCTGCCTGTTGAATATCTATGCAAAAAACATAATGGGACATGTAAAAAGTAGGCAAAGTTTGACCCTTTCACAGTTGGTGGAAATGAAATACCAGAACTAAGATATGCAGATGATCCAGTTGTCCTCTCGAAGAGCATTGTTATGCAGATGATCCAGTTGTCCTCTCGAAGAGCATTGTCAGGCTGGAACAGATGATCTTCAATTAAACAACACAGCGAGGTACAACACCTATTCATAAACACCAGCAAGACAAAAAAATTGCACTGACAAAACCATATCTCGGTTTGAATGGAAGCAGCAGCTGGGATTGCCAACACTAAATAAAGAAATAAATAGAAGAATAACAATGGCACCACATAGCTTAACTAAAATGAAAAACGAATGAGAGATCATGGATAGAATGATAACAATAAAGATCCTAAGGATTTGCATCTTCTTCTCTGTGGCAATTTACGAATGTGTGACATGATCAGCCACACAAATCCAACTAAAGTAGACTGAATCCTTCAAGCTAAAATGTCACAAAAAATTAGAAATCTTACAGGGCCTCGAAAACGAACACAAGGTAAAGGTAAAGGCCGCCGTCCATGGCAGGCGATGTTGGCAGAATGTACTTGCTAGCGCTATTTTTAGTAAGGATTAACTGCGCTACCGTTTATCCTCACTCTCTCGTCTCGAACCCAGTGGTAAGTCAAGGACAAGACGACTAGGAGGCGACTACGAGATGCAGGGGACTCTGCATCAAGGAACAGTGATAAAGGCGGCCGAGTCCGGAGTCTAACCCACAAACCTCATCACGAGGCCGACGGTTTAACCACTTCGCAACGGAATCCTCAACTGTCGGAATCCGAAAACGAACACAACTGGCTAGTGAACGACACTACGTACTTCGGCCACATCAAACGTCACAATGGGCTAGGGGGAGAACGATGATGGATGCTATGGTATCTAGCAAAAGAGACAGAGACAGAACGAGGAGGAGATGGACAAGGGTCATTATAGCGGATCTGGAATTGATAGTGGCAGAGATGGGAGTGCTGACCAGGGAACAAGTGTCACGCAGATCGGATGTCAATAGAGCGACGTTCTGCAAAGGACATGCTACATAATGATCGATATATATATATATATATATATATGTAAACAAACTGTCGTACATCCTTATGACCCTTGCTGGGATAATCGAGTGTGTTTAGGAAGAGGAATACAGTTTGCTTCATCGCTTCGTATGCTGGTTATGTTTGTTTATTTCACATTTGAACACGCCTCGTACACACAGTGACAGTTTCAACTTGCTGGCGAGTATTCTGATTTTTTCATCGCGTCATCTTCTTTTTCTTGTCTTTGCAACTCGTCTACTAAGAAAGACCAGAAACCATTTATAAATTTACATAAATATATGTGTGTATGCATATATATATATATGTGTGTGTGTGTGTGTGTGTGTACTTCCGTTGCCCAGCGAGTATCAGGTGCATTGCGACATCAGGCGCAAAACTTGATACTTCTTCTTGGGGTTCATCCTAAACAAGATCTTGTGACGGTGTGTTGTGGTTACAGCGAGGCTGTGATATCTCCACAATTTGGCCCAACACTTCTCGCTTCATCTGGCTTTTTGGGTACAGGTTTTAATTTCGCACTGCGATCTCTATTCTCTTAGCAGGCTGCACAACTGCAGGTTGTTCTGAGGGCCGCCGCTTTGAGGCGTAATAGAGTTTAGTCAGTTATAGTTCGCTGACACTGATGCAAGCATCCAGCTAGGAGTGCCAGAGTGCTTTTTGTTCATTCACTGTGCTGTATCTTAGCCCCCTCCCCCTTTCCAGCCACCCCTCCCCCCACCGCCCCCGCCACTCTTCACAAAAAAGGACAACGCATTCGACTTCTGAAAACAACGTATGCCTTACCGGAAATTCGATCCCTGTCCATTTTGTCAGTAGGCAGACATCGCAACTGTTCGGCTAAATATACATATATAGATGCTAGTGATGGTCAGACACAATATACTGACCACGCCCACTATCTTTCTTCCGTGAAGCGTTACCTGGAAACAGGCTGTTTTCAAAGTAGTATGCCTGACGAGATGTGGGTCGACGTGATTCCCGTAAGAGTGAATATAACGCAGATGAAGCCAAACATAGCACAACCGCCTGGAGGACCGATGTGCAGTCAACCCAGATGTAAATGGGAACCTGTCTTACGGTAAATGAAGATATGCACCGAGGAAGGGAAATTCCCATCCCACCTCATAAGTTTTCCGACGGTGTCTCTGTGTACGACAAAGACAATAATAGCACCACCGACTCAGAGAGCATGTAAGAGGCGACTAACTGTGTGCCACCACGTAACACCGGCTACGGTTATTTGGTTTGTTAAGAGCAGCATAGATGGCGTCTAACAGACCGCGGGTCTAATTTGCTCTAGTATGTGAGTCTATTAAGATGTACTTAATCATCGCATACCACACTTAACTGCACTTTCCCAACCCGCAGGGATCATAGTCCGCTAAGCAAGAAATCCTACTCACGGCTACATCCAGCTCACGTCAGAGCTGGAACCTGCAGTGGAACATCTGCCCCTCTAGAAGTACAGGTGGACTAAGACTATGACCTAATAAAAATCTTAAGATTAGTACACTTTAATCCCTAACGTCAGTGTTTGTTTACCTTATCTGGTATTGACATTCCAATTTCATTCACCTAGTAGTACGAGGGTCTACTGAATAAACAATGCACTAATGGTGCTAGACCCGCAAACAACGTAGGGCACCACTGTAGCAGAGAATAGGTAGCAACATAGGTTAGCCAGCAAAGCATCTGGTACCAATATTAAGGCTGAATCCCCGGCTGTGCTCAAAGGACGAATTGACTACACATCAGTTGTGAGGCTGACTCTGTAGGAGAGCGAGTTACATCCACCGGATTACAGTACTTTCATCATGCAGCTGTTGGTGTTCAGCAGCGCAAATCCGGTCTGTGTTTATAAATAAATATGAATATATTTGGAGGATAGAAGATGATTAAGATAGGTAGAAACAAGCCAATAATTAGGTCGATAAAATGTAAGAAATTCATATATATATATATATATATATATATATATATATATATATATATATATATATATATATATATATATGCCCATTTATAGATAGATATATATATAGATATATAGATAGATTGATAGATAGATGTATAGATAGATGGATGGATGGATGGATGGATGGATGAATGGGTGGGTGGATGGATGGATGGATGGATAGATGGATAGATGGATAGATAGATAGATAGATAGATAGATAGATAGATAGATAGATAGATAGATAGATAGATAGATAGATAGATGTTCGAGTCTTGTGGATTTCTATTCTGTTGAAAACGATTATATCAATTACATACACAGACTAAATGGCGTAATTGTAGGTACGGCTGGATACATTAGATAAACTGACGTCAGGTCAGGTCACACCGTAACCAGTGATGTGGTTGGGGCACACAAGAAGACATCCTCACCATCCCACGCCACCCTTCTCTGTCAGCGGCCGCTGGCTGCCCCTTTTCTGGTCGGAGAAGGATCCATTCTTTAATGTAGTTCTCCCACCTCTTTTTGGGACGGTCTCTTTGTCGTCTGCCTTGCACCTTTCCGTGCAGAATCGACCATTTGATCTCGATATGTGACCGGACCAAGCGAGTTACCTTCTTTTGACAGTTGCTGAGAGGTCTTAAAAAGGCCATATTGCTGTTGTTATTCTATCTCGTATTTCCTCATTTGTAACTTGATCTTTGTACGTGCCATCTAAAAGTCCTCGGAAACATCTCACCTCCAAGTCCTGTATCCTTCACTGAAGGTCAGCTGTAACTGAGGTGTTGGCCAGAATAGCACAGACAATAATGTCGCTTGCACGGCTTAACAAAATCTGACAAGATGAACGGTTAGCACTGGGCACGAAAATTACGTTAATGCGTACATTGGTCTTGTGAATATTCTTCTTTGCCTGTGAGACTTGGACAATTACTGCTGATGTTCAGCGAAGGATACAAGCCTTAGCGATAGGTGTATCCGAAGACTTTTCAACGGATCTACAGACTGACTAATGTACCTACGATCCCTGAACGATATATTTGCGCAGACATACATGAAGAGTTACAAAGATATAGAAAGAAAACTGAGTTATATATATATATATATATACACATGCATGTATATATTATATATATATATTGTGATATACAATTGTTCATCCTCTCCAACTTTATTGCATTGGGGCCCCCTTATTTGTCATCAGTCCCTTTCATTGCTGAAACCTTCGTCGACAGAGCTTGAACTCAGGAATATCGGCGTTGCTGAGTTTCACCTAAGTCGTTATACTGATTCATAGACGTTCACAGCCGTCGAGTGCACCTGATCTAAAGCTGTGCAAGTCTTCTCTATTCTATTTGCCAGTTCACCAGGAATAATCACAGTCCTTGACAGCATACTTCAGACGTAGACGAACGAGTTTATTAACCGCTTCTAATGTCTTTCTCTTCACCAATGATATATGACCGCTTTTACGTTTTACAAAGGCTGTTCAGTACGCTCGTATATGACAAGTGTTTATTTGCTATAATAATGACCATAGTTGTCAAAAGTAGCAGAGAACCGGTCCATACATTTCTGCATATTCTTTTCTGAATGATTGTTCAGAGGTCAGTCATCCGCAAATAACTGTTGACATCAAATCGCGCAACACTTTGGCTATTGCATTCATTCTACAGGGATTAAGTAAGTCGCCATCTATGCGAAACTTAATGGGTATGCTATACTCGTTGTCATTTGAGGCGTTCGCCAGTATAGCTGAAAACATTGTGCTGAACAGGACAGGGGGCAAGCATTGATCCTTGTTTCACGCCCTTTTTTAAAACCCCAGTTTTTAAATTCTCCTGAAAATTGAAATTGTCTGGTGTTATGTTTACTCATCACTACTTTATGGCGCAGACACATGGACAATGAATAACAAGTTGGAAATTTCTGTTGAAGCTTTCGAAATGTTGATATATAGAAGATTGGGTCACATTTCTTGGAAAGAGAATAAAACGTTTTTGGAGACATTGACGTCTTACTTTGAGATCACTCAGTCCTTCCTTTCTTTTCCAAGAACTTAAGCGTGGATTTCGAGTCTTCAGAATATAACGGCATCACCGGGTTGTTAAATACCGCTTTCGTAATCAAAGATTATTCCACACAAAGCGTTTTCTATTTCATGATCGGCAGATTTAAAGATAATGTACGGAGGCCCGTATGAATAAATGCATGGTGGATGGGTGGATAGATACGTAAGTATCGATGCATTTTGAAATGGTTAATGAATGCATGGATAGATGAAGGAGCACACATTCAAGCATATAAATATTTTCAGATGCGCATTAATGCATGACAATGTTTCATCTTTGAATGAAGCATCGGTTTTTAGACGCATTCGGCTATCTATATCGCAAACAATTTCAGTTTTCACAGTCTGCTAAAATATTATAATAACCTGTACAGTTATTGCAAGCGCCTGCTCTTAAATTAATACCCAGGTTAGCTTGGCATTGAACAAAAAAAAGTAACAGACATCATTTACAAAGAAATATTTCTTCGCATTTTCTGCTTGCATAAACAGGTGTGCATTGTGTGAATCCCACCTGAAATAGCCACGGAATGCGGTTCTGAAAGACGTTTTTTTTTCAAACGGACGAGAAAGTCTAAGGTCAACAAGCATGTTGACAGGTTGACATTCATCGCAGAATGCAAGCAGTGTATGGTGACAAAAGTGTGTCGAAGACAACAGTGAGAAACTGGACAACGATGTTTAAAGAAGAACGTGAGTTAACGCAACAATATGCGTCTGACCTAGCCTCGGAAGATCTTTCGTTAACTCACGTCCTTCTTTAAACATCGCTGTCCAGTTCTTCACTGTTGTTTTTGACACACTTTTGTCCCCATACACTGCCTGCATTCTGCGATGAATGTCAACTGGTTGACATCATTCAGCTGATAGAAACCGAATCACCGCTCGCTGATCAACTCTGAATTTATTCCGTATCACACCTGCCATGTATCTTCTAAAAAAAAAACTATGATTCGGATGATAGTGACATTTTGTAAACTTTACGGTTTGTATTTGTTGTTTACACAAAACGTGACGTCATCCTGCGCATCGTACGTATATTGACTTGGCGCAGTTAGGTCCGATTGAACACGCCTCGTAGATGTCCGTGTTCAGATACCGAGCTGAAACAAAGACAAGACCAAACGGTCTTCTCCAGGCACGACCAACAAAACACATAAGAAGAACTCATTTCTCATAACACGTAACGAATCTATTTAGATCGTAACAGTTGTGGACTGTCATTCACGTTGAAAATTGAAAAAATCAACAATATTAATTGTCAATTTTAGTAAGAAATAATACTTGGAATAATGGAATTCAAACAGGCATGTTAACGTCGGTTGCCAGGTAGTCAAGGAATTCGGCTATTCAAAGTAAATTTAAAAAATGTCCTGCTGCTTACTAAGCCTGGGAGAAGGTCCGAAGCGCCAATCTTTAACTTATTGTATAGATGACATCTCAGTCTGTTGTGTCCTGTTCGTTGTTGTTCGTCCATCACGCGGAATGAGGACCTTTCCTTTTTACATTTTAGCCAGTCCTTCCAGTCAAGTATTCTGTACTTCCGGGTTGTGGATTTTTTTGTTGTTGCTTAGATGTTTGCCTCACTAGTTTCTACTGGCGGAGGGGCGCCATTTTCCACCCCAGACCGTAGTTAATTGGGCGATATCAGGACGCATAAACCAGTGCTTGGATGCATGTGTGCATCTGTATGTACCTATGATAGGTTTGTGCGCCCTCAGAAGCTAGCCCAACCAAAGCGCAATGGAAGGGCTTTACCACGAGGGCGCGTGTGAAAGTTGTGCAAGGGTGTGACTGTGGGATAGAGTCAAATGAAACAGAGTGAGGCGAGAAGAGAGAGAAGAGTTGCCCCCAGGGTGAAGTCCGGGTTGTGGATGGGTCCGGAGATGGCTGACAAGTCCGATTTGGGATAGGCAGGCAAGTGAGAGCTTGGAACGTTCGCTTCGCGAGACTGATATTTCACGGGCTTTTCTGGTCTTTCTCCGTTGTTCTGCTGCAGTCTTTGTAGAAGCCTCGCATGACACTGCTACTCTGTGGAGAGCTCTACGCCAGGCTGTACAGTATTTTGCAGCATATGCCCATGTTTCGAGGTTTATGCTGACGGCTTTTAAAGACGTTTTCAGTGTGTCTTTAAGCGCTTTTTTTAGGCCTCATTGGGAGCTTTTCCCTTTTTTTCATCTCGTCATAGAAGATTATTTTTGGCAACCGATAGTCTGGCATGCGAACCACATGACCCGCCCAGCAAACCTGTGATTGCATCATGATGGTATAAATGCTAGGGATACCAGCTCTCTCAAGAATAAAGGTTTCCGTGACCCTGTCTTCCCATTTGGCATTCATACCCTCATGAGACACAGTGTGCGAAGGTGATTCAGCTTCTTTGCATGCCTCCTCTATACAGTCCATGTTTCACTTGCATATAGCAACACAGAGACCACCATTGCTATGTACACTTCAGCTTCGTCTGGAGGCTGATGCCATTTCGACGCAAGACGTTTGATTGTAGTCTGCTAAAAATGCCGTTGGCTTTGGCGATTCTAACTTTCATCTCACCATCCATGACTACGTTCTGAGACAGTATATTAGCGAGGTATGTGAATCTATTTACAGCTTTCAGTTTTTCACCATTGATCTTTATGAGTGTTTCAGTATACGTTTTGCCAGGAGCTGGTTGATACATTATTTCAGTTTTCATTATTTCATTATTTCAGTGCGTAGCCAAAGAATGAACACCTGATCTTGCCTGGAGTGTTGGTGGTAGGCATCTTTTTTTGGTATGGTTATGGTAACCTTTTTTCCATTTTGCTTTGTACGAAGCCCTGATAATCGTTTTTGTCTCATCGTATGTGGCTGCTGCATCCCTGTGCTGCAGTGCTCCTCCTTCTCTGGCCAGTCTGCCACCTCCTCGATGCTTGAAATGTTGCAGTGGGCAGGTATCCACTGTACTATGATAAACGTAATTTTTGGGAATCACTGTATTATTTTTATTCTGATAATCTTTGAACGGAAATCAACCATGTCTTTATTTGTCAGATTTTAGTGTAATTGCTGCCATAAATACAGATTGCTGATAAAGTGGGTGGAGAAGGCGTGCCAAAATAGAGGTGCTTGCAATGTCTTCGGGGAATGATATCATTGGGAGTCGACATTGATGGTCATTGTGTTTTACAATACGATCATCAATAACAACCACAACCACCACAACACCGATAGAATGAAGGTAACATTATCGCCATATTATCATCTTAACTATCATCGTCGTCGTCGTTGTGATCTGCGCCGTCGCGGTCACAGCCGGCGTCGCCATCGTCGTCAGTATCATCATCATCATAATCGTCGTTGTCGTCATCAATGTCTTCGAATTCATTATAATCGTCATCGTCAGTATTGACGTCATCATTATCGCCACCATCATCATCTTCAACATCATCGTCAGCAGTGTCATCGATGTGTCAGTTCATTTAATTTTTAGTTGTCCATGACCAGCCTGTAGAAACCGTGTTGACTGCAAGAAACTTTGTATAGATTTCAGTCTTTTTTTTTTTCAAGTAGTCAAAATGACATTCATTTTTCGACATAATCTCATGCAAGGTTTTTACACTTATCCCAACGTTTAAGTAATGCTTGAAAAACTTCAGCGTAGAAAGATTTGTCATTTTGTCTGGAAAAGTTCAAGATATTCTGTATCACTTTGTCATCAGAGCTGAAATACTGACCTCTCTAGAATTCTTTTAGGGGCCCAAACAGGTGGAAATACCCCATAGCGATGTATGGGCTGTAAGGTGGATGTGGCAATACCTCCCAATCGAGTTGCTGCAGATGACACATAGTGCGGTGAGCTGTATGAGGTCGAGTTTTATGTTGGAGAAGCAGGGCGCCCTTTGTGATCAAACCAGGACATGTATTCTCCTCAAACGGTTATGCACATCACTAAATATACGTATGTACTGTTTACTGTTAATAGTGACACCATGGGGTAGACAGTCAACATGAATGATGCCAAGTTTGTTCCAGAAACACCTGCTATCACTTTACCTGCAGACGGAATTGACCGAAATTGTTTCGGTGAGGGTGATTGCTCACGCTGTACGATTTTCTCAAAAACGTTTACACCATTCACATGTCTTACTGAGGCTGAGTGTACATTTTCTGTACATGTCCGCAGGTTTCGCGCCGTCTTTCACAAGAAACTTTATCACAGCACGCTGTTCCCCGCAAACACTAACAGTGTTTTCCGCCATTTGAATTTATCTGTCCCGTTACTGGCCCAGTGGGTCACCTAGAAGAAAGAGAACACAATTCCCCCTAACTAATGATAGAAGTTTCAGCACTCTATAACCCATTCTGGTAGAAATAGAACAAAAAGTCCAGGTATGATTGAAACGGCCCTCCTAGCTTCTTGAACATTTCTGTCTTGCTCTTTTTCTATTTCTGATTCCGATGATATAATGATGAGGTTTTTTTTTTGTTATACCACACTGTATATCAGAGCAGTCTCGAGTATGACTGGAGGAATGCATCGTCTTCTTCTTTTACTTCCTTTAATCCTCCTTACAAATGAATGATTCCTTCTTTTATTCCTGTATCCTATCTCCAGGGCGCAAATCTGAGCGTTGAATATGGAGACCGTGGGCTGCCCAAACTGCAGGATACGCCTCTCGGCCTCGCTGGTGTAATCCAAAGGAATGCAAAGCATGACAATTTGTCACCAGCTCAGCTGCAGGAGCTGCCTTAGTGAGTTCGCAATTTTGAAACCATCCACCTCAGGTGCTACCACTCCAGATTTTCTGTCTGGGTTTACTCCCATAGCCCTACCCTCTCCCGAGGTATCCAGAAGGCAGTGGAGTCGTTGCCCGCAGATGCTAGTTACTCGTGACATCCGATGATGCTCTCATAGTCCCAGGATTAACACGCACTCCTTTGCACTTCTAGGTTTAAAATCAGTTCCCCCTCACCTTGACGAACTGCCTGGACAGGCTAACGAGCTTCGTTTACCCGGGTTTAGAGTGGAGGTTCACCTTCTCTTAGACTGGCTGCCAACCAAAGCTAATGAGCCCAATCTGCCCGCTCAGTACTCGGTCGCGTTCCGCTTCAGGCTCTGTAAGAAACAGCGGGCCCCTCTTGAATGTAGAAGAGGCCACTGGCATGGGAACCAATGCGCGACAAGCCGAACAGAGAACCCAGCGGCGTTCTCATCACCTGGAAGGGAGAGGCTATAACAGACCCTTCACTTACCTTTAACTAGCAGGACGCCAATCCCAAACCTCGCTATCCCCCTCCTGTACATAAAAGTACTCTATCCGGTATCCTTTATAGGGAAAAAAACATAAACACAAAATTATAAACATTGATTGGGCTTGGCTTCGTTCGTTCTCAATCTCCCGCTACCAAACCCTAAAAGGGCTTAAGTTGCAGAATGTAGTCCAGAAAACGGAATGCGTTCTGTCGTAGTTTACATCTTGACTGCGATATTTGCACCTTTCGGTCCAACACATCCGACTTCAGCAAGCATTTTTTGAGTACCGAGTTAGTAATCCCTCTTTGATCCCTTCTCCTTAGCCAGTCTGCCATGCTGCAGCCTATTATCCAGGATCACCGTGTGGAAGTGTAGAATGGTTTTTGCAGCTCTGTTTCACTGGCCCTGACACTAGCAGTCAGCTATCGTAACAATTGATTAAGGTTGAGTTTAATCAAAATTTAAAAATAGGTATGGTCAGATATCGCACCGAGATGAGAACACAAACAAAAGCTACATTACAACCAATAGGCCTTCATCAGGGACAATAATACTGAACTTACAAATCAACATATAAGGAAAAAATGGTCAACTTATCTGATAGTAGACCCACTCTGTCTAAACGACCGGTTGGGACAGATGGTTGACCCTATATAATATACTGTTTATATCTCTCTACTTTCTTGAAACCCAGAAAGCTCAGACAAAGCAGACATGTGTGATTGACACGATGGGTTGGGCTGTCATCTTTCTGCGAGAGGTTAGGTGGCACTATAAGTCGCCTGGTACGAAATGTTCTCAATGTGGCAGTGAACCTATTCTCGTCTCTATCACACATATCTCTCCCGGGTGTCATTTCGCCATTCCCTATTCTAGAGAAGGTATTAACAGCTAACTTTCGCTTTTTAACGAAGGTAATCTTCTTTCAATCACGGTTCTAGTGTTTCTGTTCATATCAGGTCGTAGTTATTGTTTCTTGTTACGGATCCAGCAGCAACGGGGCTCTCATCCTTCGGCCCAATATCATGTAATGGTATCTGCACGTGTGTATCAGCTGTTGCCTAGTGCCATACAAAGTGTTCCATGTTTCTGGCCACGGAGGAAGAAAGATTTTCCTAAAATGCTTGAGCGCTGAGCACTCAAAGAGATGATGATCAACTGTTTCATATGGGCGTGTACACAGCTGGCACAAGAGTATGTTGTGGTTGGATTCTGTTCAGGTGTTTGTTCAGTGGGATGTGTTGGGTTCTCAGTCGGAAAATGGTGCTCTGATCCTTCCCTGTTTTACACTGTCATTCGGACTGGGGCCTAGCATATCTAACATATTCAGACAGTGAGGAGGCGTGGCGAAAAGTTTGGTACGACATTCCCCCACCTAAAACTTGCTTGTGTTAGGAGCAGCGAAATCGTAACCCTTTGGAGGAAAACCCATAACAAATGTGCACTGAAATAGGATGCACTGGACCTATAGGGTGCACAAGTCGGTACAGTGCTCTACGTCTTGGAGATCGAGACAAGCGAAAAACAAAATGTAGGCGAGCGTTTACTTATGATTTGTGTGATAAGCAAATTATCTTTTGCGCCAAGTCGAGTTTTTAACAGGTTTCACCCTTCTCGTGAATAATCCCATATATTGCCGGCGCATTGCCAGCCACGTACGCGTCGGCTGACATTCAAACGCCAATTCAGAACTGATATAGATCAGGACAATCTGACTGTGTAGTTAACACAGAGGATTGACACGGCCTTCACCCGATGTTAACGTAATGTGAATTCTACCAAGTGGTCTTAATGCCAAAGTAAAGAAATTCAACCAAACGCGGGTAAACAGCATGGATAACTCTGAGTCTCTTAAGCTAGTTAATTTCCTCGTCAGCTATAAGGCGACGACGTTCTGAAGGAGAACGATGAACGAGTTGGTCAGAGAGTGTCAGAGCGCCAATGTCCGTTTTTTTGGAGTTTGAAGGTACATTATAAGAAATGCCTCATCATTAAATGTCAGTTGAGTTCAGTTCAAGTGCCATCCCCTTATTGAAGGTCGACTACAATAGATGTATAGTTCAGGTGCCATCTCCATATTGAAGGTCGACTAAAATGGATGTATAGTTCAGTTGCCATCTTCTTTTTGAAGGTCGACTACAATGGATGTATAGTTCAGGTGCCATCCCCTTATTGAAGGTCGACTACAAAGGATGTATAGTTCAGGTGCCATCCCCTTATTGAAGGTCGACTACAATGGATGTATAGTTCAGGTGCCATCTCCTTTTTGAAGGTTACTACAATGGATGTATAGTTCAGGTGCCATCTCCTTTTTGAAGGTTACTACAATGGATGTATAGTTCAGGTACCATCTCCTTTTTGAAGGTCGACTACAATGGATGTATAGTTCAGTGTTCCCCAACATCATATTCGAAGACCGGTGGCGGTCCGCAGATATTTCCTGCGGTCCGTGTAAAAGTTATTGTATCTTAACACATTCGTGGAGGGGAGGAAGACTAACGTCTGGTCACGCAAAGTATACTGATCAAACATGTTAGTCAGGGTCAGGCAAAATATACTGACCAAGACCATAACCTCGGCTTCCTCGAATCACTCCATGGAAACGAGCTGTTTTCATGCAGTCTAGCCAACGAGGTGAGGGATCGACTTGATCCCTGTAGTAGTGAACGACACGCAGATCAAGCTAAGCATACCACAACCGTCTGAAAGACTCTGGTCCATCTTCATCAGCTGCTGCAACCCGTCACTTGCCTTCCTTTTCAGGGCGCACAAAAATAGTAACCCTATTCATTGTGGACATTCCAAATAGACAGCAACCCCTTCTTCATGGAAGTCATTAACTTATGCACACTTAATCATCGCGAAAAAGATAACCTGATCGAGTTGTCTTCTCATGTCACTTTGTTGTACAAACATAACATTCCATTATCGTCTCAATTTTGGATATCACTGAAAACCAAATCCAATATTTAGCAAATTTGTGGTTGTATTTTGGATATCACTGAAAACCAAATCCAATATTTAGCAAATTTGTGGTTGTATTTTGGATATCACTGAAAACCAAATCCAATATTTAGCAAATTTGTGGTTGTATTTTGGATATCACTGAAAACCAAATCCAATATTTAGCAAATTTGTGGTTGTATTTTGGATATCACTGAAAACCAAATCCAATATTTAGCAAATTTGTGGTTGTATTTTGGATATCACTGAAAACCAAATCCAATATTTAGCAAATTTGTGGTTGTATTTTGGATATCACTGAAAACCAAATCCAATATTTAGCAAATTTGTGGTTGTATTTTGGATATCACTGAAAACCAAATCCAATATTTAGCAAATTTGTGGTTGTATTTTGGATATCACTGAAAACCAAATCCAATATTTAGCAAATTTGTGGTTGTATTTTGCATATCACTGAAAACCAAATCCAATATTTAGCAAATTTGTGGTTGTATTTTGGATATCACTGAAAACCAAATCCAATATTTAGCAAATTTGTGGTTGTATTTTGGATATCACTGAAAACCAAATCCAATATTTAGAAAATTTGTGGTTGTATTTTGGATATCACTGAAAACCAAATCCAATATTTAGCAAATTTGTGGTTGTATTTTGGATATCACTGAAAACCAAATCCAATATTTAGCAAATTTGTGGTTGTATTTTGGATATCACTGAAAACCAAATCCAATATTTAGCAAATTTGTGGTTGTATTTTGGATATCACTGAAAACCAAATCCAATATTTAGCAAATTTGTGGTTGTATTTTGGATATCACTGAAAACCAAATCCAATATTTAGCAAATTTGTGGTTGTATTTTGGATATCACTGAAAACGAAATCCAATATTTAGCAAATTTGTGGTTGTATTTTGGATATCACTGAAAACCAAATCCAATATTTAGCAAATTTGTGGTTGTATTTTGGATATCACTGAAAACCAAATCCAATATTTAGCAAATTTGTGGTTGTATTTTGGATATCACTGAAAACCAAATCCAATATTTAGCAAATTTGTGGTTGTATTTTGGATATCACTGGAAACCAAATCCAATATTTAGCAAATTTGTGGTTGTATTTTGGATATCACTGAAAACCAAATCCAATATTTAGCAAATTTGTGGTTGTATTTTCGACTCCCTATCTACGTGAGACGACTTTTTCAACCTGTCAGTGATCAGAATCAAACAAACAAACGCATTGGATTTCATTGCCTCGGTTTGTCTCTCAGAAACACCGCTGCAGTCGAGGTTACAGATATTCCAATAAAATGAGCAGTAACAGATTTCGCACACACTTTATTTGAACGAAATATTGCTGTTTCAAAAATGTTCCGTTATTAGCATTTGTATTTACAGCCCTGTTTCTGGTTATTGTAAATAACTAAGAAGTTTAATTTGATATTAGATTTTAAAACATTTACACAAAATACTATGTAAATAACGGTTTATATTTCTAAATGACACATGCGTGAAAAATGTTTCCTATTTATACCGGTCCGTGAAATTTGTTTCGTATTTTCACCGGTCTACAGGTGTAGAAAAGCTGGGAAACATTGCTCTAGTGTACCTCATCTATTGATGTAATGATGCAATCTGTTAGGCTTTTTCCAAGTCCGTCTCCTAATGTTATCCACCCACTTATAACGTTGTCTGTTTTTAGACGACTGCCTTCCACTCTATTCATTAGTTTAGTTTTCAACAGGGAAGCCTTGCTGTATGGACATACATCTTAACTGTCTAACCTGAATTTGGGTCATTAATTTTCTTTTCACCCCCAACGTTTTAAATACCTCCACATTTGTTTTTCTTCTCTATATACCCCCATTTCGAAAGATTTATTACTCATTTTCAGTTTGGTATTCATTGTCCATTTTTTTGCGACATAAAGTAGTGACTAGAACACAAGACAATTCTCATTTTCAGTTTATGATTTACCTGTTTGAATGTCAGAATGTGTCGCATGTTGCTGAATACCAATTTGACTATTACGCATCGAAGGGTCAACGTAAACTGCTTAAAATGTACCTGAATAGATTCGCTACCATTTTCCGTACCAACGAGAAGTGGTCGGTGCCTAAGACGGGTTGTTATTGGACAGGAAACAACACTTGCGTAGACACTATTGCCAATAGAACTGCTCTGCAGACAAACAGATGCAGAATTTCCTATCAATCTGCTTGAATAAAGTACATCTATATGTGGTGTTTTAACTGTACTCCGTTGAATGGAGCAATAATACAATACAATACAATACAATACAATACAATACAATACAATACAATACAATACAATACAATACAATGTCCTCGAATTCAGCCCAGTAGGAGTTCCGTATGCGAGGAAGCTAGCAATGTTCTGAATGGAATCCGATCTTGGTCGTGTCGTACCATTTCGGACGTTGGTCTCACAACAGGCCATCTCTTCACCGTACGGGTGGGCGGCCGCGTATGCTTGTGAAATCATAAGGCCACCAAAACGTTCTGAGTGTCTATTTATTATCTAGCATGCGCACTATTGGTTTTCTGAGACAGCTCGGCCTTCAGGACGTCTCGAAATAGTGTGGGCTATCTGATGGAGTGACAGGTCCTATTATAATATCCAGACTGTCATTGGATCTGACAATGTGGTAATGGGGAGAATGTAAGAAAACTTCGAGTCACGCAGCTGTACCCACATAACGTTTGTTCGAAATAACGATAACAACAGAAACACAAGTGCAGTAATGAGCAGACAGGAACTCGAACACCGGATATTGAGAAGACGGAAGCGCCCTTCCATAAGAGTGTGATGGGTTAAGGTACTGGATCAGCAGTACACCCTAAAAACGATGTAACAACTGCGCTAGTCCACAGCCTACTGTAGCTACAGGCCTTCTGACTTACGGAAAAATCCATTTGAAACGCATCATTCAACGGCTCACTAAATAAGGGCACTTTGCACGTGTCAACTATCAGTGCAACTATAATAGCGTGTTCTGAAAACAAAGATCGATATGCAGTTGGTTTCAAGGCAGGATTCTTGGAAAGGATCACCTCTGACATTATTTGTTGTGTTTCGTACCGTGAATTTGTTTTATGTCTCTGCGTGAAAAATGGATTTATTATAAACCTTGGCACAATATAACTTACGTTATTTAGTCAGCCGTTGATTGTGATGTTTCAAGGGGTTTTCCCAGTGATATCAATCTAAAGTACGCCATGGCTAGTTTTTCGTCATTAAGCACTTTCGACTATGTCACATAGGCAGAATTTGGTACGGGAATGATTTCGTCCAACAATAATCGTCTTCTATTTCTTCTCCATACGCTTTCAATTTTCATCTTGAATGTATATTACAGAAAACAGTATGCAGCTTGATGGAAATCAGTGCTTTTTTAGGAATAATTCTTCTTCCTTCTTCCTTCTTCCTTCTTCTTCTTCTTCTTCTTCTTCTTCTTCTTCGTCTTCGTCTTCGTCTTCTTCTTCTTCTTCTTCTTCTTCTTCTTCTTCTTCTTCTTCTTTTGGGAGGCTATAACCAATAAGGCATCAGTGTCGTCACCAATGTAAACGTATATCGTGCTGTAGTGTTAACCACTTTGCTGCACGCCTGTTAAAAATGGACAATGTATAGCAGGCATTCCAGACAGTTGCATCGTTTTCATATGTGCTGTCCGCTCAGGCTGGTCAGGATCAGATAGCTGCACAAAGGATCTAACATGCTCAGCATCCAAATGCTTCTGAAAAAGGTCCAGATATAATGATTAATATAAAATGAAAAAGAAGATAAAATGTTCAGATGCCAAACAGAGGGATCAAGATGCTGAGCAGCGCATGAGCTGCAGTGGTCAGCGACCCATAGCTGACTGCTAGCGTCAGGGCCAGCGAACCATAGCTGCCAAGACCCTTCTACACCTCCAGGCAGTGATCCTGGATAACAGACTGCAGCAGGGCAGACTGGAAAAGGAGAAGGGATCGAAGAGGGAATGCTAACCCGTTACTGGAAAAATGATTGCGGAAGTCGGATGTGTTGGACCAAAAAGTGCAAATATCGCAGTCAAACTGTAAATGATGACACAACGCATTCCGTTCTCTAGACTACATTCTGCTACTTAAGCCCTTTCATGGTTTGGTAGCGGGAGATTGAGAACGAACGAAGCCAGGCCAAACCATATGCCAAACAGAAGAACGCTTCCCCAGACAGCTACTATACGTTGTGAGCTTAGAATCGGCAAAAACTCACAAAGAAATGCTACTGACATTCCTTAATAATTTATCTGTATCGCTACTACATTAATGTCACCTCCTGGGAGATGCTTGCACAGAACCGTTAGCCTGGCGCGCTAGCATCACACTACGTGCTGAGATCGCAGTACGAAAGATCATTGACGAGACACAGAACAAGAGCAGCCCGACAGAACGGAACGTACGACAAACCGACTCCTCACATGAATGAACCAAGTGGGACAGTCTACTTTGCCATATTTGAACTTTACTTACTTTTTAAATCATTTGTCCTACTGCCCTTGCCATACGGCCTCGCAGACATTTGGGATGCATATATTTGTTCCCATCGTCAAATGGGAGGCTTGTGCTGTCGATAGGTATAACTTCCTGAGCGTGTCAGAGACACTCTCGATACAACTACGTCGCGGTCAGTCCCTTACACGTGGACCGGAGACCTGAATTTGATATGCTCTTAAAAGACAAAAAAGATCCAAATGGATACAGGCCTATCAGCCTACTGAGCTGTGTCGGCAAACTGATGGAACGTATGACAAACACCAGACTGATGTGACATCTGGAAGAAAAACGCATACTAATTCCACAGCAAGCAGGCTTTAGACAGCACAGATCCACTGAGGATCAGGTCATCCTCATAGCCCAGGAAATAGAAGATGCCTACCAGGAGCAGAAACACACAGTAGCGGTTTGGGTTGACCTGGAAAAAGCATTTGACAAAGTCTGGAAATGAAGTTTGTGGGAAACTGTACAAATGGATAAGTCACTACCTCAAAAACAGAACGGCCAGAGTGCAAGTACAACGGCAGATGAGCAAAAAGGTGACACTTGAGCAAGAAGTACCCCAAGGGGGAGTACTGTCATCAACACTCTTCCTGGTGTATATAAATGACATTACAGAGAATATACCAAGAAGAGTCCATAGCTCAATGTTTGCAGACGATCTGGCTATGTGGACCTCTGAAAAGAATCTCACCAAAGCAAGAAATCGGATGCAGCAGGCCCTAACATCGCTGGAAGAGTGGGCGAACTCATGGCTGGTCAAAATAAACGAGGAAAAAAAGACACGTACAATATTCTCGCTATCAATCAAACCCCAAAACACCAAATTAAGTCTACACGGTAAATACCTGCAGCCAAACGACAACCCAAACTACCTGGGACTCACATTTGATCGGCGCATGACATGGAAAAGTCAGATCGAGAGAAACCGAATGAGAGCCAGAGAAAGAATGGCAATCATGAGGAAACTTGCTGGCACAAGCTGGGGAGCAGACGAAATTATACTAAAGAAACTGTACACTGGAAGAGTGAGACCAGTTCTCGAGTATGGCATTGCGGCATGGACAACAGCAGCAAAGGCGAACTTCGATAAAATTAGCAAACTCCAAAACCAAGCCATGAGAGTTATAAGAGGAGGCATGAAGTCAACGCCAATTGTAGAACTTGAAAAGATTACAAAACTGCAATCCATGACCGACAGAAGAGACTGCAGAGCCCAGCTGCAATCAGAGAAACTCAGAAGACTGACTGACCATCCAATGCACAAGAGACTAAACAATTTCGGAAATGGGAAACTACAGCGGAGAAACTTTGCAGAAATAGCTAAAGCTAAGATGCTCGAAGACCCAATGAACGCACTAAAAACACCAAAGCCCATCCCTACTGTACGAAAACCTACCTGGAGGCAGCATATATTTCCAGAGGTTGTAGAAAATATACCAGGTATTGGAAACAAAAACTGCCAGTCCGAAAAAGAAAGAAGAGATACTACCTTGAGTTAAATAACGGAAAACTACCCAAGCATGGACTGGACCCATGCATACACCGACGGTTCCGTAACAAATACAACACAGAACGGAGGGGCAGGAGCATTTCTGAACCTACCAAATGGCAGAAAAATAACACTGTCATTCGCTACTGGAAAATACACAAGCAATTTCAGAGCGGAGGCAGAGGCACTGAGGGCGGCAGTGGAAGAAATGGTGACAGGTAAAAAGGAATGAAAGCCACATAGTCTTGCTGACAGATGCTCTGGCCGTTGTCACAGCACTAAAAATCCAGAAAAATACTGAACTTAATGATTTAAGAGCAGTACTCTGTCAACTATGCCAGCAGTCCGCACCAAAAAGGGTAGTGGTGCTGTGGGTTCCATCTCACTGCAACATCCAAGGCAACGAGGAGGCAGACAGACTGGCAAAAGAAGGTGCAAAACTACCACAACCAGATACTAGTATGACATACGAAGAGTCAAAACGGCTTATTAGAGCTAGATACATGACCAAATGGGAAACCGAACATACTGGCTACACAAAAACGATGCCCATTACCAGTTGAACAGAAGAGAGCAGGTCGTGGTCTTCAGACTTCGCACTGGCCACAATAGACTGAGGTACCACCTATTCAAAAATTGAAGATAGGTGCTACCGACGAATTCCCGTGTGGTACCGGGAAAATGACCGCTGAGCATTTGCTGCAAAACTGCCCGACATACGAGGATTAGAGAGAGCAGATGTGGCCATCACCAGTGGCAACACTAGACAAGCTCTATGGCAGTGTCGACAGCCTCAGGATGACTGCTGCTTTTTTCGAAAAAATAATGGTTACTGTCTGACTGCGTACGAAGAAGAAGAAGAAGAAGAAGAAGAAGAAGATATGCTCTTGATGCAGGCTGATAATAATGCATTCTGACTAAATTACCAAACCACTTGATTCAATCTAAGCACTAAATGGATTTTAGTTCCCACGGTTTGCCTCAGCGTAGTGTGGCGGATTCGGTCACGGATTGTCTTTCTGGCTGCACACCTCCCACAGCGCATATCAGAGCTCTGGATCTTACTCTTATGGGCTGATAGTAAAGACCAACATTGACATTAGTAACACAATGTAGGAATAAATAGTGTATTTATCCAACCTCTTTGTTAGTTGAAAGAAGCACTCTAGTTTGTTTCAAAATCGGTGCAATTTGATATGGACACTGCTCGCCTGATGAATTATATGTGCAATATCTCTTGGACTTTAATGTAAAATAACATCACATCTGGCAGCCTGTTGGCGTTGCCATCTTCGCTTGCTATGGACAAATACTAATACCACAAACACCATGTCACCACTTGGTCACCTCTATTAAATATTATCTCTGTTTTGGTCTGTGATCCCGCTTGATTCCTCTGTTTAGATATTGTCTGTCTGTTTTAGTCTGTGTTGAAGTCTTCGGTTGATTATCTCTGTTAGATATTGTCTGTCTGTTTTAGTCTGCGTTTAAGTTCCAGCTTGAATACTTTTGTTATATATTATCTAAGTCTGCGTTTGGTAATTGTGAAATCACCATTGAATCATCTCTGTTGAGCTAAGAATACTATAATAACCATTCTGCTTATCGATCCAAGTGACGCATAAGCCCACGACTACAGCTGGTCCCTTCACAGAAAACCTGTATCCGAGCATCTGACGTTTCAATAGCAATGTTTGTATATGATCTGGTTGCCATCTCCATGCAATCCTTTTATAGTCGTCTTTTATGAAATGCGTGGACGGTTGTAGTGACCAAGGTCTTTTTTTATATTGTTATGGACATAGCAGGATGCAGGCTTTTGGCCTTCGATCCAGTGCCGCTATTAGTACCTGCACGTATTTGTAGTTGCTGTTTAGCATCATACGACGTTTTCCATGTATCCAACTATGAAGGAAGAAACATTTTTCTAATATTGTTGAGTGCCTGTCGTTCAAAGAGATGATGATAAAAGACATCGTAAGTGTGTCTACAGAACCGGTGCTCTGGAGTGTGTTGTGGTTGGATGTTTATTCAAGTGCCTGTTAAGTGGGTTATGTTGGGTTCTTTGTCAGAAACGATACTCTGATCTCTCCTTGTGAGTTGATGGATGCAGTATAGTTAGCAATATACGTTATGCTATGTATAGTGGATTGTTGGTTAAAATTAGCAGGAGTTGCAGAAACTGGTAGAGACAATCAATAACAGAAGGATGAGGTATGGTTTCGACATTAAATTTGGGTAAACTAAAATCAATGATAATTAGTAAAACAAATGTGAAGCCAACAGTAAACCTATCATCAAATGAACAGATTCTGGAACGCGTGAATAGTGGCGTGTACCTTTGACAGATCATAACAGATGATGGTAGATGTGCGATGGTGAAATTAAGTGGGAATGTGGTAAAGGCGGGGACTGTAAATGTGGGCAATAGGAAGACAGCGCTATAAGTTGGAAGACAACATCAAGCGATGGACTGATAACAGTCTGTCGGAGTGTACCACCAAGGCAAGAGGCAGAGGTTGTTAGAGCTCCATTGCAGCCAGCCTTCGATACGGAGAGCGTTTGTCATAATCATCATATGTCTTTAAACCTCTCTATTCGCATGCCCCATCTCTCCAGTGGTTTCCTTGTTTGCTGTTCGTAAGTTTGCTATTTGTAGAGATATTGATGTGTGTGGTTGGATCTCTTTTTTGCTAGTCTGTCTGTCTTGTCGTTGCCATGTGTGATAAAGTGTCCACTGATCCACTGTATGGATAATAATATTGACAGTATGGGAATCGATAATGTTGTCAACGTGTAGGGCTAATTGTATTATATAAGGTCCGCAATGTCTAGCATCATCTAGAAGAGTGCTTACGTGTAGGACTAATTGTATTATATAAGGTCCGCAATGTCTAGCATCATCTAGAAGAGTGCTTACGTGTAGGGCTAATTGTATTATATAAGGTCCGCAATGTTTAGCATCATCTAGAAGAGTGTCTACGTGTTTCTAGAATGTTTTGGCAAATCATTAAGTGGACTGGGTGTTGTGTTTCTCCATAGTTGCAACTCATCAACCCTGTATATCCATCTCTTTAAGTTCTTAGTGCATCAAGATTCACCAGTTCTTCTTCTTCTACTTCTTCTTCTCCCTTCTTCCTTCTTCTTCTTCTTCTTCTACTTCTTCTTCTTCTTCTTCTTCTTCTTCTTCTTCTTCTTCTTCGTACGCTGTCAGACGTCAACTTGAATTTGTTCGAAGAAAGCAGCGGTCATCCTGAGGCTGTCGACACTGCCATAGAGCTTGTCTAGTTTTGGCACTGATGATGGCCACATGTGCTTTCTCTGGTCCTCGTATGTCGGGCAATTTTGCAGCAGATGTTCAGCGGTCATTTTCCCTGTACCACAGGTGCATTCGTCAGTGCCACCTATCTTCAGTTTATTGAATAGGTGGTACCTCAGTCTGTTGTGGCCTGTGCGGAGTCTGAAGACCACGACCTGCTCTCTTCTGTTCAATTGGTAATAGGCATCATTCTTTGTGTAGCCAGTGTGTTCTGTTTCCCATTTGGCCATGTATCTGGCCCAAATAAACCTTTTGGACTCTTCGTAAGTCACACTAGAATCTGGTTGTGGTAGTCTTGCACCTTCTTTTGCCAGTCTGTCTGCCTCCTCGTTGCCTTGGATGTTACAGTGGGATGGAACCCACTGTACCACTTCTCCTTTTGGTGCGGACTGCTGGCATAGTTGACAGAGTACTGCTCTTAAATCATTAAGTTCAGTATTTTTCTGGTTTTTTAGTACTGTGACCACGGCCAGGGCATCTTTAAACAGGACTATATTGCTTTCATTGCTTTCGCCTGTCAGCATTGCTTTTACTGCAGCCTTCAGTGCCTCTGCCTCCGCTCTGAAATTGCTTGAGAAATTTCCAGTTACCACTGACAGTGTTATTTTTCTACCTTTTGTTAGGCTCAGGAATACCCCTCCTCCTCCATTCTGTGTTGTGTTTGTTACAGAACCGTCGGTGTATGCATGGGTCCAGTCCATGCTTGGGTAGTTTTCGGCTATGTACCTCAGGGTTATGTCTCTCCGTTCTTTTTCAGTCTGGCTGTTCTTGTTTCCAATACCTGGTATATGATCTACCACCTCTGGAATGATATGCTGCCTCCATGTGGGTTTGCGTACAGTAGGGATGGGCTTTGGTGTTGCTATGGTGTTCATAGGGTCTTCGCTCATTTTTGCTTTGGCTATTTCTGCAAAGTTTCTCCGCTTTAGTTTCCCATTTCCAAATCTATTTAGTATCTGATGCATTGGATGGTCTGTCAGTCTTCTTAGTTTATCTGCTTGCTGCTGGGCTCTGCTGTCTCTTCTATCGGTCATGGATTGCAGTTTTGTAATCTTTTCAAGTTCTACAAATGGCGTTGACTTCGTGCCTCCTGTTATAACTCTCATGGCTTGGTTTTGAAGTTTGCTTATTTTATCAAAGTTCGCCTTTGCTGCAGTTGTCCATGCCGCAATGCCATACTCGAGAACTGGTCTCACTCTTCCAGTGTACAGTTTCTTGAGTATTCTTTCGTCTGCTTCCCAGCTTGTGCCAGCAAGTTTCCTCATGATTGCCATTCTTTGTCTGGCTCTTATTCGGTTTCTCTCGATCTGACTTTTCCATGTCATGCGCCGATCAAATGTGACGCCCAAGTAGTTTGGGTTGTCGTTTGGCCGCAGATATTTGCCGTTAATACTTATTTTGTTGTTCTGTGGTTTTTTTGAAAGCGAGAATATCGTACATGTTGTTTTTTTCTTCATTTATTTTGACCAGCCATGATTTCGCCCACTCCTCCAACGATGTTAGGGCCTGCTGCATCCGATTGTTAGCTACGGTGAGATTTTTTTCAGAGAGACACGCAGATGAAACCAAACATAGCACATCCGTCAAGTGGACGCCGGTCCACCTTCATTAGCACGCTCGGGATGTGAGTAAAGCTACTGCAACCCCCTACTAACCGTTCTTTTCAGGGCGCACATAAGTGTAGCCTACTCGTTGTCGGCATTGGGAAACAACAACAATAACGACAATAACAACAACTGTATATTGGACATTCCTGTAAAATGTGTTCAGAATTTTACATAGATACTCATATGTGTGTGAGATCTTTAGCCGGTATAGATGTTCTAGTAGTCTACAGTGACCAGTTCTCATATGAAATAGCTATTTTGTTGGGTTCTTTTGAGTTGATGAATTGGATCTGGTCTACTGCTTATATTCACGTTTTCTCTCCATTGGTGTGTATACTGATTTATAATGATGTTCTTGATCTCTCTTAATGGTACTCGATGATTAACTTGTGCCCTTTTACTGCGATCATTTGCTAGAGCGTTATCTCTTTCGTTTCCTGTGATTCCGCAGTGAAAGGGTAACCACTGGAGCGCTATTGTTGAGGATCTCTGGAGTTTTCCTAGTTCTGTTCTGATTTCTGAAAATAACAGCTCGTTGTTAGCTTTATGTTTTTCCTCTATTAGATATATGTAGTCAGGAGGCCGCGTAGTTTTTTTCCTCTTACTTTCTCAACTGTTTCTAATTCATTTGATGTGAAACATCTTTAAAGTCTCACATTTATCACGTGGTTGCAGCAGGAAACTCAATTCACCTTACAAAGTCCATTGGCCTGATGTGTTTTGTTATGTCTGCTTGTGTACCAGGATATCATATTCTCTTGCACCCGCTCATTTTTCATCATGCTGTGCACTTCCATTTCTTCTTCTTTGTGTGTCTTCGACTCACGCTTCTTCATCTTGATTTTTTTCAAATTGATTAGTCTCTTTAACTTTTTCCATTTGCAGAGTTTACGTCTTTTAGTCAACATTATTTTTTTTTACTTTTAATCTTCGTTTGTTTAAAACGTTTCTGTCATGTTCAATTCGTTATTGTTCTTCGTCTTTTTGATCTTCAGTTTTTCTTTTATTCCTTTTCTTCGTTCTCCTCTTTTTCCTATAATTTGTATATTGCCGCTGTTATTGCTATTCTTGTTGTTAATAGTATTATTGCTGTTGTAGATGTTTTTGAATGTGTTGTTGTTCCTTTTGATATTGTTGCTGCTGTTAGTATTGTTGCAGTTGGGGATTCTGGTGATGATGTTGTTGGTGATTATGTTGTTGTTGATGTTTCTGTTCTTGACGTTGTGGATGTTCTCGATATTACTGATGTTGTTGTTACTGTTTTTGTTTGTTGATGCTGTTGATGTTGTTCACATTGCTGTTTTTATTTTTTGTTGCTGTGTCTGTTCTTGACATTCTCGATATTACTGTTGTTGTTGAGATTGTTGTTCTTGATAGTGTTGTTTTTAGTATTGTTGTAGATGCAGGTGTTGTTGATGTTGTTATTGTTGTTGATGTTGTGGATGTTGCTAATGTTATTAATGGTACTGTTATTGTAGCTGCTGTTGTTGATGTTATTGTTGTTGTTGTGTATGCTGTTGTTGATGTTATTGTTGTTGTTGTGTATGTTGTTGTTGATGTTATTGTTGTTGTTGTGTATGTTGTTGTTGATGTTATTGTTGTTGTTGTGTATGTTGTTGTTGATGTTATTGTTGTTGTTGTGTATGCTGTTGTTGATGTTATTGTTGTTGTTGTGTATGCTGTTGTTGATGTTATTGTTGTTGTTGTGTATGCTGTTGTTGATGTTATTGTTGTTGTTGTGTATGTTGTTGTTGATGTTATTGTTGTTGTTGTGTATGCTGTTGTTGATGTTATTGTTGTTGTTGTGTATGCTGTTGTTGATGTTATTGTTGTTGTTGTGTATGCTGTTGTTGATGTTATTGTTGTTGTTGTGTATGCTGTTGTTGATCTTATTGTTGTTGTTGTGTATGCTGTTGTTGATGTTATTGTTGTTGTTGTGTATGTTGTTGTTGATGTTATTGTTGTTGTTGTGTATGCTGTTGTTGATGTTATTGTTGTTGTTGTGTATGCTGTTGTTGATGTTATTGTTGTTGTTGTGTATGCTGTTGTTGATGTTATTGTTGTTGTTGTGTATGCTGTTGTTGATGTTATTGTTGTTGATATTTGTTGATGTTGCAGTTTTTCTTTTCGTATACTTTTTTTTTTTTATTTCGTTTTATCTTTTTTCTTTCCCATTACGCCTTCTTGCTCTTTTCTTAATCTTCTTTCTTTCCTTCTTTATTTTTTCTTTGTCTTCTTCTTCTTCTTCGTTTTCTTCCCAGCCCTGTTTCGTTTCTCCTCCATCCTACCATTGATAATCTTCTGTGCATTCAGTCTTTTCTTCTCTTTTCGTTCCTTTCATTTCCCTCTTTTCTCATGTTTTTCTCTACATCCTTATTTACCCTAGCCTTTACTCCATCCTAAGTAAATATTTTCAAAGACATGAAAGGGTCAAAAGGACGACGGTTGTTATCTCTGCGTGGGAGACCGACATGTTGATCATTATGACATCAATAATTCAATTCTCTGTCTCGTTTCATCTGGAACACATTTATCAAGTCCGCCAGACATCCTGATAAAACTCAGTGAGGAACTATGCATGTAGAGCAAAGACAACAAGGTGTTATCATGTTGAAGCGCTTTATTTTTGTTGTACTTGATAAACCTATATCAACACAACTTCTCTTCTGTATTTTCTGTTGTTGTTCTTCTGTTTCTCATTGAAACCTCTGAAAGAAAACACCAAGCTCACTCATATATTCATGGTGTTGTATATGGGGTTGTGTATGACAAATGAGTGGGCTTAAAATTCACATACGGAGGGTGACGTATGAATATATGGCTTCTTTTATGTTGTTGTTCTGTTTCTTCTTCCTACTCCCGAAAGAACATACCAGGCTTTCACTCATATATTCATGGTGTTGTATATGGGTTGTTTATGCGAATTCATGAACTTTAAATTCACACAAGGAGGGTGGCTTGCATGAACGCATAGATCGGATCGCAATATCGTGAAAATAAACTTCGACCTCACTATTTCTATCACAAAAAACAAAGGTTGTACACCAACAGGCTCCAGGTGTGGTCTAGTAATAACCTACAGTCACGGTGCACAGGGACTGTTTCCAAGATGTAACCAATCAACCAAAGATGTTAGCTGATTTACGTACCTTGGCAGTACTCTATCTCATATCGTTCATATAGATATTGAGGTGTATACAAGAGTAGCTAGGACAAGTGCGGTATTTGGTAGACTCTAAGGTGTGGGATAGACGAGGAATCAAGACTCAAGCAAAAATGGTCTACACTGCAGTTGTACTACTCTGTTTTATGCGCGGCAGACCTGGACCGTGTATAGTCATCGTGTCAGGACATTAAACTACTTCCAAATGCACCGCTTGCGGAAATTATTGAGGATTAGATGGCAGGACATGGTGCCAAATACAGATATGCTAGCGCGATAATGATACACACCATGATATATGCAGCACAGGTGAGATGGGCTGGGCATGTGGCACGCATGTCGGATCAACGTCTACCATAACAGCTGCTCTATGGTGAACTGCACAATGGCAAGAGAGCATACGATGGTCAGCGGAAACGGTACAAGGGCATGTCTAAGAAATCACTAATCGAGTGCGGTATTAACCATAATGGCTGGGAAAGAATCGCCACCAATCGTACAGCCTGGTGTAGCACTATTTCGGAGAGTTTTTAGAGACACGAGGAATTACGAATAAATGAGGCTATCCAGAGACGATCACTCCGCAAGTCAGCTCACAGCAACCTTTCTTCAACCCTGATGGAGGGAGATGTCCTGTTTCCTTGTACTAAGTGCACCATACGTTACAATTCAGGGCTCCAATTGGCTTATTTAGCCATCTTCGAACAGTTAATGTTGACAAAGTGGTCCTCTTTGGTTACATTGGATGAACAACAGAATCAGGTTACGTCAGGTCATACCGTAACCAGTGATGTCGTTAGGGCACACATGAAGACATCCTCTCCACCCCACGCCACCCTTCTCTGTCAGCAGCCGCTGCCTGTGACTCTTCTGGTCGGAGATTTATCCAATCTTTTATGTTGTCCTCCTAACTCTTTTTGAAATGGCCTTTTCGTCGTCTGCCTTGCACTTTTCGGTGCAGGATCGTATTTGCAAGACCATTTGATCTCGATATGTGACCGTACCAAGCGAGTTTCCTTCTTTTGACAGTTGCCAAGATGTCTTCAAAAGGCCCTATTCCAGTTGTAATTCTATATCGTATTTCCTCATTTGTAACTCGATTTGTGTACGGGATGTTTAAATGTTTTCGGAAACATCTCATCTCCAAGGCCTGTATCCTTCGCTGAAGGTCAGCTGTAACTGTGCTTTACTCCCACACTGAATTGCTGAGTGTATATAGCCATGTCGCGGCGATTTTTTTTAAATAGAGGAATTTTTAGACGAGTCTGCAAATTGTTTCGTTTTTCCCTTTTCAAAATCATGTATCATGTTTCGCCCTTGTTTCTTGAGCTCTTTCTCAAATCAAAAGTAGATTTTCCCTTTCTCTCTCGGCACGATTTTCGGCTGTGAATTATTAGGAACGCCTTGCCAATCAAGTTGAGTCTTCAACCATACAGGAGTGCATACGCACGAAAAAATAACACTGTGTTATTCACTTGTCTTCTTCTTCTTTCGTTCGCTTGAAAATATAATCTCTCTATCTGCGATGTTGTTTCCTATATAAACTTCACTGTAATTTGTAGTTCACTTGCAAGTTCATTAAGTTTCTTCTAGTGTTGTTTCTATGGGCCAGTCTCTGTATATCATTTTCGGGGCAGTTCTGTAGTATGTGCTGTGCAGTCTGAGGTGCCTGTCCGCATGTACACATGGCTGAGTTGCCAATCCTCAATTGTGTGTATATGTGTCTGCGGAGTCGCTTGTGTCCTGTTCTGAGGCGTGAAACAACAGTTTACTCTTGTCTGTTTATCATATGACAATCGTCTTGTGTTAATGTTTATGGCTCTATAATTAATTTGATAATCTATTCTTCTGTTGGCATGTAACTGATACATCCGGTCGCTCGTCTACAGCACCCACCGTTACCAGTCGATCTGCTCTCTTCTTTCCTGGTACGCAACAATGAGAAGGTATCCCCCGCATGACAATCGTGCGCTGGTTTCTCAGTTCAGACAGTAGAGCCTGTATACCTGGCAGTTTCCCAGACTTCAGCGCTTAAAGTGCTGATTTTGCATCTGTCAGAAATACTACAAGTTGTGAATTCACTAATCTATTCCCTATACGCTTTCTCGGGGATTGTTTTTGCACCGTTTCTCTCAAACTAAGAGGACTGTTCCTTACGTAGCATATTTTTGGCTTCTGCGAATTGTGACCATTGTTATCAGTTGTTGATAACTTTCCACCTTGGTTGGATTGCTGTTTTTGTTGTTATTTTTCAAAGCAACATGTGCTGAGATTTGTTAAATTCATCTTGTGTTTTTCTCGTGATTTATGAGTTGTTTTCGTTCGTTCCTTGTCTCTAACGAAAGTCATGTCGGGGAACGAAAGTGTCGATGTATTTTGGTTCGGGTACGGTCACTGATCCATTCCCTATATGTTTTCTTTTCGACATAAGTTAAGTTAACTATTGACGATGTTTCGTTAGCTGCAGCTTACATGTTTAAAAAAATATGCAGATGTGTTCTTGTAGAGGTGGACTTGGCTCCGCATGGTGGTATCGCAATGGGAGGTTCATCAGTAAGCTCACCACTAATTGTGATTTCAGTGTTGATAGGGAGAGAAGACGAACATCGGGTCAAGGAGAAGATACTGATGAGGCTATGTTAGTCTGGGTAAGGTGAAACATACTGATGAGACTATGTTAGTCTGGGTAAGGTGAAACATACTGATGAGGCTATGTTAGTCAGGGTAAGGTGAAACATACTGATGAGGCTATGTTAGTCAGGGTCAGGTGAAACATACTGATGAGGCTATGTTAGTCAGGGTAAGGTTAAACATACTGATGAGGCTATGTTAGTCAGGGTAAGGTGAAACATACTGATGAGGCTATGTTAGTCAGGGGCAGGTGAAACATACTGATGAGGCTATGTTAGTCAGGGTCAGGTGAAACATACTGATGAGGCTATGTTAGTCAGGGTAAGGTGAAACATACTGATGAGGCTATGTTAGTCAGGGTAAGGTGAAACATACTGATGAGGCTATGTTAGTCAGGAGCAGGTGAAACATACTGATGAGGCTATGTTAGTCAGGGGCAGGTGAAACATACTGATGAGGCTATGTTAGTCAGGGTAAGGTGAAACATACTGATGAGGATATGCTAGTCAGGGGCAGGTGAAACATACTGATGGGACTATGTTAGTCAGGGGCAGGTGAAACATACTGATGAGACTATGTTAGTCAGGGTCAGGTGAAACATACTGATGAGGCTATGTTAGTCAGGGTAAGGTGAAACATACTGATGAGGCTATGTTAGTTAGGGTAAGGTGAAACATACTGATGAGACTATGTTAGTCAGGGTAAGGTGAAACATACTGATGAGACTATGTTAGTCAGGGGCAGGTGAAACATACGTTTGATTACCCCCCCCCCCCCCACCCTCACCTCCAAGCAGTTCTCCCCGTAAACATGCTGTTACATTGGCAGTTTGAAGTATTGAAGTGGCATCGTATTGCAATGCAGCGATGAGGACCCCGGTCTACCTTATAAAGTACTCCCGGGGAAGTAAGAAAAGCCACTGTAACCCACTACAATAGAAATACCGTCAAGAGTTAGCCTATCTGTCTTTCTGTCTATCTGCCTGGCTATCTATCTATCTATCTATCTATCTATCTATCTATCTATCTATCTATCTATCTATCTATCTATATGTCTGTCTGTCTGTCTGTCTATCTATCTATCTATCTATCTATCTATCTATCTATCTATCTATCTATCTATCTATCTATCTATCTGTCTGTCTGTCTGTCTGTCTGTCTGTCTGTCTATCTATCTATCTATCTATCTATCTATCTATCTATCTATCTATCTATCTATCTATCTATCTATCTATCTATCTGTCTGTCTGTCTGTCTGTCTGTCTGTCTGTCTGTCTGTCTGTCTGTCTGTCTGTCTATCTATCTATCTATCTATCCTCAGTCTACTTGTGTCGTTAGACGTCGTGGAGACGTTTGGCCTCTTTTGCTTCATATTTTTTCCCCATTTTTGAGACTGGTGGTGGCGGAAGTATAAATTAGAGGAATGTAGGCCCGCAGCATATTAGGCGCCATATATGCCGCTCTGTTAACCACATAACCAAGACCTAATGTTATAGCCACACAATCCCTGTTTTTGCGATATATTCTCTATTGAGCGAGACTCCCTAGGATAATTTGAGTAGATTTTTAACTTGAAATTTGCCGGAGCAGCGGCCTTTAAGACTACTCTTTTCCATTTCTAACTGCTAAGGGATTTTAAACGTTCGAGCTCCAAGTACAAGGGCAGATGAGCAAAAAGGTGACACTCGAGCAGGGAGTACCCTAAGGGGGAGTATTGTCACCCACACTCTTCCTGGTATATATAAACGATATTACAGAGAATATACCAAGAAGAGTCCATAGCTCAATGTTTGCAGACGATCTGGCTATGTGGACCTCTGAAAAGAATCTCACCATAGTAAGAAATCGGATGCAGACGGCCCTAACATCGCTGGAAGAGTGGGCGAACTCATGGCTGGTCAAAATAAACGAGGAGAAAACAACATGCACAATATTCTCGCTCTCATTAAAACCCCAAAGTACCAAATTAAGTCTAAATGGCAAAATCCTGCAGCCAAACGACAACCCAACCTATCTGGGAGTCACATTTGATCGGCGCATGACATGGAAAAGTCAGATTGAGAGAAACCGAATGAAAGCCAGAGAAAGAATGGCAATCATGAGGAAACTTGCTGGCACAAGCTGGGGAGCAGACGAAGGCATACTAAAGAAACTGTACACTGGAAGAGTGAGACCAGTTCTCGAGTATGGCATCGCGGCATGGACAACAGCAGCGAAGGCGAACTTCGATAAAGTTAACAAACTTCAAAACCAAGCCATGAGAATCATAACTGGTGGCATGAAGTCAACGCCAATTGTAGAACTTGAAAAGATTACAAAACTGCAATCCATGACCGATAGAAGAGACTGCAGAGCCCAGCTGCAGTCAGAGAAACTCCGAAGACTGACGGACCATCCAATGTACCAGAGACTAAACAATTTGGGAAATGGGAAACTAAAGCGGAGAAACTTTGCAGAAATAGCCAAAGCAAAGATGCACGAAGATCCCATAAACACACTAACAACACCAAAACCCATCACTACTGTACGAAAACCTACCTGGAGGCAGGATATATTTCCAGAGGTGGTAGAAAATATACCAGGTATTGCAAACAAAAACTGCCAGACTGAAAAAGAAAGGAGAGACACTACCCTAAGCTTCATAACGAAAAGCTACCCAAGCATGGACTGGACCCATGCATACACCGACGGTTCTGTAACAAACACTACACAGAACGGAGGGGCAGGAGCATTCCTGAACCTACCAAATGGCAGAAAAATAACACTGTCATTCGCTACTGGTAAGTACACAAGCAATTTCAGAGCGGAGGCAGAGGCACTGAGGGCGGCAGTGGAAGAAATGGTGACACACAGTGAAAATGAGAGCCATATAGTCCTGCTGACAGATGCTCTCGCCGTAGTCACAGCGCTAAAAAGCCAGAAAAACACTGAGCTTAATGACTTAAGAGCAGCACTCTGCAAACTGTGCCAGCAGTCCGCACCAAAAAGGGTAGTGGTACAGTGGGTTCCGTCACACTGCAACATCCAAGGCAACGAGGAGGCAGACAGACTGGCAAAAGAAGGTGCAAGACTACCACAAACAGATACCAGTATGACGTACGAAGAGTCAAAACGGCTTATCAAAGCCAGATACATGACCAAATGGGAAACCGAACATACTGGTTACACCAAAAACGATGCCTATTACCAGTTGAACCGAAGAGAGCAGGTCGTTGTCTTCAGACTTCGCACTGGCCACAACAGACTGAGGTACCACCTATTCAACAAATTGAAGATAGGGTGTACCGACGAATGCCCGTGCGGTACTGGTAAAATGACCACTGAACATCTGCTGCAGAACTGCCCGACATACGAGGATCAGAGAGAGCAGATGTGGCCATTACCAGTGGAACTGCAAGACAAGCTCTATGGCAGTGGCGAGAGCCTCAGGATGATCGCCGCTTTTTTCGAAAAAATAATGGTTACTGTCTGACTGTGTACGCAGAAGAAGAAGAAACGTTCGAGCCACTGAACACGGGTATCTTCTTCTTCTTCGTTCGTTCGTTCGTTCTCATTCTCCCGTTACCAAACCCGGAAAGGGCTTAAGTAGCAGAATATAGTCCAGAGAACGGAATGCGCTGTGTCGTAGTTTACAGCTTGACTGCGATATTTGTGCATTTCGGTCCAACACATCCGACTTCAGCAAGCATTTTTTGAGTACCGGGTTAGCAATCCCTCTTCGATCCCTTCTCCTTAGCCAGTCTGCCCTGTTGCAGCCTGTTATCCAGGATCACCGCGTGGAGGTGTAGAAGGTTCTTGGCAGCTCTGGTTCGCTGGCCCTGACGTTAGCAGTCAGTTATGGGTCGCTAACCACTGCAGCTCATGCGCTGCTCAGCATCTTGATCCCGAACACGGGTATCTGACCTCACTAACCAGAGATCATGGGACATTTTTACTGAATGAACCTGTGGCCTCCAGCACCAATAGGGCGAACATCTTATCTCGAGGTTACTGATTCCCCCCCACCCCCCCCCCCCCCCCCCCGGGTAGACTACCTAACAGAAATAAGAGTGGTATTAGCAACAACAACAACAACAACAACAACATCTATTCAACCTCGATGGCCCGGCTGCTGTGACATAGCCTGATTTCCTGAGCACGAATAAGACCGTGAGGTGATCTCTCGATCAGTATATATAACATAATCTGATTACCGTCCGCTCAGGTGTGCTCTAGATAAGCGCGTCTAGACGGCGTTGTGTAACTGCTATGGTTCCAAATTTATTATCGCTTTACAGCCAACGAGCGTCAGAGAGCCTTTACAAATATATACATATATGCCCCTTTTGAAATTTGTGTTTCCTCCTAGGGGGAACGAAATTGGATATGCACACAGTTATAGTTATCCTTCTCATTATTCATAACATCTACCGGCTTCACCTTATCTAGTTTTACGGCCACAAACATCCTGCATCCTGTGGTTTTTCGAATAGTTCACTCCTATGGTTTGAGGGGATTGGTGTGTTGTAGATTCTGTACATCTGACTTGACACCCACGAATGTTTCTCACGCATCTCATTAGTCTGAGTTAGCGTAAACGGAAAGTCTATAACTGTGCGTCTTACAACCTCGCGTTTACGTATCCTCTAAAAATGCTTCCAAAGTTGGTCGTTTTTCCTCGTTCGCTCTCATAGGATATCTTCATGGGGAACATTGTAGCAAGAGCAACTGCAAGATAAGTCCATGTATTTAAAGCTCACAAAGTGGAGATCACTTGGATTACATATTCCCGTTCTTTATATTTGGGTGGTGTGTATGTTTGTCCTAGCGCTTACGATATATTTGTCATTTTATTTACTAAACAGTTTTAATTTGAGTCGTTACTATTTCTATTGCATAGTTCCTGTACGCATTTTCTTAACAACGTACATCCATCATTTTCTTGGTCTTTCTCTTGTCGGAGGTTATGATGTCTGTTTTTGCCGTATCGTGAGACAGCTAGGTTTAGATAATTCAGTTCAAGTGGCCTCTCTGTATTGAAGGTCGACTGCAATGAATCTTTAGTGTACTCTATCTCCGGCCGTAATGGCGCCCTATGTCTGGTTTTTTTCTCCCAGCTCATCTCATGATGTTATCCACCTACATATAACGTCTGCATCTTGCGCAACTGCCTTTCACTCTACCCTCCAGGATGGTTTTCAACAAGGAGAAAGGTCTTGTTATATGACCAAAATAACGTAACTGTCTAACCCTGATTTCGGTATTTTAATTCGATTTCACCCCCAACTTTTGTCAGTACCTCCACATTTGTTTTCTTATCTTTCCAGGAAATTCGACCCAATCTTCAATATGCCCACATTTTGTAGGCTTCCATACGTTTTTCCAGCTTGTTATTCAGAGTCTGTGTAAATGTGCCATAAAGAGGCGATCATCTTACATAACACCTGACAATCCATATTTTCAATGAAATGTCTTTCTCTTTGGATGTCAGTATGTGCCGCAGTCAGTATGTGTCATACATATTCTCTTTCTGATTTCTTTTTCGCATCTGCCTTCTTCCGTTATTATTTGACCTAGATAAGAGAAACTATATACATGATCAAGTAGTTTGTCTTTTATTTTTAAATGTATACATGGTTTCTTGCCACTTTTCCCGATCATCATATCCGTTTGTTTCATGTTTATGTCAAATCCAAACCTTGACTTATTTTGTATTTTGCTGTCACCAGCACCCGCAACTCGTACTTATTGTTTGCATTACTTCGACTGCCTTGTCATTAATCGCTTTGTTTTACCCTCTTGTTATCTCTCTTCTGACGTGTCTACAGGCAAGGAAACCCAGTGACGAGTTCTTATATGGTATTCAGCTAAGTATATTTTTTAAAGTGGTTTTTGCGTCCATATCTATTTTTGATGTGTTCATTCGGTCAGTCAGTCAGTCTTCAGAGTTTCTCTGACTGCAGCTGGGCTCTGCAGTCTCTTCTATCGGTCATGGATTGCAGTCTTGTAATCTTTTCAAGTTCTACAATTGGCGTTGACTTCATGCCTCCTCTTATAACTCTCATGGCTTGGTTTTGAAGTTTGCTAACTTTATCGAAGTTCGCCTTTGCTGCTGTTGTCCATGCCGCAATGCCATACTCGAGAACTGGTCTCACTCTTCCAGTGTACAAGTTTCCTCATGATTGCCATTCTTTCTCTGGCTCTCATTCGGTTTATCTCGATCTGACTTTTCCATGTCATGCGCCGATCAAATGTGACTCCCAGATAGTTTGGGTTGTCGTTTGGCTGCAGGAATTTGCCATTTAGACTTAATTTGGTGTTTTGGGGTTTGATTGAAAGCGAGAATATTGTACATGTCGTTTTTTCTTCGTTTATTTTGACCAACCATGAGTTCGCCCACTCTTCCAGCGATGTTAGGGCCTGCTGCATCCGATTTTTTGCTATGGTGAGATTCTTTTCAGAGGTCCACATAGCCAGATCGTCTGCAAACATTGAGCTATGGACTCTTCCTGGTATATTTTCTGTAATGTCGTTTATGTACACCAGGAAGAGTGTGGGTGACAGTACTCCCCCTTGGGGTACTCCCTGCTCGAGTGTCACCTTTCTGCTCATCTGCCCTTGTACTTGGACTCTGGCCGTTCTTTTTTTGAGGTAGTGGTTGATCAACTTGTACATTTTCCCACAAACTTCACTTCTTCGTAGCTTGACTCTAAGTCCCTCTTTCCAGACTTTGTCGAATGCCTTTTCCAGGTCCACCCAAACCGCTACTGTGTGTTTCTGCTCCTGGTAAGCATCTTCTATTTCCTGGGCTATGAGGATGACCTGGTCATCAGTGGATCTATGCTGTCTAAAGCCTGCTTGCTGTGGAATTAGTTTTCGTTTTTCTTCCAGATGCCACATCAGTCTGGTGTTTATCATACGTTCCATCAGTTTGCCGACACAGCTCAGTAGGCTGATAGGCCTGTATCCATTTGGATCTGTTTTGTCTTTTCCTTTCTAAATATTGTATTCAAAATTGTCAAATCAAGATATATTTTCACACTTATATAATGTAGCTGTTCAAGTTCAATTGCCTATGATTATCCCGAAGTTACCTCACAAATGTTCAGTGTGAGCGTCTTTTGCGACTTTACAAATGTCAATGCGGTAGTTTAACTCTTTCTAGGCAGATTGCAGCGTTGCATCATGTTTTTATTAAAAGTGTGCACTGCAGCGTTAATGCGATCTTGCACTTCACGTCCACCTGGGGGCGGGGGGGGGGGGGGGGGGGGGGGGGGCGGGGGGCGCGCGGTGGTGGTTTGCAGACGAATATTTCCAAAATAAAAGTCACACCGTGTGAGGTCTGGTGATCTTGATGGCCAGCGTAGAAGATGATGCTCACTGTTACTTGCACGCGCTCTGTCCGTCTATGTAACAGTCTCTTATTAAGAATGTTCCTTGCAATATGATGATAGCGGCAAGATAAAGTCGGCACTGTCATGTATTTCACGGGGCACTCGATCGGTGGTAATGTTGTATTCCTCATGGAACAGTTTGTTTTCGTTCAAGTCGTTTTTAAATGATCTATATATATATATACATAAGTGGGGGAACCAAATAGGATCCTGCCCATCAAGGTTGTGGCTGATAAAAGTAAAAGTCTTGAGAGCCTATATTTTTTCCGGTGGCAGCTTACGGCTGTGAATCATGGACGATTTCCAAAACTTCTAGACATAGAATCGAATCCTTCGAGTCAAAATGTTACAGAATGATCCTCAAGATACCCTGGACAGAGAAAAAAACAAATGTAGACATTCGGCAAGAGTTGAGCATAGATGAGAACTGGTTTATCAATTCCATTTTGTCTAGAAAATGCAAATACTTTGGTCACATCAAGAGACACAACGGTCTTGAGAGGACGGTGATGGAAGGTATGGTGCCAGGCAAAAGAGGAAGGGGTAGACCAAGAAGACGATAGCATCAAGATATCCAGGAGTGCCTGAGTATGACTGAGGCGGAGGCTGGAGTTTTGGCAAGAGAACGATTTTTTTTCAGGCAGACTGAGATGGGACCGACGTTCTACAAAAGACATGCTACATGATGATGATGATATATACATATATATATATTTATATATATATTTATATATAAATATATATATATATATATATATATATATATATAAACACACACACACAAACATATATATTTATGCTTAGGCGCCGAAGGTTCCGATGGATGGAACACTCGAAGGATGTTTGACGGCAGAATCCCAAAATATCTATTCTATGGGGAATTACAGTTGGAGAAGAGGTCTCGGGGCCGGTCAATACTTCGGTACAATGATGTAAGCAAGCGGGATATCGATTTGGAATCGTGGGAACAGGACGCCATGGAGAGTGTTACATGGTGAGGCATGATAAAGCATGGAACACAGTTTAAGGAGAAAATCATTGCTGATAGGCTAAATCCTAAACGTTTGAGAAGACACGCCGCATCATTCGATGCTGCAAACGGTTCGGATTTTCTTTTCACACACTGTGGAAGTCGCTTCTCTGCTCGGATTGGTCTTACGAGTCATATTCGCTTTCGTCATGGCCTGTAGTTACATCCATATTTCAAAGCACAATTACTATCGTAGACGAGACAGAAATCGCTAATGATATATATATTATCATCATCATGTAGCATGTCTTTTGTAGAACGTTGCTCCCATTACAGTTCCTCTGAAAGAAAATCGTTCCCTAGCTAAATCTCCAGTCTCCGCCAAAGCCATGACCAGGCATCCCATGATAACTTTGTACCATCGTCATCTAAATTTACCCATGTCCTAATTTAGATAGGCCGTCTGACTCACCGGAAAAATCCATTGAAACGTCACACATCCCCCCACCCCAACCCCCCGCTGACTAAATAGCGGAACTGATATTGTGCAAAGGTTCATAATTAATCCATGTTGCACACAGAGAAATAAAAGAAACTTGCGGTACAAAACAGGACAAATCATTGTTGAGAGCAATTCTTTCTCAGAATCCTGTCTCGAAACCAACTGCCTATCCATCTTTGTGCCCCGAACACGCTATTATAGTTGCACTGATAGTTGACATGTGCAAGTTTAGTTATTTAGTCAGCCGTGGAGTGTGACGTTTGGCAGAGATTTGTCCGTGAGTCAAAAGGTATGTTTCTACAGGAGGCTGCTTCCTTAGCCCGCTACCATACCGTCCATCAATGTCCTCTCAAGACCGCTGTGTCTCTTGTTGTGACCAAAGTATTTACATTTTCTGTCACGATGCAATAGATAAACCAACTCTCTTCTATGTTCAACTTTTGCCGAATATCTATGTTTGTCCTTCTCTCAGTCCAGAGAATTCTGGGGATCTATCTGTAACAGTTTCACTTGAAGGACTCGATTCTTTTTCTAAATGTTTTGGTAATCGTCCATGCTTTGTGGCCATATGCTGCCACGGGAAAGGCATAGGCTCTCAAGACTTTTACTTGCGTCGGTTTGCTAGTGTTCTGCCATAATTTCGTTAGGTTGTTTAGCCTCTGGCTTGCCATGGTTAGTCTTCTGATTCCTTTTGAGCAGTCGCGATTTTTGTCAATTCTGGACACCAGATGATCAAAATGTTTGACCTGATCTATTTCTTCACTACCTATTATACATGTATGTTGACGTCGTGCTTTGACAGTGGTCAAATATCTTTGTTTTGTTTTTAATTATAAATATGTTTTGATCTGCACCATATCTGTATACAACTGGAATTAGCTGCTCTAGCTCTTCTCCACTTCATGATAGTAGCACTGTGCCATCTGCGTATCTCAAGTTTGGTATCTCGTAACCGCAAATTGTAAATGGATCTACACTTCCAATACTCTCTTCTTATCTAACGTTTCTCATTATACATTCTTTGTTAAATAGATATGGCGAGAGGATACATTCCTGTCGTACTCCCTTTTGTACTGCGAACCAATCTGATGGTTGACCAGATACTCGGACAGCGGTTTGTTGTTCTTGATTTAATGATTCAATCAGATGAATTATATGTACATGAAAACCAATTTCTTCATGATGTTCCACAAATTATGGTGTTTTACTGTATCAAAGGCTTTGGTATAATCTTCTTCTTTGCGATCGGTTTTGTATCCTCGTTTTATGTAACCAGATTGGCCGCCTCTATGAAGTGACACGTCAGTTGCAAATCCTCAATGGTTCTCCACAATTTGTCTTGTATGTTTCTATCCTCGGGCCAGATCTTTTCACGAAAGCCTTGGTGCAGTAGACATGTTTGCAGAATGTGTTCTGGAGTCTGGTGTAAAAAGAAGCATGTGCACAGGTCTACGTTAAACTCTCTTCATTTCTCGTAGATATTCCTCATATTGAATATGTGATCTCTGATCACTCTTATCTTTCATAACATCTTGTTGGTCTTAATGAATTTCAGATTCAAATCTGTTCTCTATCCGTCTCAGTATATATTGCAGGAGGCAGCGTGACCTAGGAGTGAAACTCGCTCGGTTTTCACAATCCCATTGCACCGGGCTCGATTCCTACCACATCCAGTTTGGCAGGGACTGGTTTTTTTTCTCGGATTTTTGCTCCTGCACGTACGCAAAATAATGATAACCTACCGTACTGCTCATTTGGCAAGAAACTTATAACAACCAAATAGGCGCCTGTAAGAAGCGACGTTCTGTAAAGGACATACCATTTACATACATATATACATATATATACATATATATATATAAATATATACATATATATACATACATATATACATATATACATATATATATATACATATATATACATATATATATGCGTTTTACACTTTAATCATAGATTGAATTCAATATGAACCTCATCTGTCCATATGTACTGCCCCGCGCATTCCTTTACTACTTCGAATAAGCATTCTAAAGCCACACCTAGGTGTCTGTTAAGGAAGGAAAGACAGCGATTAAGTGAACTGCCCACACCCCTTCATAAACAAGCTGTGGCCTTGCATATTGAAATTTCTAACACTGGTTTCCCGCAGTGCCTGCTATGGAACTGTTTTAAACTTTTACGAAAACAGGTTTTTTTTTTTACGCTCTCTGTTTCAGGATTGTATGTTGGGCTTATATTGCCGTTTCAGATTATATCACAATTTGTTTTTATTTTAAACATTACACCAGTGGTTCTTATATACCAATCTGCATCATTGAAAGGATTTCCAAATACATTTTTCAATCGGTATCAGTTTGTGTTCGTAGGAACATGCAAGCAGATTAAGATCCAACTGATAAGGACATGCACATTCCCACTAGCAACAAAAGGATATGAGACATGAATATTAAACAAATCAATTTAAAGAAAAACAATATATATTTTGAAATGAAGTGTTTCTACAGAAGGATGTTGAAAATATCAAGGCAGTAGAGAAAAAATATAGAGAGAAATTGTGCAATCGCTGCATGTTACAGAACATTGATTCCAAAACAACATCGCATAAAAAAAAGCTTAGAAATGTTGGTCATCTGAATAGGTATAACGGTCTGGAGGGAGTGATAATAGAGTGGATAGTCCCTGAAAGACGTGCAAGAGGTCTACCCCGACGACAATGATATCAGTGTAACAGTTCCATCCGGAGCAAGAGAGTTTAGGGCAGAGGTGATGTTGTTGACGACTCAGAACAAAGGTAACTGAATGCGTGCCTAGGTCACTCACCGTCTCAACAAAGGAAAACGGAGTTTGGGGCAAAGAATGTGGACATGTAGGAACGGACCACTGGCGTTCCGAGTTGAACAATGAGGGGTGAGTGACAGACGCGACGGCAGCGGAGCTTGCTGCGATAGATGAGTGACAGGGGTTCAGAGTAATTCGTTCCAATAACGACTGAATAGAGCCATCCCCCTGAGATCCATTGGTCAGCTCTGATACTGCTGGAGTGTATATAACACGAGACAAAGTTTATCTCAACAGGCTGGATGGAGAGGGGTGGAGAGCGAATGAGAGACTGTAGATAGGAGTCCGTTTAGCTCATCGATTTGATAGAGGAGCGATTGATAGATTGTTGTACGAATGTTAGTGATAGAACAGGATCGCTCAAATAGGTGTGTGAGTTTTGTATTAATAGATAATCTGAACGTATGTTGTAAGCAGGACACATTATGAACGAGGTATGTCCAGATCGCCCGTCTGAGGAGATTTGAGTGAGGAGTAGTTTTTGATAAGGTGTATTGAGGATTCAGTTAAAGAGATGTGTGTGTGTGATGTGTGTAGGCAATAGAACTGGGTCTTTGGATAGTTGGGAATTCCATCAAGAGCTAATGCTTAAAATTTCCGCTTTAGTTAATATTTATAATAACATATAAATAATATAGGAATAATTTAGTTAAGATGATATGCATTGCATTGTGTTTGTAATTTCACTACTCATTTTTCTGGTATGAGTATTATATCATAAATATACCATCTGCTGCGTGCTATATTATTTGCAGTGTGTGGTCATGATTGATATGGATGAGTGTGATAATGTACTAAGTTAGAATAACCCTAGGGCAGACAGTGGGATCTGGTACATGAGCATGCTACGGACATTTTGGAGAATGTCTTTGTATGACGCGTTTCGACTCATTCTAAACCAAAATGCATACAGAGCTGCCATGACGAAGACTGTGCTCTGGAAGGTATTTCTCACATTATAATCCACTTTCGGTTTATCATTTTTTTAAAACGATACACGAATAGTAGCACAAATATATTCTAATTAAATAATACATTTGTAAACTGTTTGGGGGAAGGGGGGCGGTGGGGGTTGATGTTGTTGTTGTTATTTAATGTCCACAATGAGCAGGTTTGAACTTTCGTGAGGATGGTTTGAACAGAATGATCCGGACAGTTTGGGTTGTCCTCACTTGCTGGTACATTTTGTTTTCAAAAATGTAAAAAAATGTCCTTTCAAAATCGTCGCCATTCACAGCTGCCAACTTATTTTGGCTGTTAAAGGTTTCTTAGCAGGTGAGTAAGGTAAGCTGCCATTACTTTCCTTACTTGAAACAGCAGTCGCACAAGTGAAACAGGAAACTGTGTCTGCCAAACTTGATCCGGTGAGATTCAAGGTGGGTGCATTGGAATTGTGAAATGGACGTTTCACACATAGGTTGGTATTACCTATTCAACGAATACGCCGTTAAAATAAACGTTAACTATTAATAAATTTCGAATGCCATGTTTCCAAATAAGAATATAAACTAGCATATGTGGCGCGAAATTATCATCTTTAAGCAAGTGTGTTCCCGAAATTGAAAGAATTAGAAATCTGCCGCCAGTAGCAAGTTTTCTCAGTTTATTTATTTTTGAGGGGAAACACACTGGTGATGGAACAGCAGATTACATCTGAGCCGTGATATCCCTAGGCAGGGAATCTAGAGAGTGGTGCAGCGGGAAAGCAGGGCTCGAGGTTAACCAGCTGATAAATGATACGCTCAGAATAGTGATGACATCATATTTACCGATGGAACGTTGCTACTAGTGAGATAACAGCTTAGGGTTTCTCTGCTAGAGTAGAGGTCAGGTCTGTTGATGAGGGGTGCAGAGAATAAACTGCCATATGTCAGTACTGGTTGCACGTACTAGCTACACAAGCACTAATTATGGATACAGCAGATATGGGGAGGAGGGAATATTTCAAATGTTTACCAGTGATTGTTTATTGAATGATGACGCGACATGTCCTTTTCAGGACTTCACACTGATCACATCCGCCCCGTAGGACTCGATCTTTGACCAGTTCTCCCGTTTACGTCACTGTCATCTTTAGAACATCTGTGATATCATTTGTCCATCTTCTGCTTGGTCTGTTGGTGCTTTCGTTTTCCAGGTACTATACAACCCAGTATAATTTTTATCTCCTGGCTCCCGTGCCGTTTGACATTGCCAAAGTATTTCAGTTTCACTATGCGGGAATGCCGACAAAATTTGCACTTGTATGAAAGAGTCAAGACAAATCACTAGAATGGTGTGAACTTTAGTTCTTTTCTATCTATTCATCCTGCAAGACGATACACTTCTCCCATCTCTTCTTGACTTTCTTCATGTCCTGAATGTAGAACTCATCCGTCTAGGTACAAAACCACGTACCCATCTCATTAATCAAGTCCCGCACGTCAGACAAGTGACGTCCACGAAACTGATTTTTTGTGTGTGTTTGGGAAACAGGAAGAAGTCATTAGGTGTTGAGTGCGGGGAGTTTTGTTGATGGGGCATCGTACCCGCAAGTCTGTTCTGACACCTATGATTGTAATACTAAACTTGAGAATACATTCTCTTCTTTAATGTTTGTGTGAAAGTCCACTTTTCGCAGCTGTACGTCTTCAAAGTAACGACACATGTCCTCAAAATGTAAGATAACAAAAGCAATGAAACCCCCTCCACCCCCTGTAGAGCATAGGCCCTGAACAAGTAATCGCCATGTCTGCTCCATCATTCTCAGGTCACCCAAAGTCTTTCTACCAGTTTCCCGTTTGCCCCTGAGTATTAAGGTCTCTTGAGGATATCGACTGTTTTGCAATGTGCTGGTTCCTGTAGTGTGTGGACCATCCATCACCAAACCATTCTCATTGCGTTTAGTTCCACTAGCATACGTCGACCCTCACCTTCAACCTCTACGTTTGATATTAGTAACTTTATCATAACACTGTATTCTTTCTATTCATCGGAAGCATCAATTGATTAAAGTTTGCGCTTTTTAAGCTGAACTTCTCTTTGTCCAATAGTATGACCGATTGTTGCATTCGACCAGGTTGTAAATGAATACCTGACAAAGTCTTCTAGTCGACCAGGTTTGTAAATGAGTACCTGACAAAGTTTTCTAGTCGACCAGGCGGTAAATGAACCCATGACAAAGTATTTTTTATCGACCAGGCGGTAAATGAATCCCTGACAAAGTCTTCTAGTCGACCAGACGGTAAATGAATCCCTGACAAAGTCTTCTAGTCGACCAGACGGTAAATGAATACCTGACAAAGTCTTCCAGTCGCCAGTCTGTAAATGAATACCTGACAAAGTCTTCCAGTAGCCAGTCTGTAAATGAATCCCTGACGGAGTCTTCCAGTCAGACAGGCTGTAAATGAATACCTAACGAAGTCAAGTGAACAATTCGTAGTTCTGCGGCAGATACAGAGTTCGTGCTCTGTTGTCGGTAGATTAAGTAATGAAAGAGGCAAGCTCATTTAGGATCGTCAAGGTGCAATGGAGATTGTGCTAAGAAACACTTTCCGTTTCTAATTGTTCCGAGGCAGTATTCTGTATAGTGTGTGTTGTTCGTCCATCGTAATAAATGAAGACCACTTTGTCAGCATTCACTGTTAGCATGAGTTCCAATATGGCTATATAAGCCAATATGAGCGCTGAATTTTCTGTTGAACTTAGTACCAGGAAATAGAACGCCACTATGCACGTAGGTTGAAGAAGCGTTGATGTGAGCAGACTTGTAGAGCGATCGCCTCTGGATATCCTCATTTATTCTTGTTACCTGATATCTGATGAGGCTGATAAATGACATATTTATGCCACCATTGTGTTACCAACGTCAGTCTAGGTCCTTGCTAGAAACACCTTAGAATAAGATTCAGCGTTGTGAGATGCGCTGTGTGAGAAATGCAGCCGGAAACACAATTCGTGACCGAATCACCAACACCACTAAAACAATGGGTTAGTAATTACATTGAAGCACAACTATCAAGTGGTTTGGTCATTTAGTCACAGACCAAAATAACCAGGCTGCATCAAGAGCATATCAAATACAGGGTTCCGGTCCACGAGCAATCGGCAACACACGACGTCGGTGGATCGAGGGTGTCTCTGACACTCTCAGGAAGTAACACTTAACGATCCTCTAACTTGGCGATACCAAGAGATATACCCATTCCATCTCTCTGCGGCGTCCTATGGTAAGAGCAGTAGGACACACGAAGAAGTAGAAGGCCTCATGTCTCTGAACACCCTCCGGATAGTGTTGCGCCCCTCTATGTGATTGGTGGTGATTCTTTCCCAGTCAGCATGGTTAATACTGTACTGGATCAATGATCTCTTAAGTGTGTCATTGTACCTTTTCCGCTGCCAGCCTCTTGCTATCCTCCCATTATGCAGATCACCGCCAGAACGCAGCTCTCGCATGATTCCTTTACCAGTGTTCCCATTTCTCCCTTCACACAAATTTATCGCCACATAACTCACATACTTACTCCACCGCAGCTCGCATACAACAATAACCCACTCAAAGCTGGTTTTACAATTAGGCAGCGGGACTTGATCCCGTCTCGGAAGATTAAACTGAGCGCGTGAGATAAGTGTCTACTGATGATGATGTAGGTGTATTGCTTTATGCGACTCCGCAAGCCAAAATATATTTTTAATAATTATTACTATAAAAACATTATCATATCATGAGCATGGTACTTAGACCTAGTTATATATCTTGTTAAAAGAGCCTCTAAGATGGCACTCTACGGGCTGCTGGTCTACATTGCTCTAGTGTTTTAGTTCATTATGGATGCCGCCCGGCAACGGCTTTGCCTGGAATTCTCACTGGTCTGCGAATTACGCTTGTGTTCACGGAAACGTGTCGTTGTTTTCCATTTGGACTGGTTAATTCGTTCGTATTTTATGTATTTTCCGTCCGATTATCCTGGCCTGGACATCGGCCATATAAACTAGCACTACTGTTAAACCTGTGTCGTATTTTCACGGTCTAGTGAACACGGCTGAATTGAATGAGATTGTCACCATTCGTATTAGCTGCAAACAGTGTCGGTTTTTCTGTGAATTTGAACTTTAGTCTATAATAGACTAAAACACGGATCGAGAGAGATGCCGAACACATCACTCACATGCTGAGTGGTGTTCCTACGATCTCTTTCGGTTTTGGGAAAGGAACGACACACAACAATAGATGCCATCCGCTCCGCTACCTTGCAGGATACCTGGGGGAAAGGCTTAGAGAGTAAACCCTGAAGAAAAATCTGCTTCATGTGCTATCTCCTGTCGCCCAGATACAATCTTGCCACTAACCAAGCTAACCTAGGACCAGCGAGTGAGGTTGACAAAAGGCGCAGTTTTTTTCCACACTTCAATCAAAATCGCTGCGCAAGTCAACAATTTCAGCGGACACTGCAAGAGAGAGGAATGTCCACACGGCTGAATAAAGAGAGTGGTCTTCATCACATGTGATGGACGAAAATCATATAATATTCATGTCGGGTCTGGTCATCCTATAACCAGTGAGGTCGTTGGGACACACACGAAGACATCATCACAACCCCACGCCATCCATCTCTGTCAGCGGCCGTTGGACAAGACTATTCTGGTCAGAGATTGGTCCATTCTTTTATGTTGTCCTCCTACCTCTTTTTGAGACGACCTCTTCGTCATCTGCCTTGCACATTTCCGTGCAGAATCGTATTTGCAAGACCATTTGATCTCGATATGTGGCCGTACCAAGCGAGTTTCCTTCTTTTGACAGTTGTCAAGGGGTCTTCAAAAGGCCCTATTGCTCTTGTTATTCTATCTCGTATTTCCTCATTTGTAACTCGATCTTTGTACGTGACGTTTAAAAGCCTTCGGAAACATCTCATCTCCAAGGCCTGTATCCTTCGCTGAAGGTCAGCTGTAACTGTCCATGTCTCACAAGCATAGATGAATATTGACAAGACCAATGTACTCATTAATCTGATTTTCGTGCATAGTTCTTACCGTTTGTCTTGCCAGCATTTGCTAAGCCATGCAAGTGCGGCTTTTGTCTGTGGTATTCTGGCCAACACCTCTCATTTTGACTCTTCATCACTGACAGTCGATCTTATATATTTACAACTGTGGACCATTTCGAGTTCCTGACAATTAGCGTTTATCTTACAGTTTAAACCCTCGGCGTTGTTGGTCATTAATTGTGTCTTTCCAGCGTTTATCACTTTCCATAGTCAAGAGCTGTTTCATCGATCCTTCTGACCCATTCCTGGAGTTCTGCTTCTGAACCCGCCAACCCACCGATGTCATCTGCAAAACGAAGGTTGGTAATCGTTCGGCCCCCTATCTTGACAGTACCAACGTGACCTCCAAGTTCCTCACTCATAATTCCCTCAAAGAGTATATTGAAAAGAGTTGGGGAGAGTGTACACCCCTGTCTCACACAAACTGATGTGCGAAACCAGTCCCCTCGGCTCCCCTTCACAAGAACTGCGCTGGACGCCTTGTCATATATGTGTTCAAGGACCGTTTATAATATTTCAGTTGATTGTATACATCCTCGTGGTTGGCCATAGCGCTGTATTCCTTACCCTATCAAACGCTTTCTTAAAATCAACACATGATACAGTTTTTGCTGCTGTTCTAGATATTTCTCGCTTAGCAGCCTTAAATTAAGTACCTGTCCTGTAGTACTTCTTCCCTGTCTGAACTCTGCCTGCTGCTCAGCAATGATGTTCTCTGCTTGGAGTTTCAATCGGTCGAGGATTAATCTAAGCATGACCTGACTGCGATGGCTGATGAAGCTTATTGTTCTGTAATTTTGACACAGCTTTAGGTTTCCAGACTTATGTATAACCGTTGATTTTGTCCATAAGTCCGGACAGGTTCCTGTCGCCCATATTTTATTGCACCACTACCTCACCACCTGCCTGTTACAGCTCTGCAGGTATATTGTCCACGTCGGCCGCCTTCCCTCTTCCTTCTTTACCGCGGTAAATACATTTAATGCTGGTACTATAAAAAGCCAAGTTGATTAAATCTTAACCGATTCATTCGGTATAGCTGGTTTATTGACTTGCAAACTTTCTTACAATTCTACAGAGCCGATATAATGGCTAAAAATAATGCCATACTTTGTCAATAATAACTCTTCCTGAATTTGCAAATGTACCTATATTTCTTTCCGAAATAATTACATTTTAAAAATAAATGTGTCTGAAAGTAAAAATATTATGCCCTCAGTGAGTTAAACAAGTATGTGTCAGTTCCGGCCTGGGTGCTCATACAAGAAACAATATACGTTTTGACTGTAAGGTTTCGTTAAAGTTAAAAGCTAAAGGCGAGCGCTAGACTTGATCGTCGCGGGTTTCCCCAATTGGCTCAGTCTTTCTCAGCAGAAAGAGGTATCCCGTCTGTCGAGATCATCGCACAAAGCACGAACTCCGTAGCTCTAGCAATGGACCCATATATCTCTAGAAAAATTAGCATCATGAACCGATCGTTACAGCTAGAACTCGAACGCCGACCGTCTGAACACGAGGCAAATAGCTTGACCACTTCGCCTTAAAGACCCCGGAAACACTTCGTAATGGACACATGACAGCGTATTTGAGAACCAAGACAAGTGCCATGTACACCTGTAACATACTGACCAAGACCTGAAGCCTGCGTCTGGATCCTGGCGAGTGGTTGTGATGCAACAGCTTGGTCAACGAGGTGGAATTCGATGTTATGATTATCATCGTGGTCAGTCTACTTAGAAGCCTTGTATTGCACTTCATCAAGAAGGATATGTGTCAACCTAGTTGAGTATGCCCCCGGAACATAGAAAGGCCTACTGGAACCTGCTAGAAGAGACACATCGTGAAGATTAAAGAGTTCAGCACGAGTAGCTTCAAATAACACCAGAAACAGAGATAGGAATGAACATAAACGATACAGCTGGACACGAGAGAGCATATACGAGGGGCGTTCAACTCAAACCGTGACTTTGTGCCATAGTTCTATCTGAATGTGTTATAGCGTGCTGGAGTTACTATCATTACGTAGATTCTCTTGCGTCCAATTACTGCTAGGTCGCTTCTTTGCCATGAACATGTCCTGTAACAGGTACATACAAATGGCGGAAACACTGTTAGTGCTTGCATAGAACAGCGTATTGTCATAGAGTGTGTAGTGAAAGAAGGCGTAAAACCTGCGGAGATTTACAGATGGCTGCAATCACAATTGGATGATGGGGCACTGAAAAGCAGCACAACATTTGAAGGGTGTAAACGTTTTCGAGAAGGCCGTATATCCGTGTATCATGATCCCGTCCTGCTTTTGCAAGATCACGCTCGACCTCATATGGTTTCTCACCGCACTATGTGCTATTTGCAGCAATGAGGTTGGGAGGTTTAGCCACATCCACTTTACAGCCTAGACCTTGATGCAAGCAATGTGGACCTGTTTAGGCCCCTAAAAGAATTTCTGGGAGGCCAGCATTTCTGCAATGATGACGAAGTGAAACAGGATGTTCTAGATTGGTTTAGACGACAAATCTTTCAACGCTGAAGATTTTCAAGCAGTTTGTATTTGCTGGGATACGTGCATAAACATCGCCGGATATTATATCGACAAATAAATGACGTCTTTACTATTTGCATTTTTTTGTTTATAGTTAGTTAGTTTTCTTTCCACTTGTGCCGTTTAGTGTCATGGGGAGCTTAAGTTGCCTATCCTGGGCCAAGTGTGTCGCGTCGATCAATGTGAGCTTGTGTTGTTGCAGAATCACTCTGTCATCTATTCACCTGTCTCGCGGCCGACCCCTTGCTCTGTAACCAGATCTGCGAGTGTTGAAAGCCATCAGTGGAAGTTGATGAGGGGGACATTCTCATGAGATGACCAAACCAACTTATTTTCTGCCTGTAAATGTATTCTGCACAAGCCGTAGTGCCGACCATACTTCGAATGTCTTCGTTCCACATTCTGTCTCTCTTGGCAACACCGATGCCCTTCCTCAAACACTTCATTTCTCACGTCGAAATTCTGATCTCACGAGCCCTGGCAGAGGTCATATTTGGCACTGGTAGCACAGAGTAGGCATAAATATACAGTTTATCAGCTATTGGTTTGTTGCCATACTAATGTTCGGATGCCTAAGCAGTGGTGACAGCCGATAAGTCATGGCAGATGCTTTTTGACAATTAGTCTGAATTTCCCTGTCGATCCTTCCGTCTCCCGATAAAATAATGCCCAAATGCTTGAACTCATGGACCTGTTGAAGAGCATAATCATTTACACTTATCTTGAGTAGCACAAGTGTTCTACTGATCATCGTACTTTCTGTTTTATTCTAATTTTTTTTTCATTACAAAAAAGTTCCGATTTGACGTGAATACCCCTTGTATATACCTTGACACCGTTTGCTTGCTCAGATTTTGCCAAGTGCGTTATGCCATTACTTATGCTGCAGTTTCAAAAAAAGCAAATTTTATGATATATGCGACTCTTCACCTGCCGTTTTTTCTCATCTATCTCCAGGGAACATTCCAGATTACTGATGAACTGCAAGCTAACGTTGGGGAACAGTGTCACAGCAGATGGCGGCAAATAAGAGGAAATAGTTCGGATAGCAATGAGTTCACTGAGCGAGCATGAGGTGGGGTCACATTCTTACACAGCTGCCAGGATGGTTCAAGGTATGGCCCAGGGTGGGCAACAGCGCTGCGTATCTGCGTCTCTTTGTACTCCTAATCCTTGCAGTATTTTTCATCCTTGCATACGTTGTGTGCACATCACACGGACCTATCAACACTTCACTACCACAAGCGAGACTTGATCAGCAAAAAGCATTTAAATATGGTTCATTTATTGCGGGTCACGGCCTGCAGAAATCGGACAATTTACACAATACTTCCGACACTTCGGAACAGCAGTCTGGTGCCGGTTCCGATCAACCATTTCGCAGAACACATGGTGTCGTTCCAGTCACATGTGACCCTACTGTACAGCTTTCCGAAATTCTAAGTTTGGTAAGTATTCCATTGCAGCGTGGGGGGAGGGGGAGGCAGGAATTGGGTTGTTGTTTAAAAATTCAGAGTGTAATTTGTACATTTAACCGTTATTTTAGATCGATGTGTGTATTATGAACATTAGATCGCAAAACTAAAACCAAACAGAAAAATTATCTAACAAGTCAAATTATTGAAATGCGTGATGTTACATTATGTACATAGTAAGCGGTAGTTACATTAGACATGTCTAGTTTTTGTGGATTTTGATAACGCGTTTGATAGCATTGACATGACCGCAGTTACACATGCTCTTACAAATCAAGATATTCATGACCAATATGTTCAACTGATAAGGGACATTGATTCGAATTCCACTGTAACATCCAAGGCAACGAGGAGGCAGACAGACTGGCAAAAGAAGGTGCAAGACTACCACAACCAGATACTAGTATGACATACGAAGAGTCAAAAAGGCTTATTAGAGCTAGATACATGACCAAATGGGAAACAGAACATACTGGCTACACAAAAAACGATGCCTATTACCAGTTGAACAGAAGAGCGCAGGTCGTGGTCTTCAGACTTCGCACTGGCCACAATAGACTGAGGTACCACCTATTCATTAAATTGAAGATAGGTGGCACTAACGAATGCATATGTGGTACTGGGAAAATGACCGCTGAACATCTGCTCCAAAACGTCCCGACATACGAGGATCAGAGAAAGCAGATGTGGCCATCACCAGTGGCAACACTAGACAAGCTCTATGGCAGTGTCGACAGCCTCAGGATAAACGCTGCTTTTTTCGAAAAAATAAAAGTTAACGTCTGACAGCGTACGAAGAAGAAGAAGAAGAAGAAGAAGAAGAAGAAGAAGAAGAAGATTCGAATTGCTAAACCAACATCACGCTCTTCTACCGTCCGATAAAAGTGTAGATTCATACTAGCGTTCGGCAAGGGGACACATTCTCTCCCAAGCTTTTCACTGCGACCCTAGAAGAAGTCTTCAAACATCTCCACCGGGAAGACATGTGTATCAAAATAGACGGCGAAATGCTTAATCATCTACGGTTTGCTGATTACTATAATCATTTTCAGCCACAGCATCAAAAAAGCTGAGAAGTGCCTAAATGAGCTAAACGAAGCTAGCATAACTGTAGGTATAAGACTAAACGAAGATAGCATAACTGTAGGTATAAGACTAAACAGACAAAAAACCCATGTTCCGTTAAAAAAACGTAAATTCGTACAGTTACCTGGACCAAGAAATAACAAACTCTCATCAACTGAATCGTTATATTTTAAGGAGAATAGCAGCAGAGTGGCCTAGTTGTCACCGAATCAAACCCACCCACCAGCAGATGAAAAATGAGAAGACGAGATATCACATAATTGACAGAGTGATCATCCTGTCATGATATATGGCTGTCGGGTCTGGAACCTCCGAAAAACAGATGCTGACAGACTTGGCGTGACCTAACGAGCGGTGTAGCGAAGAATACTGTCAGTCTAACTACGAGACCGCATACACAGCACTGAAATTAGGCGTCAGGCCGCTTTCAACGGCGTCGTGGATACAGCACTGATAATAAAATACAGATGGGCGGGTCATGTTATACGCTTGTCTGACAACCGATGGACATACAGATGGGCGGGTCATGTTATACGCTTGTCTGACAACCGATGGACATACAGATGGGCGGGTCATGTTATACGCTTGTCTGACAACCGATGGACATACAGATGGGCGGGTCATGTTATACGTTTGTCTGACAACTGATGGACACACAGAGTTATGTACTTGTGGCCCTACAACATTCGACAGCCTCCAGGACGTCCACCAATGAGATGGAGAGATTGACAAGCAAGAGGTTCTTGGTACGACCTGGTTCTCCAAGGCAACAGACAGACATGTATTTAGACGTCATTTGGCTACCTGGTATCAGACCTCCAATGTCTGATTAAATATCAGGATTACAAGTTGAGTTATGTTAACATGAGCTTCCAGTGTAGGCTGCTCAAAGTAATGTGGCAGGACAAAGTATTGAGCTCTTGCCAAGTCAGCCATGTTTAGCATACATGCGCTTCTGTAAAATAGCCAGATACGATGAACCGGACATGTTCTTGACATATCCGACGTGCGCCTCCAAACGCAGCATCTATATGGTGAGTTTGAACGGGCAGACGATCTTCAATGGGACAGACGAAACGCTTTAACTACTCACAGACATTGTCTTTGAAAAACTTCAACATTGATGTCACCTCATAAGAGATGCTAACACAGAGCCGTTTAAGATCAAGAACCGGAGCAGTGCATGACCTGTAGCGGTCAGCGACCCAAGGCTGACTCATTAGGACCAGCGACCCAGAGCTGCCAAGACCCTTCTCTACCTCAACGTCGTGGTCCTGGAAAATGGGCTGCAACAGGCCCCACTGGGTAAGGAGAAGGGACTGAAGAGGGAAGGCTAACCTGGTACCCAAAAATGCCATGCTAAAGTCGGATTAGTCGGACCGAAAGGTATAAATATGTAAATGACGACACAGCACGTTCCGTTCTCCGGACTAAATCCTGCTACTTGCAAAGCCTTTCCATAGCTTGCTAGCCGGAGTTTGAGAACGAACGACAGCGATGAACAGGAATAATCATTTCACCTCCATCACACAAGGTACTCAGTTCGCAGAGAAAAAATCCATCGCCGATGTTCGCAGACAGTGAGCTGCCCGAATGAACAGAACGCTCGACCCCACAACCTGCTCCTCACATGTTTACAGCCATATGAAATGGCAGCTCGCAGTTGTTATTATTCACAAGTAATTGAATATTAGGTCGGTTGGAATATATCAACAGAAAGGATTAAACCACATTCCCAAACAGGTCTTATATGACGAACACCGTGCTGGAACAAAAATGTCATGGCAGGTCTATGCTGAGATGTTATTTTGTTGTTACAGATCTAGGTCGGTGACTCTGTGAATTGATTCCAACCCCAGGCAGGAACCAGACTTGTACCGTCATCGTCATCATCTGGTTAATCCGTCCTGAGACTGGTTATATGGTTGTCTGAGTATGTCTCTCCATTTGACCCTATCCACGCAATGGAGCGTGTAGCCTAGTCGACAGTGAGCTGGCTTGCGCAACTCGGATTACAACGTGCCATGGTACAAATTTATAGACGGACAGAAAAAAACCGCTTCTTCCTTTGACCAAGCTGTAAATGGGTACCTGACGTATGAGCTGGGGAAGGTAAAAACAGCAGGGAAGATAATTGGCCACCCCACCCTACATAGAATGCTGCTTAGCACGGGAAGAGTTGTCTTCATCTCCGACGGCAATTGTTGCAATGGGACTGACCGTTATCGTTTACCTGTAGCTCTCTTCATTTCAGCATACGTTCGTACTGTAATGTTACTGCATGCTGAGATGTAAAGGCGAGTCTTGGTCGCCGTGGTCCTCTCTTCCCTTGAATCCTGCCTTCCAGTGTCTTCTGTAGAAGATTTTCCTATCCCAATTTGTGACCCAGCTAACTCAATCGATGTATTGGTATCATTTTCAATACTTGTCTTTGTGGGCCCACTTCAATGAGTGCATTGTCATTGGATCTTCTTTCTGTCCACATTTCAAACGCTTCCAAGCTTTTTATTCATCCTTCTTTGCTAGAGTCCATGTTTCAGCCATATAAAGTGCAATTGGACATATATGAGCGCTAATCATTCTTTCAATCAGTTCTATCTTGACATTCTCTGAGCTAAGCATTTACCAAATGTTTTGTCTTCGATGTGTTTATTTTCATGCCAAACTCTTTGGCTGAGCTGCACATTTTTTTTCAAGCAGCATTTGCAACATTGCAACGTATGGCTCAGTCATCGTCAAATTTGATTTCATGAACTTTCATACTTTTGACTATGACACCAATATTGCAAATCCGAACAACTTTTTCCATCATCATCTCAGAAAATATGTTAAAGAGACTGAAAGCCATCAGCTCTGTCGTGCTGTCAAAGCATTAAGTAATTTAGAGGATGCATTGCAACGCTCCAAGATACTGAAGCCAAGATAAGGTTCACTGTTCTTATTCCCGCCAACTATTGTCTACTGGTAAGGCTGAGATCTCATCGGCTCTAGGCCTATCACCAAAAGTTCAAGACAATTGGATCGTCACATCCAGGTTCACTGTGTCTACGATTGGTTGTGATTGTCAAGATGCGGCGAATTATGGTTCTCTATTTTCCCAGGCGATATGTGCTGTGTTGCCTCATTGGTGAGACGAAAGTTTTATTATCTCAACGCACCGGCTTTGAATCACGCCGTGTCAACATTGACACATACGTTTTTTTTTCTGAACGCTATCACGCGAATGCTTGCATCCGAAGTTACATCCAGTCGTCTCCACTGTTAGTCTTGACAGTGGTCAAATGTAGCTCGAGACGAGAGAGTGAGGTAGTTGATTAACGCATTTCTTCTTCACCGTAATCCAAATATAGTGCAAGGTACATCCATAAAGACAAAAAAAAACACAAAAAAACAAACCCGTCTGATGGTCTCGCCACCATCGCTTGCGATGGGCAACTAACATTTCTTGTTAGGTCTGTCCAGCCCGGTTCTGGATCTTCGATAACCACCCGAGATTTTTTAACCGAGGTTTCGCCGTTGTGTTTAACCAGAAAGTTCACATTCCCAGTTTGAAGGACTAGTTCGAAGAGGATTTAGATCTTCGCTACACACAACGGACTCTGACTATGCGAGGCTATATAGACCAAAGGGGGTACACCGAAATGGCTGCTCGTTTCGTGAAGAGAAATATCAATAGGTCTAGGGTATGGCATGGTTCCCACGACCTGCACGTTATATCCACTGCCTAAAGAAGGTGCAAGACTACCACAACCAGATTCTAGAGTGACCTACGAAGAGTCCAAAAGGCTTTTTAGGCCCAGATACAGGGCCAAATGGGAAACGGAACATACTGGCTACACAAAAATTATGCCTATTACCAGTTGAACAGAAGAGAGCAGGTCGTGGTCATCAGTCTCCGCACAGGCCACAACAGACTGAGGTACCACCTATTCAATAAACAGAAGATAGGGGGTACTGACGAATGCACTTGTGGTACAGGGAAAATGACCGCTGAACATCTGCTGCAAAACTGCCCGATATACGAAGACCAGATAAAGCTCACGTGGCCAACACCAGTGGCAACACTAGACAAGCTCTATGGCAGTGTCGACATCCTTAGGATGACCGCTGCTTTCTACGAAAAAATACAGGTTGACGTCTGACAGCGTACGAAGAAGAAGAAGAAGAAGATGATATTCACTGCCTCCATCACAGACTTGGTCACTGAAATATAAATATATATGTAAAGCTACGAAGACTAGGTGTCAGAATACATCTTCCGTAACTTTTCAGCTAGTTAGAGGTAATGGACGTAGGACAATTAATGCATTTAAGAATAAATTGGATGCGCATAGCTTTTAGAGCAAGGTGATGTGAATGAAACTGATTGAATACAGACTCTGCAGAGTCTTCTAAACTAGTATAAAAACGTTAAGTTAAGTTACGTTAAGCTACCCCGCCCCTCTCCCCCCTCCCCCTTTTCTGCTTAGGCACAAGAGCATTAGTTTAGCCGCAAAGCAGCAGCTGTTAAACAGCATATTTAAGCCGACTCTGTGCTACCAGTACAAAACATGGCCTCTGTGCAAGACGTTTTTGAACATAATTTTGAGTTATGAAATGATGTGTTTGAGGAAGGCCATCGGTGTTACTAGGACAGACAAGAATGCGGAACGACGACATTCGAAGGATGGTTGGCACTACGTCTTGTGCCGAATACATTTCCAGACAGAAAATACGTTGGTTTGGTTATCTCAGGAGAATGCACCCTCCTCAAATTCCACTTATTTCCTTACAACGCTGGTAGACCTGGCTACAGGATAGGCGGACGGGCGCTAGGCAGGTGGATAGAGGACATAAGAGTGATTTTGCAGAGACACGGGCTCACATTGACCGACGCAACGCACTTGGCGCAGAATATACCTTTTAAGCTCCCCACGGCATTCAACAGTACAAGTGGAAATTAAACTAACTAATTAACGATGAAATATTTGTCCATTACCGCCGACTACTTAGAAATGGCAGATGAAGACAGAGACGTACGGAAATCGTACATTCACAAATGTTTTGAGACGTTTGATGAATCTCATGGAAAATCCTTTCCAAATAAAGTGATAAATACCGCAAAAAGAGACGACTGTTGACCTACTTTTATCTGCAAAAAAAGACTGCTAGAGGAATAAGTTATTTTGTTTATGAATTCAGCCCTGATACCGAGACCCGACATCGGATCAGTGAATAGCAGCAGCAGCACTGTGTCCTGTTATGCATGTTGTAACAAGAAATTAAGGTTACCATGTTGTGGGATAAAATTTCCTGTAGAAACTATAAGCTATTCACATTTCAACAAAAATGGGCTGTTTAATTACGAGAAAATATATATCAGAATCATTCTAGAAACGTGTCACAAGCATTGTTAGCTGATGATATCGCCGTTTGTACCACCGAGGAATATCCCATTTTTGACAAAAGCCAAGATCAACAGAGCGATACTAACAATTTCAGTAAACTGCGAACTGTGGAAACTAAAGATAAATACACAGAAAACCATATTCACCATCTTTTCCCACAGTCATAAAGAAGCAAAAAGATCCATTAACATCAACATGAATGGGGAATTACTAGTAAAAGAGGATGCCCTAGTTTATCTGGGAGTAACACTGGACAGACACAATTTGTGAATCCCATCTGCAAGATCAGAAGTAAAGCGACCAAGCGTTTGCACTTAATCAAAAGACTCGCTAGTACAAATTGGGGAGCTGATAAACAAACTCTTCTGCAACTATACCTTGATTATGTACGACCGATGATGGACTACCGCCTACCCCAACAGACGACGAGTACAAATAATATCTTATCTATTAACCGTATGCAGAATCAAGCTCCCAGACTAATTTGTGGGGGGATGAGATCAACACCTACAGCGGCGTGCGAGATAGAGGCCAACATTGAACCGATATATATCAGGAGAAAGCGGGAACCGACTGAAGCGGTAGAGAGATATGAGACAAGAAAATGACCATCCAAATATGGTACAAATAGACACTTGGAAGCAAAAGAGAGAACTGAAGCAATTGTCCACACTGGATGCAGCAGAAGAGGACCGCCCTATTCACCATCTGCCAGAGGAGAGAGAAATTGAAAATAGGTTTTTGGACCAACCCCTTGCGAAAATCTTTGCCTGCCAGTCATAAAAAACACACCTGGCAGAAAAGGCAGCCACCAAGGAAACTACACCTAATATCCTGAAGACATGTGCCTTAGAGACAGTCTCTAGCTACCCTAAATCGGCAGTCCTGGTCTATACGGATGGATCAACATTCAAATCTACCTCTTTTGCAGGGTATGGTATCCATATGAAATACCCGGATGGGTCCATATATAAGTTTTGTGATTCATGCGGCGAAAACCGTTCACACGATGAAGCGGAGGCCGAGGCTGTAAAAACATCAGATGAGATGTTGCACCTACAGATTGACTTGGGCGAATTGTTTGCCGATGGATTTGAAATCTTTTGTGACTCCAAGTCGGTTCTGGGGGCACTGAAGAACACCCCATACAAAGAAAATAAGATATTCTTGGTGGGGCGAGCAATCAACAACATCATCACTGCCCACGGGATAAATGTCACCTTGCAATCGATCTCTGGACATAGTGGGCTACTGGGAAACGAGATGACGGACAGAATGGCAAAAACAGATGCCTCGAAAAAACAATTGGATAGACCTTGCAGTAACTTCACAGGAAAACGAATTAATAATAATAATACTCGGGAAATCTGGATAAAAAGGTAGGCCACGGAAACAACAAGTCGTAGTGTATTTAGCGAAATTTTACAACCAAAAAGTAAAGCTGATATAAATAAACTACATAAAAGAAATCAAAGTCTCGTCTTTCAGTTGCGAACAGAACTCCCCAAGGGGGAGTATTGTCACCCACACTCTTCCTGGTATATATAAACGACATTACAGAGAATATACCAAGAAGAGTCCATAGCTCAATGTTTGCAGACGATCTGGCTATGTGGACCTCTGAAAAGAATCTCACCATAGTAAGAAATCGGATGCAGCAGGCCCTAACATCCCTGGAAGAGTGGGCGAACTCATGGCTGGTCAAAATAAACGAGGAGAAAACAACATGCACAATATTCTCGCTCTCATTAAAACCCCAAAGTACCAAATTAAGTCTAAATGGCAAAATCCTGCAGCCAAACGACAACCCAACCTATCTGGGAGTCACATTTGATCGGCGCATGACATGGAAAAGTCAGATTGAGAGAAACCGAATAAAAGCCAGAGAAAGAATGGCGATCATGAGGAAACTTGCTGGCACAAGCTGGGGAGCAGACGAAGGCATACTAAAGAAACTGTACACTGGAAGAGTGAGACCAGTTCTCGAGTATGGCATTGCGGCATGGACAACAGCAGCGAAGGCGAACTTCGATAAAGTTAACAAACTTCAAAACCAAGCCATGAGAATTATAACAGGTGGCATGAAGTCAACGCCAATTGTAGAACTTGAAAAGATTACAAAACTGCAATCCATGACCGATAGAAAAGACTGCAGAGCCCAGCTGCAGTCAGAGAAACTCCGAAGACTGACGGACCATCCAATGTACCAGAGACTAAACAATTTGGGAACTGGGAAACTAAAGCGGAGAAACTTTGCAGAAATAGCCAAAGCAAAGATGCACGAAGATCCCATAAACGCACTAACAACACCAAAACCCATCACTACTGTACGAAAACCTACTTGGAGGCAGGATATATTTCCAGAGGTGGTAGAAAATATACCAGGTATTGCAAACAAAAACTGCCAGACTGAAAAAGAAAGGAGAGACACTACCCTAAGCTTCATAACGAAAAGCTACCCAAGCATGGACTGGACCCATGCATACACCGACGGTTCTGTAACAAACACTACACAGAACGGAGGGGCAGGAGCATTCCTGAACCTACCAAATGGCAGAAAAATAACACTGTCATTCGCTACTGGTAAGTACACAAGCAATTTCAGAGCGGAGGCAGAGGCACTGAGGGCGGCAGTGGAAGAAATGGTGACACACAGTGAAAATGAGAGCCATATAGTCCTGCTGACAGATGCTCTCGCCGTAGTCACAGCGCTAAAAAGCCAGAAAAACACTGAGCTTAATGACTTAAGAGCAGCACTCTGCAAACTGTGCCAGCAGTCCGCACCAAAAAGGGTAGTGGTACAGTGGGTTCCGTCACACTGCAACATCCAAGGCAACGAGGAGGCAGACAGACTGGCAAAAGAAGGTGCAAGGCTACCACAAACAGATACCAGTATGACGTACGAAGAGTCAAAACGGCTTATCAAAGCCAGATACATGACCAAATGGGAAACCGAACATACTGGTTACACCAAAAACGATGCCTATTACCAGTTGAACCGAAGAGAGCAGGTCGTTGTCTTCAGACTTCGCACTGGCCACAACAGACTGAGGTACCACCTATTCAACAAATTGAAGATAGGGTGTACCGACGAATGCCCGTGCGGTACTGGTAAAATAACCACTGAACATCTGCTGCAGAACTGCCCGACATACGAGGATCAGAGAGAGCAGATGTGGCCATTGCCAGTGGAACTGCAAGACAAGCTCTATGGTAGTGGCGAGAGTCTCAGGATGACCGCCGCTTTTTTCGAAAAAATAATGGTTACTGCCTGACTGTGTACGCAGAAGAAGAAGAAGAAGTTCCGAACAGGACATATCAAAGTTAATAACCGCTTGAACCGCATTAATTCCCAGCATCTGCCCTTGTGCATACATTGCTCTCATCCTGTTGAAACAGTTCGACATCTACTCATTGAGTGCACGGCGCTTGCGAACATTAGGAAAAGATTCTTACAAGCACTGCCGACAATTACCAACAAAATGTACGGACCAGTAACACAACAGAGGAAGACCTGCATACATATATATATATTAGAATGGCATCGGGCTGCCAAGAGCAGGCTTGCTTAGTGGCTATGGGATAATAACAACAACAACCATTCAAGAATAGATAACTCAAGAAAGACAGAGAGAGAGAGAGAGAGAGAGAGAGAGAGAGAGAGAGAGAGAGAGAGAGCGATATATATGTATATATATATATTCTTGGTGAGAGAAGAGATAGAGACAGAGAGAGAGAGATAGAGAGAGAGAGAGAGCTAGAACGGATGATTCATGACAGGAGAATGTGATGTGTGGTTGTTGAAGACATATGCTCCACAGGAGAGCATTACTTAGATTCCAAGAAAAAATGACAAACCGAGAAAGACAAGCAATGAGTAATGCTCAGAACGTAAAGTAAAACAAGATGTTAATGGGAAAAAATTAATCCTTGGAGAAAATTGGAGAAAATAGTAGAGAAAAAAATGCTAGAGGAAACACGACGCTTTAGCTTCCTGACCTTATGCTGTATGCGGAAGGAAAAGGAATGCCCTCTGAAATTTGTAAGACAAACAAGATGCTCTGCTTACCACCCCTGGGCGAATAATGAACTGATGGAAAGAATAGTTCTCAAACCTTCGTGCAGCGGAAGGTCAAGCCTTAAAAATGATCAAGTAAATTACAGTTGTCGTTGTTGAATGCCCACGATGAGTGTGTTTACTCTTTTAGGCTCCCTAAAAAGGACGTTACGTGGCGGGTTGTCCTAGCTTTCCTCACACCCCGAGCGTGCTGATGAAGGTAGACCGAGGTCCTCCAGGCGGTTGTGCTATGCTTGGCTTCATCTGCGTGTCGAACACTACTACGAGGATCACGTCGAACCTCACCTTGTTAGTCAGACTGTTGTCTTCGACAGCAGCTCGTTTCCAGGACGACCAACGGGGAGGTCAGGTGAGGGTCTTGGCCAGTATATTTCTCCTGACCCTGGCTAACATTGTTTGATCAGTGTGTTTTGCCTTGCCAGACGTTAGCCTCATCGTCCCACAAACTATACTACAGAAGAGGAAAGAATGCATGGGGAAGCTAACTTGAGATAGAGGAACTAAAGGCACCATTGGGGGAGACAGACTAACGCCTGGTCAGGCAACATATACTTAAAAGACATGTTAGTCAGAGTCAGGTAAAATGTACTAGCTAAGACCCTCACCTCGGCTTCCTCGTAGCCTTCCCTGGAAATGGGCTATTTTCATGGCACCCTATCTAACGAAGTGAAGGGTCAACGTAATCTCTGTAGTAGTGAGCGGCACGCAGATGGAGCCAAGCATAGCACAACCGCCTGGAGAACTCCGGTCCACCTTCATCAGCACGCTCGGGATGGGAAGAAAGCTACTGCAATTCGCCACTTAACGTCCTTTTCAGGGCGCAGAAAAGAGTAATCCTACTCATTGTGGGCATTCTTCTTCTTCTTCTTTTTCTTCGTACGCTGTCAGACGTCATGGGCTTACTCTGGTCCTCGTATGTCGGGCAATTTTGCAGCAGATGTTCAGCGGTCATTTTCCCTGTACCACAGGTGCATTCGGCAGTGCCACCTATCTTCAGTTTATTGAATAGGTGGTACCCTATTCAACAAATTGAAGATAGGTGGAACCGACGAATGCCCGTGTGGTACCGGTAAAATGACCGCTGAACATCTGCTGCAGAACTGCCCGACATACGAGGATCAGAGAGAGCAGATGTGGCCATCACCAGTAGAACCACAAGACAAGCTCTATGGCAGTGTCGACAGCCTCAGGATGACCGCCGCTTTTTTCGAAAAAATAATGGTTACTGTCTGACTGCGTACGAAGAAGAAGAAGAAGAAGTATCATTCTGTTCGTTCTCCATGTGTCCGGTTTATACATCAACACCACATGAACGTAACTTAACTTAAGCTATTTATACTGGTTTAGAAAACTCTACAGAGTCTGTATACAACCAGTTTCTCTTAAAGGGTGGTTTGTCCATAGTTAATCTTAATATACTCAAAGTAGATTTAAGTAGACCCTCAGCCAGTTAGGCGCCATCTATAGCTGCTCTTAACAAACCATCTTGGGAAAGTTACAAATAACTTGGGTAGATTTTTAACTTGAATTTTGTCCGAGCGGCGGCCGTTAAGCCTACTCTTTTCGATTTACAACTGCCAAGGAAATTTTAAACATCTCGACACTGAACACGGGAGTCGGATCTCACTACCCAGAGATCAGGGGAATTAGACCAGAAGATCCAGTTGAAATAAAAGACCGGTCTTCACCGAGATTCGAACCCGCGACATCCGGCACCAGAGGCGTACACCTTACCTCGACACCACTGAGACGACTATTATTTTGGGGGTCGGGGTGCTGGTCTAGTGGGTGATGGAGCGCGAATTGAAAGAAACGTGTTTGGTTCGCTGCTTGGGAATGTCAAGACATGTTGCGATGAGTTGTTCGATGGTTAGGATATGAACAGCCATAAGCAAACAGAAGCAGACAGATTCAACATGAGATGGACCTTAAAGGATGGGCTCCAGGACTGGAAAAAGTGGTAGTGAATTTACATGAAATAAAATACAACATTGGATTGCTGTCTCAAAATACAGATTTATTCCTACAGTGGATTCCGGCCCACTGTGGTATCCGTGGAAACGAGAACGCAATGAGCTCGCAAAAGCCGGAAGTGGAGGCGCGCAGACTTCCCATCCACAGAGCTATGAAGAAGCAAAGACACCTATGAAATGATCTATGAGGACAGACTGGAGAGACCAGCACAAAGGATACAAGACAGAAGATGACAACATACACACATTTGGCAGAGACGGACAGACAAAGATATTCAGACTAAGAACGGGACATTGTAGACTCAAGGTCCACCTTCACAGAATGGGTCTCAGAGACACTGCCACGTGCGATATTGGAGCACCCAAGCAAACAGAAGAACATATTGTGCACGAAGGCTCTACCTATGCAGACCAAAGAGAGACTGTCTGACCTGGGGGAGCGACCATGCTCGAAAAGATGTGGGGGACCGGCGAAAACCTGAAAGACACAGTCTCCTTCGTAAACCTCACCCCACTAGAAGCATATCATCAGTTGGTCGTGAACCCCACCGGACAAGAAGCATATCATCAGTTGATCGTGAACCTCACCGGACTAGAAGCATAGCATCAGTAGATCGTGAACCTCACCGGACTAGAAGCATAGCATCAGTTGATCGTGAACCTCACCGGACTAGAAGCATAGCATCAGTAGATCGATGAAGAAAAGAAGATATTAACTGTGTAATACAATCATTGTCCGTTCCTGATTTGATACCTGCACACTTCTCTATAGAGGAAGATTCAGACCAAGAATAGAGTAAATGGCTTGACATAGGACCAAGAGATTTATCAATAGACTCTACGGAAACCTAACAACGTAGACACGACCTGATTTCCAGATATGCAACCAAAATCTGAAAACTTTATGTACACAACACAACACGATCTTAAAATCTCAAGTCCCAATAAGTCAAACGAATATATTTGAAAGCTTTGTGTACAAATAGATCACATGAAACAGATCAGAAAGGCTCACGTCTGAATCGATCCAACGAGTAGATCTGAAATATTTGTATACGAATAGATCCCATGAAACATAAGAAAATTTCATCTCTGAATAGATCTAACGAGTAGATTTGAAAGCATTGTGTGCGAATAGATGTCACTTGAAGATTATAAAGCCTTATCTCATGGCAGACCTCAAAGCTGAGACGAAACTGCTTGCATTTTAGAAAAGGCTGAACGATCCAGGAGCTGAGTACTTAGAATGGACGTTTTAGATAGATTGCGTTAAAGTAGACTATCCCAGTTTAATCACATCAAAGGAGAGAACCTGGTCAAAGCAGACGGGGAGACCACCTGTACGATACGCACAAATACCCGGACAGTGTGATTGTGTCAGTTGTGTGTACAAGACTAGAATGCAGTGTACATATAGAACAATTATTTGACGAAAAGTATTTTTCATATAAAGATAATCCATTGTTTGTCTGGAAATTATAACTTTATTTTTACTGTGCAACATTTTTATGTGATATAAATATATGTGTGCAATGAAATGTAATGAAACTGTCAATCAGTTTTAAAGTAAAAGAAAATATGAAGTAGGAATACAAATACAAGCTATATAGTCTTAGAGCGGTTTTTGTGTCATATGAAAATAAACGAACTCGTGACTAGGAAAACTAATAACGGATCAAAATAACAGGTGAGGGGGGCCGGGGGAGGGCAGTGGGTAACCATATATCATGATAATAAATGGTCTCCGTGACCAGAAAATAATATAAGTCTTTCACAATCAGGAACAATAGTAAAACAATAAAAGAAGTAAGGAAAGAATAGGAAGAAGAATAAGCAGAAGTGGAGGAAGAAGAAAAGGAAGAAAAGTTAGAAGAAGAAGTTAAAGTGGTAGAAGCTGAAAGAAAGTCGAGAAAGGAATTGAAGAACAATATGAAAAAGAAGACTAATAGAAGAAGAAGAAAAAGTAATATTAGTTGAAAAAGAAAATAAGAATAGAAAAGAAAATAAGAATAGAAAAAAAAATAAGAATAGAAAAGAAAATAAGAATAGAAAAGAAAATAAGAATAGAAAAGAAAATAAGAATAGAAAAGAAAATAAGAATAGAAAAGAAAATAAGAATAGAAAATAAAATAAGACTAGAAAAGAAAATAAGAATAGAAAAGAAAATAAGAATAGAAAAGAAAATAAGAATAGAAAAGAAAATAAGAATAGAAAAGAAAATAAGAATAGAAAAGAAAATAAGAATAGAAAAGAAAATAAGAATAGAAAAGAAAATAAGAATAGAAAAGAAAATAAGAATAGAAAAGAAAATAAGAATAGAAAAGAAAATAAGAATAGAAAAGAAAATAAGAATAGAAAAGAAAATAAGAATAGAAAAGAAAATAAGAATAGAAAAGAAAATAAGAATAGAAAAGAAAATAAGAATAGAAAAGAAAATAAGAATAGAAAAGAAAATAAGAATAGAAAAGAAAATAAGAATAGAAAAGAAAATAAGAATAGAAAAGAAAATATGTGAAGAAGTAGTAGTAGAATAAAGTTAAGGGACTCATTGGCTATTTTCGTCTTGTCAGTTGATAGTAATCGTGATATTAGCACAATGCCCGGACATAAATATAGAGACCATGTGTTGCCCATGTAGTTTGATCCTTCTCTCGGTCTGCCTTGTTTGCTCCAAGGGAAAGGTGATATCAATACATTTGGAAGAAGGCGAACTGCAGAATCTGCCGGAACAGCAGAGTAATGCTCTATCTGTTCGTCTGTCAGGGCTTCACGCCTAGACCAGCCGTCAACCAAGGCTAAGGGCCTGGTCTGCCCTGCCACAACACTCAGCTGAGGTTGTGATTAAGTAAGGGACTAAATTGACTTTTTTCTTGTTTTCTCTTTCACAAAATTTGAGCTTATTCTTCCATTTATTCTTCCTTCCAGGCACCAATAAAATTTTTACCTCATTACAAGAACCCCTGCTGGCATGAACCAATCAACACGCCCATAGAGGACATTTACGCCAATAACGGATTTGCAAAGTACTCATCAACCTATCAGAAAGCGTTTGACAAATTGACTGACAGATGGATGAAGACCAATAGAAACATATCGTACCGCCTACGATGCTTACCGTACTTCTTCTTGGCCGGCCAACCAAAATGTGGCAGCACTGATTTCTACACGAAAATTGTCAGTCACCCGGATATCGTCACCCCTCCAATCAAGGAGTCTCATTGGTGGGGCAAGAACAGATACGGTAGGTGAACAGAAAGTAATTAACATCATTTCTAGTATTTAACCGTCAATAATGGCTGACGTTTTTTTATATTAATCAAAATAATGATAAGTTGGAAAAGAGTATAGGAATCTTCTAAGTGTGGGTATATAGAAGATTGGGTCACATTTTTGAACAGAAAAGAACAAATTGTGTAGATATTGAAAACGTTGGAAGTAAAAACAGAATTAATGATCGAAATCAGATTATACAAGATATTGTTGGGCAAGACATATATACTTGTTGAAGAGCTTACTTGAAGGTAGGGTGGTAGGAAGAGGCACAACAGGTAGTTAACGTCATAAATGGGTGGAAAGCCTGACAGACTGCACCAATAAGGCAAGAGACAGACTACATTGGAAATTCATTGCAGCCAATCGTCGATGGGGAGTTGGCAATTGAGCTGAACTGAACAAAATAACATTAAAAAAATTAGAGCGGTTTTTATCATACAATTCTGGGAAAGAAGGCTAACGGATGGTCAAGCAAAATATACTGATCAGACAAGTTAGTCAGGTTCAGGCAAATTATACTGGACGAGACCCTCACCCTGGCTTCCTCGTAGCCCTTCCTTAAAACGGGAAGTTTTCATGGAAGCCTGGCTAACGAGGTGAGGGATCGAGGTGATCCCCTAGTAGTGAGCGATACGCAGATGAAGCCAAGCATAGGACAACCTCCCGGAGGACCCCGGCCCACCTTCTGTGATAATAGCTACTGCAACCCGTTACTTAACGTCAATTTCAGAGCGCACAAAAGAGTAACATACTCATTGTGGGCATTCGCAGACAACAACAGCATCATACAATTCTGACAGAACAAAATAAGCTTGCCGTAAATAGAAATTTGACTGAGTTTGCCCCCAACAGTGACTCCGTTTTAACTAAGATGTGCCTTTACAAGTTATGTGTCAAGCCAATCCATCTATATGGCTCCAAAAATGTGACGGTCTTGCAAATAGATCGAAAGAGCCTTGAAGACTTACATACGAGCAGTCTGATGATCATTCTAAGAACACACTAGTATGATCTAGTTATGAGCAAACGTAAGAGGTACTACAGAAATTGAACAAAGATGCAATAAGACAAATCAGATCATTGGGCAATTAACTCCAATTCCCAATTAGAAGCACGTGACAATATTTACCAAAAGACCTTTATACAACACGTTTACGTCCCGACACTACGCTATCAATGTCAGAACTGGACACTAACATCAAATGAAAAACGCTACATCGTTACAACAGAAATGAAATGATCGCGAAAAATATTGAGCGTAACAAGGAGAGACATGATCAGAAACGATGACATCAGGAGACTAGTGGGAACAACACCAGTAGTGGACTACATTAAAAGACAGCAACTAGAATGGTTTGGCCACGTAACAAGTCTACCACCACTCAGCACCCCATAACAAACAATGATATTTAGATACAACGGATTCAAAGCCAAAGGCACACCACAAAAAAGGTGGCTTACAGAAATGTATAAGGCAGTAAATGCTATTGTGCATGCGGCACATGGACGGGCTCGTTCCAGAGATCTGTTGTTAGGCTGACCCTGAAAGGCATTTCAGGATTAGCGAAAAGAAAAAAAGTAGACCTAGTTATCAACAATAAAGTCATCCGACAAAGACATCTCGAGAGTATCTTTTCTATGATGGACCATCACCGTCGTTCTGTTTCTAAAAATCGACATCACTGCACTCCAGGAATACCAAAAGGTGCTCAGTCTCTCTCACAAATAGCGCAGTGTATTGATGGTGATGGTCCCTGTAGAATGCTGGTTGTACACTCTCTTGCTCTGTCCTCTCATGCGCACTACTCCGCTCGAACCTCAATTAATGTCAAAACTTTGCAGGCTATGGAGTGCTTCTCCACCGTCTCTCTGTCTTCGGTCATGTGGCTTCCATCCTAAAGGATGTCCCAATTCGCAAGATGCTGTACCTGGCTATCGAGCACCTGGCTGTCGAGACAGCACCTGGCTGTCGAAATCAAAGGTGGGAAAAGATCTTGTCACACGTAGAAGATTCAGTCGGATTCTCCGCGCAACACCTGACTGTCGAGCACCTGGCTGTCGAGCATCTGTCGAGCACCTGGCTGTCGAGACAGCACCTGGCTGTCGAAATCAAAGGTGAGAAAAGATCTTGTCACACGTAGAAGATTCAGTCGGATTCTCCGCGCAACACCTGGCTGTCGAGCACCTGGTTGTCGAGACAGCACCTGGCTGTCGAGCACCTGGCTGTCAAAATCGAAGGTGGAAAAAGATCTTGTCACATGTAGAAGATTCAGTCGGATTCTCCGCGCAACACCTGGCTGTCGAGACAGCACCTGGCTGTGGAGCACCGGGCTGTCGAAATCAAAGGTGGAAAAAGATCTTTTCACACGTAGAAGATTCAGTAGGATTCTCCGCGCAACACCCGGCTGCGACAAATCGTTTGCATCTCATCGGAATTATATGTCCCATGAACATCGGTTCTCAGTCGTGGTCACAGATGATAGACGTGATGGGCTTTAGTCGCCTAAAAGATTTCTATACTATTGTATATCAACGGTATCAAGTGTATAATATTAACATTACATATCACTCTTAATTCACAATTGCACTATTTACCGACTCAAAAATTATGACACAAATATATTGCTGAATAAAATATTCAGTGTATAAAAATTTATGGGATTGAGAAACCATATTCACACCTTCATAAATGGTTATCGAAATAACAGAACATAAATTGTAAACGTTTTTAATACACTTTCGGAAGAAGAAGAAGTTCCTCCAAGATTCGAATCGTCATGTTTTTGTATACATCTAGCAGTACATCACTCTTACGGTCAGTCACGCCAATCATGTTGATCATACACTGTTAGGCATACTGACAAAGACTCCACCTCACTTCTATGCAGTTCACCCATGAAGCAGACTGTTTCAGACATTTACGTACTAATCTATGCTGAAATGAAGAGAGCTGCAGAGTGTAGGATCAAATGATGATACATGCTCAGACAACCGTACAACCAGTCTCAGGTCTGATCAACCAGATGATGATATTTATATATAATTTATTATCTGGGGTAGTTGTCTCGCCGCCGCGATTCAATCTCTACCAGTGTTCGTAAAGCGATCTCAGTCCCGCCAGACGGAGCGATAGCGCGGGCTTGCGGATAACGCTTGCCCGCCTTTCCCCGTAAAGGTATCGGGAAGCGGTTTTTTGTGTCGTGGCCTCAAAAGAGGTGCGCTGCTCTGGTCCGTAACGAGAAACTTTGACAATCGGTGGTGATTTTTCGAAGGCTTATAGCAGAGCTCGACAGTTCGTCTCGCTGGTGATCAGACTCTCGCAAAGAGCTTTTGTGACCGGCAAATGGAAAGCAGGAATCGTGCTTGAAGGCCCTGTGTTCTCCCGACCAACCCTCGGGAGAAGGGCAGGCCGGCAGGCCAAATTGTCTCTAGTCCCAGTGAAATTCATCGCCGAGGTCGTTGGGATCCGTTCTGCACAGAGCGCTGCCATCAGTCCTCGAGCGAGCCCGGTCGGTCGGTCGTCTGGTGCGTGTAGGGGCCCCTGTCAGGCGGTCCTAGGTCGACGGAGTGAGGGACGGGGGGAATAACCGTCCGTCCGTTCGTCAGTCGGTCCCTGCGGCCGTCCAAGTGAGGCTTTTTACACAGCCGTCCTCCGCCGACCGGTGTGTGCTGTACGTACGTCTCCGACAGATATCTGGTTGATCCTGCCAGTAGTCATATGCTTGTCTCAAAGATTAAGTCATGCATGTCTAAATTCACACTGTCTCACGGTGAAACCGCGAATGGCTCATTAAATCAGTCGAGGTTCCTTAGATGACACGATCCTACTTGGATAACTGTGGCAATTCTAGAGCTAATACATGCTTACCAAGCTCCGACCCTCGCGGAAAGAGCGCTTTTATTAGTTCAAAACCAATCGTCTTTTCCCCTCGCGGGGTTGCGGCGTCCCCACTGGTGACTCTGGATAACTTTGTGCTGATCGCATGGCCTCATGTGCCGGCGACGCATCTTTCAAATGTCTGCCCTATCAAATGTCGATGGTACGTGACATGCCTACCATGTTTGTAACGGGTAACGGGGAATCAGGGTTCGATTCCAGAGAGAGAGCATGAGAAACGGCTACCACATCCAAGGAAGGCAGCAAGCGCGCAACTTACCCACTCCCGGCATGGGGAGGTAGTGACGAAAAATAACAATACGGGACTCTTTCGAGGCCCCGTAATTGGAATGAGTACATTTAAAACCCTTTAACGAGGATCTATTGGAGGGCAAGTCTGGTGCCAGCAGCAGCGGTAATTCCAGCTCCAATAGCGTATATTAAAGTTGTTGCAGTTAAAAAGCTCGTAGTTGGATCTCAGGCGCAGGCGGGCGGTCCGGCTTGCGCCGGTTCACTGCCCGTTGTCTCCTGCCCTACCGTCTGCCGGCTCTCTCCCACGGGTGCTCTTCGCTGAGCGTCCTGGGTGGCCGGCGCGTTTACTTTGAAAAAATTAGAGTGTTCAAAGCAGGCCTCGGCTGCCTGTATAATAGTGCATGGAATAATGGAATAGGACCTCGGTTCTATTTTGTTGGTTTTCGGAACTGGAGGTAATGATTAATAGGGACAAACGGGGGCATTCGTATTGCGGCGCTAGAGGTGAAATTCTTGGATCGCCGCAAGATGAGCTACTGCGGAAGCATTTGTCAAGAATGTTTTCATTAATCAAGAACGAAAGTCAGAGGCGCGAAGACGATCAGATAGCGTCGTAGTTCTGACCATAAACGATGCCGACTAGCGATCCGCAGGAGTTGCTTCGATGACTCTGCGGGCAGCTTCCGGGAAACCAAAGTGTTTGGGTTCCGGGGGAAGTATGGTTGCAAAGCTGAAACTTAAAGGAATTGACGGAAGGGCACCACAAGGAGTGGAGCCTGCGGCTTAATTTGACTCAACACGGCCAACACTGAAATGACTGACATGCCGAGACCACTTTCGTTGGGTCTAATATGGAACGGGTGCTGGATCTAGACCATCGGAAAACTGGGGTAATGCTATCTGTGGCTCGGTTGGTCTGCATTCAGTGTTTGATAAAGGAATTCACGGAAGGGCACTACCATGAGTGCAGCCTGCGGCTTAAATTGACTTAACACGCCAATACTGTAGAATGACTGTCAAATCGAGAGCACCTTCGTGGGGTCTAATAGTAAACATGTGCTGGTATTAGATCCACGGAAGACAGGCCAGTCTCTTAACCCCCTAATGAAAGAGCGTCTGCTATGGTAATCTGGTCTTAACCCAGAATTCAGAATTTTGGCTATTGACAAACTAAAAAGCCCTATATTGATACGTCCGGTCTAATATTGAACGGGTGCTGGAAATAGACCCTCGGAAGACACGTCAGTTTTACCCTACTAATGACAGGGCGTTGCTACGGTAATCCTGCTTAACTCGAGAGGAGCCGCTGACATTTGCTCCACGTACTAGGCTGAAAAGCCAACGGCGCGAGGCTACAAGGTGAGGGATTACGGCCGTACGCCTCTAAGCCAAAATCCCGCCCAAAAGCTCAGCACGATTGCAAAGGGAGGCTTTGACATGGTGGGGACCTGGGGCTTCCGCTCCAGCCCCGCCCGGTCGAGCCGCAGAAAGAGGTCTCTGCCGTTTACCGATCAAAGCGGGCGGAAAGCTGCTCGATATTCACCCCAAACGGCGATGAGGTATGAAACCATTTGTAGAAGACTTAGTTCTCGGTCTGGGTGTCCTAAGCAGTAGATCAGCTACCTCACTGCGAACTGCTGAGACTCAACCCTTGACCATGAGATATGTCCGCACACCAGGCGAACACCATCTCCGTGCCGTGACCAGGCTTGTCCCCTGGCCAAATGCACTCCTTCGAGAGAAATCACCGGTCTCTGACATTTGGTCCACGTGCTTGGCTGATAAGCCAATGGTGCGAAGCTACCATCTGAGGGAATACGGCCGAACGCCTCTAAGCCAGAACCCCTTCCTAAATCTCAGCACCGCTGTGATGGGAGGCTACGACATGGCTGGGACCTGGGGCTTGCGTCTCAGCCCGGCCCGGTCGAGCCGCAGAAATGCACCTGGATAAATGCACTCCTTCCTTTGCTCTTTACCTCTGTCTGCTATCAGTCATCCCAATGGACGCAGAAGAGATGCAGTCCAGCGGACATTGCACCCTCTGCCCTATTGTGACAAACCTCCCAGGTGGCGGGGAATGCTAGGCGTACCATCACTACAGATGAGCCGAGAAAATACAAGGAGCAAAGATATATCTCACTCACATGCATATACTACGTTTCTGGCAGGACGTGACGATCCTGGGACACAGTCACACTGGACTGCCTGTCTTCCGGGATAGTACAAACTAGTACATAGTCCATCATATCATATCATAGCCAAAACCCTATTGACACGAGTGGGGAAGACTCGATAGTCCTGCAAGACAACTTCCCAAAGAGAGACAACTCTGACCAAAAACAATTGCTGCCTTGCAGTTAGGCTGGGGACAGCCAACGGCTAAGGAGGGCAACTCTACAGAAACGCCTGTTGAAATCGAGCCACTGGTTTAACAAAATAAAACAGTGCAACGTAAATATCGCTGTAAAAAGCGTACGATGAAGAAGAAGAAGATATAGAATTATATATATATATATATATATATATATATATATATATATATATATATATATATATATATATATATACACATATATGTGTGTTTATGTGTACGCGGGTGCTTATGTGTGTGTGCGTGTGTCGCTATGAATGTATGTGTTGTTCTGCTTAACAATGGTTGCTACATTATATAGATCCTATCTCTGGCTCCACTCACAGGTTGGTGCTTGAACTACACTGCAACCATTCCGATTAAGGACTACGTCGATCTCTATGATGGTGCTGCTATGCACATTGATGACGTCCTTGATGAGACGCTTGCCAATTATGAGGAATATCACCCCGTCATAACAGGTAACTACTACAAGACGTATCAGTTCATTAACAATCCCTTGGCAGTTGGAAATCGAAATGAGTAGGCTTAACGGCTACAGTGGGGGCAATATTCTAGTTACAAATCTACTAAAATTATTCTTAGGATTCTCGTTCCATAGAGAAAATGTCGAGAACAGGTCTTGGTTATGTGGTTAGTGGAGCGGCATAGATGGCATCTGACAGTCTGCGGGGCTAGCTTACCCTAATTTACGCTTCCTCCACCACCATTCCCAAAAATAGGCGATCGTATATTCTATGGGATAACATAAGCTGGGATTGAACTGAAACAAAGGAGGTCACATCTCCTCAAGACGTCTAACAACGTAAGGGACTGAAGATAGATAGATAAATAGATAGATAAATAGATAGATAGATCGACATATGTGTAGATATATATATATATATATATATATATATATATATATATATATATATATATATATATTCTTTCTCATTATAATCCAACTTCAGCGCAAGTTACATCTCCAGGACGAGGACAGTCTGATGATGTCACCATCTTCGCTTGCGATGGGCAACTTACACATATATATATAGAACGATAGATAGATAGATAAATAGATTGATAGATATATAGATAGATAGATAGGTAGATAGATAGATAGATAGATGGATATATGGATAAGTACATGGACATTTGGATGGATGGATGGATGGATGAATAGATGGATGGATGGATAGATAGATAGATTGATAGATATTAAGATAGATAGATAGATAGATAGATAGATAGATAGATAGATAGACGGACGGACGGACGGACGGACGGGCGGGCGGACAGGCAGGCAGGCAGATCAGGTTAATAGCTGTTCCCCTTCTTCGTTCACACTCAGATCAAGGTCCCAGTTTTCCCTAATAAAGGGCACGGTTGTTTGCCCTGCTGATTTATCTTCGGACAGGTTTAATCTCGTATCTGTCTCGCCAGACCAGGATGGCTCTATCTCGATTTCCTTTGTGAGTATGCTGCTTTGAAGGATTAACATGCCCACCTCTCCTAATCCTCATTTTATTGTAAAGTTGATCCTTGAGTCTCAAATGCTAGGGACATCGCAGAGAGAAAAAGAGAGCAATCAATGGAAGCAAATATCCCCCTCAAAGCCATCACGGCGAAATACAAAAGAACACTGAACCAAACAACAAGAGACAGTTGGAAAAACAAAACAGAAAGCCTCAATATAGATACAGAAGGGAACAAACTATGGAATTTAGTCAGAGCCATGAACGACGAAACACCCTCAAATAAACAAATTACTATCAAGCAGGGCGACAACATGCTTACCTGAAAAAAGCAGCAAACGCCTTTATAGAACATTATGCCAGAGCAAACCACATCGATATCCCTACAGACAGACATACAGATATAAGTGAAGAACAAAAGAGCCACGAAAATATCAAGATGGAACCAGAGGAGCACATGATGGCAAAACTAACAATGAACGAAATTGATGAGGCCATGAAACCTCTAAAAAAAAGAAATCGCCCAGAAAAGATGGGGTAACAAACGAAATGCTGATGGGCTTGGGCCAAACATCAAAGAGAAAGTTACTATCAGTCCTGAACCAAAGCTGGAAAAGGGTAATTGTACCTCAGGCATGGAAAGACGCTATACTTATACCAGTACCAAAGAAAGAAAAAGATAGAACAGATCCAAATGGATACAGGCCTATCAGTCTACTGAGCTGTGTAGGAAAACTGATGGAGCGTATGATAAACACCAAACTGATGTGGCACCTGGAAGCAAAACACATACTAATTCCACAGCAAGCAGGTTTTAGACAGCACAGATCCACTGAGGACCAGATCACTCTCATAGCCCAGGAAATAGAGGATGCTTACCAGGAGAAAAAGCACACAGTAGCGGTTTGGGTGGATTTACAGAAGGCATTTGACAAGGTGTGGAAAGAGGGACTTAAAGTCAAGCTATTAAGAAGTGAAGTTTGTGGGGAAATGTACAGATGGATAAGCCATTACCTCGAAAACAGAACAGCTAGAGTTTAAGTACAAAGGCAGATGAGCAAAAAGGTGACACTTGAGCAAGGAGTACCCCAAGGAGGAGTACTGTCACCCACACTTTTCCTGGTGTATATAAACAACATCACAAAGAATATACCAAGAAGAGTCCACAGCTCCATGTTTGCAGACGATCTGGCTATGTGTACCTCTGAAAAAAATCTCACCGTAGAAAACAATCGGATGTAGCATGCCCTAACATCGTTGGAGGAGTGGGCGAAATCATGGCTGATCAAAATAAATGAGGAAAAAACAACATGTACGATATTCTCGCTGTCAAATAAACCACAGAACACCAAAATAAGTCTTAACGGCAAATATCTGCGGCCAAACTACAACCCAAACTACCTGGGAGTCACATTTGATTGGCGCATGACATGGAAAAGTCAGATCGAGTGAAACGGAATGAGAGCCAGACAAAGAATGGCAATCATGAGGAAACTTGCTGGCACTAGCTGGGAAGCAGACGAAAGAATACTCAAGAAACTGTACACTGGAAGAGTGAGACCAGTTTTCAAGTATGGCATTACGGCATGGACAACTGCAGCAAAGGCGAACTTTGATAACATAAGCAAACTTCAAAACCAAGCCATGAGAGTTATAACAGGAGACACGAAGTCAACGCCAATTGTAGAACTTGAAAAGATTACAAATCTGCAATATATGACCGACAGAAGAAACTGCAGAGCCCAGCAGCAAGCAGAGAAACTCAGAAGACTGACAGACCATCCAATGCATCAGAGACTAAATAGATTTGGAAAAGGGAAACTAAAGCGGAGAAACTTTGCAGAAATAGCCAAAGCAAAAATGAGCGAAGACCTTATCAACAACGTAACAACACCAAAGCCCATCCCTACTGTACGAAAACCCACATGGAAGCAGCATATCATTCCAGAGGGGTTAGAAAATATACCAGGTATTGGAAACAAGAACAGCCAGACTGAACAAGAAAGGAGAGACATAACCCTGAGGTACATAGCGGAAAACTACCCAAACATGGACTGGACCCATGCATACACCGACGGTTCTGTAACAAACACAACACAGAATGGAGGGGCAGGGGTATTCCTGGGCCTAACAAATAGTAGAAAAATAACACTGTCAGTGGCAACTGGAAAATTCTCAAGCAATTTCAGAGCGGAGGAAAAGGCACTGAAGGCTGCAGTACAAAGCAATGCTCACAGGCGAAAGCAATGAAAGCCACATAGTCCTGTTGACAGATGCCCTTGCCGTAATCACAGCACTAAAAAGCCAGACAAATACTGAACTTAATGATTTAAGAGCAGTACTCTGTCAACTATGCCAGCAGTCCGCACCACAAAGAGTAGTTGTACAGTGGGTTCCATCCCACTGTAAAATCCAAAGCAACGAGGAGGTAGACAGACTGGCAAAAGAAGGTGCAAGACTACCATAACCAGATTCTAGTGTGACCTGCGAAGAGTCCAAAAGGCGTATTAGGGCCAAATACATGGCCAAAAGGGAAATAGAACATACTGGCTACACAAAAAATGATGCCTATTACCAGCTGACTAGAAGAGAGCAGGTCGTGGTCTTCAGACTCCGCACAGGCCACAACAGACTGAGGTACCATCTATTCAATAAATTGAAGATAGGTGGCACTGACGAATGCTCGTGTGGCACAGGGAAAATGACCGCTGAACATCTGCTGCAAAATTGTCCGACGCACGAGGACCAGAGAAAGCACATGTGGCCATCACCAGAGGCAACACTAGACAATCTCTTTGGCAGTGTCGACAGCCTCAGGATGACAGCTGCTTTATTCGAACAAATTCAAGTTGACGTCTGACAGCGTACGAAGAAGAAGAAGACGAAGATCGTTGAGTCTGTTATACCCAGTCCTCCGTCTGACAACTACGACGTGCCCCTCTATAATTAAATCATAGTAGTTGTCATCTTTTCCGAAGTGTGACCGTTGATCAACCAAACCCATTCTTTCCTGAAGCTGGTTTTTAATCGGTTCAGATTCAAGTAGCACCTAAATTGCAAATGGGCGACTTTTAGACACGACTCATTGTTGGTCCAAGTCGCGGCAATGAATGGCGGAAAGCCGACAATGACTGCTTACCTTAGGTACAGCAAATAAAAGCTGCCCCAGACCATATACCGCCTCCAGATGATAGCACTGGAAACAGGATGCGCCCATGCAGTTTGGCTGAGACAATATGAGTCCAAGACGGGAAACAAATCCCTTCCCAAAGCAAATGTGTCTGGACAAACGGAACATATATGGCAGCTTTGCTTTAAACGACGACGTAGCGTAATAAAACGTCCTTTTAGAGATGAACGTAGAAGTCTGGTTGCATGCACACTCTGTAGAGTCTTCTAAACCAGTATAAAGACGTTAAGTTAAGTTAAGTTAAGTTAAGTGTTAATACTCAAGTCGAGTATTTCCATTGAACGTCTAGACGTTATTTAAGACCTATTTGGTGAAATGACTCACGCCGACTAGTCGTGATCAAAGCGAAGTCTTTGATCAGTATGTTTCACTTGACCATCGTTACTTCATCAGTCTCTGCAGTGAATTAGGTCCACAAAATCTTGTTCATAAAGTCAGTGCATAAATGCATAGAGAGATTGCATGTAACTAAGAGTTATTACAATGGGAGGACATACATTCACCATCAGAAGTCTATGCAACGGGATTTGTTTTGGCTGCTCAGCCATCAGAAGGTTTGTGGCAATGAAGTTGGGGATTACGAAGAAAAGTAGAATACAATATCTAATCACGAAGGATAATTTTTGTTGAAAATTGGGAACGAAAGATTGCGTGAGTTTGACAGTGAATTGTTAAGTGGAAGAAACTGGAGCCATATTGTTTGAACTAATAAAAAGTGTGTACTTTGGGAACTGTTAACATGGCATTGGTGAAATTGTATTAATAGCGGAATACAAAAGCAAACGGCAGTGAGCTGTTTTACTGGAACATACAGATGACAAGTCAAGTGGGGGAGACCAACGTATGTTTTACACCTCAGTGGCGAAGCAAGGAAACAGTACACATTAGGAATCATTAACAACTGATAAATATCAGGACGAAAGGCCTCGCAGCCTCGCTGTAAATGGCAGTCTTTGCCCACGATGATATTGCGCCAAGAAAATGGGGCTGGATAGAAAATACGTTACGAAAGACACCGTACAACATAGCCCGACATACTCCTAAATGGAATCCTGAAATATATATATATACATAAAGAGAGATAGATAGAGAGAGAGAGAGAGAGAGAGAGAGAGAGAGAGAGAGAGAGAGAGGTTGACCCCAAAATACATGGATATGTGAATGTAAGAAGGATCTAAGATTAATTGATTACAATTAATCCTAATAATTATGACCGTGTATGATGCTGGGATGCTGTCAATGGCCTATGCACCGACAGGAGCGACTGACTTTGATTGATTGAATGAAATTCAAACCTTAGTATGTACAGTGTAAGGCGATTTATAAATCTTCCCAGTGGACCAGAGAATTAAGCAAAGCACGATAGTGAAAGCTTTTCACAAATATCGGCGCCATGTGGGCTCTTGGTCTGTATTGAGCCTGACGGTAGCCTTGACACCAAACGCATAACAGTGAACTTCTTATCTCCAGGTGATGCTAGTGTGTCGACACTGTGGTCGAACGACGATTGGTGGAAGAACCCGGAGAACTGTGGACGGACAGAGCCGAGGTTTACTAACGCTGACCATGTCCATCTTGTTCTTCCACAGTCAAGGATCATTGTGATACTTCGTAACCCGACCAACAGGTCAGTTCTGGACTGCATTTTAAAGTGGGGAGCGAGATGGGGTCTTTAACTATCGTTGGTCACCTGAGTGAAGCACGAACGCGAGGTGTAGGGGTGTATATCGAGCTTGGGTTGCTGACCCAACATCCCGGGTTCGACATTACTTTGTGTTCAGTTTGAATGGGCGTATCGTGGATTTGTCTCGGTATGACCACTTCTCCACTAACAGAAATGATTGGCAACACTACTATACTGCAAAAATACTATACTACTACTATACTACTACTATATTAATGAGGATGAAGACTAACGTTTGGTCAGGCCCAACATACGGAAAAGACATGTTAGTCCAGGGCAGGCAAAATATACTGGCCAGACCCTCACCTCGGCTTCCTTATAGCCCTCCAAGGAAAAGGGCTTTTTCCATGGCAGTCTGGCTAACTGGGTGAGGGATCGAAGTGATCCTATAGTAGTAGTGAGTGACACGCAGATGACGACAAGCATAGCATACCCGCCTGGAGAACAGCGGTCTACCTTCATCAGCACGCTCGGGATGTGAAGAAAGCGACTGAAAACTGCCACTTAACGTGCTTTTCAGGTAACACAAAAAATTAAACCTACTCATCGTGAGCATTCGAAACAAATGTTTAGCACAGGATGCAGATTTTTTCTCAGTGTTGACTACCGAAGCCTTTCCCGTAAACAGGTATCCCGCAAGGCAGCGGAGGGGGACTGACATATATCGTTTTGTGTCGTGCCTTTCCAATATCCGCAAGAGGACGTAAGGACATAACTCAGTGTGTGAGTGATGTGTTGGGCATCTCCTACTTCGACTAGTCCATTATAGTCTTGTCTAAATTTCACAGTCACACCAAACCCGACCCCGCCTGCAGCTAATCAGAAGGACGCCAATCTCGTAAAGTTCAGCCGTGTCCACTAGAAAGTAAAAATACGACATATGTTTAAGCGTGGTGCTAATTCATATAGTCCATGTCTTTTCCAGGATAATCGGAAGGGAGAAAACACAAAAAACGAAAGAATTAACCAGTCTAAATGGAAAACAACAACACAATTTCGTTAACAGAAGTGTAAATCATTGACTAGTGTGAATTCCAGGCAAATCCGTGGCCCGGCAGCATCCAAAACGAACTAAAACACCAAAGCAATGTAGACCCGTAGCCGGCACGGTGCCTTCATTGCTGGTGTTATATATGATAAGTGATATAAGCTGCTAGAGCCTCATACTCAATACATTCCGATGGCGTCACGAGGCCGTAAAACGTATATGTGTTACTATTTAAACATTTTTGTAAAATGCGAAACTTTTAAAAACTAACTTACATTTACAGAAAACAAAGCCAAATAAGACTCAACTGCTAGAAAATGGAAAACATACGTGCTCATGTTAGCTCAAAATTTGACAGCTTAACTGGCAACATGTTGTCTCTACCTGAGCATCGACGTTAGGTTTAAACATCTTGACACGATACTAGTTCAAGTGTTGCTGTCAAGTGCTGTTAGTTTTGGTATTAACTTGGTTCAGTTCGCCTTCAATGAAGAGAAGAACTGTTCACAAATATAAAAGCCACCAAAACAAAAACATAATCTTTCTAGATCATCGTCATGTTGCATGCCATATATAGAACGTCGAACTCGTCACAGTTTTTAATGAAAGAAACGCTTTATTTGCCAAAATACCAGCTTCCATCACAGTCATGCACATGCATTTTTGGATATCTTGGTGCCATCGTCTTCTTGGTCTACCCCTGCCTCTATTACCTGGCACCATACCTTCCATCACCGTTTTCTCAAGACCGTTGTGTCTCTTGATGTAACCAAAGTATTTACATTTTTTGGCCAAAATGGAATTGATAAACCAGTTCTCCTCTATGTTCAACTGTTGCCGAACGTCTATGTTTTTATTTTTTCTCTGTCCAGGGTGTTCTGAGGATCTTTCTGTAACATTTTGACTCTAAATATTCGATTCTTTGTCTAGAAGTTTTGGTAATCGTCCATGATTTGCTGCCACATGACAAACACACGCTCTCAAGACTTTCACTTTTGTCGTTTTGTTGGTGCTCTGCCATACTTTTTACAGGTTGTTCATCTTCTGCGTTGCCATGGCTAGTTTTTTCTGATTTATTTTGAATAGTCGCCTTTTTTGTCAGTTCTGGAGCCAGATATTCTAAATTCGTGTCCTGATTTATTTCCTCACCACCTACTGTAAATTTATGTTCATGTTTTTTCAGTGGTCATTATCTTTGTTTTGTTTATGTTTATAAACATGTTTTAATCTTTACTATGACCATTTAAGGCTGAAATTAGTTGCTGTAGCCTTTCTTCACCCCAAGAAGTGCATGCATCAATATGTCGTCTGCGTATCGTAACTCTGGAATCTCGTACCCACCAATCGTAAATGTATAGAAACTTTCAATGTTCTCGTCTTTTTTAACATTTCTCATTATACATTCCGCATATAAGTTGTATAGATAAGGTGAGAGTATACATCCCTGTCTTACACCCCTTTGTACTGGTGACCAATCTGATGTTTGCCCAGATACTCAAACAAAGACTCGTTGATCTTGGTATAATGTTTCAGTTAGATAAATAATATGCACAAGCAAACCCATTGTTAAACATATTTGGAGGTTTTATCGTATCGAAGGCCTTGGTGTAATTAATGTAATCTTTGTAGATGTAGAAAACAAATTACAATTTATCTCGATACAGAAAATTGTATAACTCTAGAATGCTATTGTTCTTATAAGTCTGTTTCAAGACAATAAATTGCAGAACCTCATTTTAGATACAGCAGCCCCGGATATTGAAAATCAAGGTCACTCGGCAGAGGGCACGAAAGAGTGCATCTTTCTCGGCAGCATGATCTCATCGGATGAGCGCGCAGGCCCCGACATGTCAAGGCGGATCGGACTAGCTGTATCTATCCATGACCTCCGATGCGTATGAAGAAAGGACAACCGTTCCTTTAAAACAAATGCCCTCCTCTTCTATTCCTGCGTGACCCCATTCCTACTTCATGACTCCGAAACCTGGACTTTACTCAAACATTACATGGCCCGTGTAGTCCGCCGAAATCTTTATGTATAACAAGGACAAGAATAGCCCCACTGCCTCACATAGCACATATCAAAAGAGGCGACTAACTGTGTGACATGACATAACGCCGGCCATGGTTAGGTGGTTTGTTTAGAGCAGAGTCGATGGGCGTAATAGGTTGCGGGTCTAGTTTGCTCTAGTGTTTGATTCTATATTAAGATGAACTCGAACATAGGTTAACCACTCTCTGCAAGCGCTTGTTTCAACGCAGCTTAGTATTACGCTACTCGAGCCTAGCCCGCTAAGCAGGAAATCCTTCTCCCTGTTATATCCAGCTCATATCAGAGCGGAGACCTGCGCAGGGACATCTGCCTCTGTAGAAGTGTAAATCGACTAAGAACTAAGACTTATCCAGATTAGAATCATTCCAGATACTCAACCAGCGGCGTATCCTGGGCACCCGATGGCATGACCACACTGAAATGTAAAGATCTCTACTGAAACAGGTCTGCACACAATCTAGGAAACACTTGATCGCCGCCGAGTTTCATTGTTCGGTCATGTCTTTTAGGCTGGACCAAGGAACCCCGGTCCACAAGATACTTCATAGATCGTTCCTCAGCCCCAAAAGCCTTCCCCCAACCGGTTGGACGCGCAGGAAGAGGCCGTTCCCGCACAGTTAGTTAGTTAGTTGCCCAGCGCAAGCGATAATGGCCACATCACCAGACGGTTTTATCTTGTTGATGTAACTTGCGCTGTCAAGACGACTGGAGGCAACTGAGGATGCGGGTACTCTGGTCTCACCTTTCGTGAGACTTGGGGTCACTTTGATACTTGGGGGATTCGAAAGTCTTCCGCTTTTGTTCATCGCTCCGGGGGGCAAGTGTCTGACCTCTCGGCCATAGCAGCCCCAGAAGGCTGCAGAGTCTGTAGACAACTAGTGGTGCAATCCAGTCGTGTATTTTGGCTTGAAGGGGACCAGCGGACGATTGGGTTGTTCATGCCCCAAGAAGTCACCTCCATGCAGTCATACTTACTGTAGGGGTCTGGGCTGGTGAATCTGAGTTTGTCATTGGCCAGCTCTTTCTTGATCATAGAGCCAGTATTGTTGAGAGAAGATAATTTCGCTATTTCCACCCGTCTGCATAGCACTCCGTCTGCCTTTACTCCGTCTGCCTCTACTCCGTCTGCCTTTACTCCGTCTGCATAGCACTCCGTCTGCCTTTACTCCGTCTGCCTTTACTCCGTCTGCCTTTACTCCGTCTGCATAGCACTCCGTCTGCCTTTACTCCGTCTGCCTTTACTCCGTCTGCATAGCACTCCGTCTGCCTTTACTCCGTCTGCCTCTACTCTATGTTGTTTCTCTGTGTATCCCGCACAATATAACTCCAGCAAACAGCAGCCTCCACATCCGCGAAAGACGAGAACTGAACCTGCGACGCAGCAGTGAGTCATAGATGTGGCCGAGCGACACAACCGGTCTCAGAGGCCTAAGCTAACTTTTTATTCCAAACAATGTCTCACGAAAGCTCCATCTGCATGTTCTCTAATTTCTAAAGAAAGTGGGGTAGGAAGAAGAGAAATCCTTGGTTCAATGTCTTCACAATCCGGCAAGAAAGTGTGCCTACATCAGAGATTATATCTGCATGGTCCTAGAAGAATTTCGTTTTGGCTTTTCTCAAGGTAATTGAAGTAGATAAATTAAGCCGCCAGAATACAGTTTCTGTTACAACAATAGTTTGACTTTGAATTACTTCATACAGTGAATTACTTCATTCAGCAGTGGAGGAATACTAACGCCAGGTTCAGGCACAATATACTGATCAGTCATGTTAGTCAGAGTCAGATAAAACATACTGACCAAGACCCTCCTCAGCTTCCTAGTAGCCATCCCTGGAAACGGGCTGTTTTCATGGCAGCTTGGCTAAAGGGGTGAGGGATCGACGTGATCCCTGTAGTAGTGAGTGACACGCAGATGAAGCCAAGCATAGCACAACCGTCTGGAGAACCCCTGTCCACCTTCATCAGCATGCTTGGGATGGGAGGACAGCTACTGCAACCAGCCACTTAAGGTTCTTTTCTAGGCGCACGAAAGTGCAACCTTCTAATTGTGGGCATTCGCAAACAACAACAACTCCATACAGCAACACATCTCTGTCATCAGCAATATTTTTACCTGGGAGTTGCAATGTAATCGTATACATATGATCGGCTTAATCTGTTAAAGAACGAGGTTACAGAGAGAGGATAAATAAGAGAAATGGGAAACATGCATAGTTTTTTTTTTCGTGAAGGTGTCAATTTCCTTCCCAAGTGAAGAACATCTCTTCAAAACATTTCAATGACTCAGCAAAATAACTCCAATACTTTCTGAAAAAGATGTGAACTGTCTGTGAGTTATACCTATTGAACAAATTACATTGTCATTTTTAGAAGCAACATCCATCTTCCTTCATTTGCAGACGATTAAAGCTCAGAGTTTTTAATCGATGCACATTCCAGTGGATGTTTATAAAGTTATTTACCTGTAAGGGGAGACTATCTAGTAACTCAACAGTGTTTTCAGATCTCAGTGTTGTTTGTCACTGATGGAGTTTATTCCTTGGCAGTGCCAACCTTTTCTAGGCACTCTTCAAGTCCTTGACATACAGCGGACAGTCATTAAGTAACATCGATTTATTTAATAACGTTTAACAAGACTGCAAACCAGACATATTTTTTGTTTTGTATTTCAACATGGTCCCCGTGCCTGGCATAACACTTTGCAGACCTGTCGATTAGCTTTTGGATGGCCTGTAGAAACACAAGTCTTTCGGTGTGACGTTCAACCGCTTTTTGTATCGCCTTCTTTACCTCGTTGTCAGCTGCCTAGGGAGACATCTGGTACATACTTTCCTTTCACCGAAGTTATCATGAACAATGTTGTGCCCAGCGCCGTGACTCATATTGGAAGCTACGACTATTTCATAAATAATGACTCGCATGTTGCTACGGACTGGCTGGTCGATCTGCTGTTTTAGTGTGTCTGTTGCCACGCTTGCTGGTCTACCATGCCGCGGTTGATCAATGCCGCTTTATCTTCCATTTTGAAATCTTTCTTATCTTTCATACATTCCACTCTGACTCAAACACCTGTTTCCATACTGAACATTCATTCTTCTGTAGTTTTCAGAAGATTTCAAACCCTCTGACTATAGAAAAAACAACAACCTAATAACACCTCAATGTTCTTCCACGGTTAAGTTGAAGTAAGGCGGCCTTGTCGAACGCTATTTTGCAGACACTGATCGAAAGTCACAATTCCTACATGGAGTATTTCTAAAGCGCCATTCTGTCCTGAAATAAGATTTTCCATTGCACATACTCTTCAAACATCTCTACATATTAAAGACGGCCATGCTTCAGTGCACTTTATAATACAATGTGCTTTTACGTAATGACTGTCCTTAGTATTGTACGTCCCGCTGTTATACCTTTCAGCGCCTTATTATAGCATGTAACCAGTTGTATTTAAGCTTATATCTACGCCTCTTTTGAACACTGTGCGGGATCAGATGCACTTATTTTTGTGTGCAAATTCTATTAAAATAAACCTTTAAACGTTTTAGATTTTATAAACAATTGTTCCTTTATTGTACTTGCTACTTCAGTGAGTTTTGCATGCACATTGTGTATTAGCGGGCAAGCTGAATGCTTCAAATCTGTCCTTTTCATCAAGACATACAATGGCGCTTGCTTTAACAAGACATTTTTGAATGACAAGATCGTCTGTAACACGTTTTGATGGATTGGCAATCATGTCACTTATGAAGAGTCGTGTCTTCACTACATCCTCATTATGGCCGAGAAAACATTTCGTGGTTTGACAAATGTTTTGTTTCTGCCAGAATAGTTTTTAATCTCTTTATTATTGTATTCACTTCGTACATCTCAATTTTTATTTCGATGATGAACCGAGTTTTTAAACCCGAACAATTTAAATAAAAACGGGCATATAGCGTACGAAGAAGAAGAAGAAGAAGAAGAAATAAAAACGGGCATAGCATTTATACTCACACTCATTCAACCCCCGACCATATTTTCAAAGGTGTTTGAAAAACGATCTCTCGTACCTGTCTATTGATTTAGACAAAAATAGTCTGCTTTTTAAAGTTGATCATCACATCCTTCTAATCATATACAATGAGCCCCCTTTGTGTTTACGTTGAAGATGACTTGGCTTCATTCGTTCTCAATCTCCCGCTACCAAACCCTAAAAGTGCTTAAGTAGCAGAATGTAGTCCAGAGAACGGAATACGTTGTGTCGTAGTTTACAGCTTGACTGCAATATTTGCACCTTTCGGTCCAACACATCCGACTTCAGTAAGCATTTTTTGAGTACCAAGTTAGCATTCCCTCTTCGATCCCTTCTCCTTAGCCAGTCTGCACTATTGCAGCCTGTTATCCAGGATCACCGCGCGGAGGTGTAGAACGTCTTGGCAGCTCTGGTTCTCTGGCCCTAACGCTAGCAGTCAGCTATGGTTCGCTGGCCCTGACCCTAGCAGTCAGCTATGGGTCGCTAACCGATGCAACTCATGCGGTGCTCATCAGCTTGTTCCCTTTACGTCGAAGATGATCTTTACATCGGACTAATAATTACATAAAATGATCCCTTTATTTTTACTTTGAGGATGGTCATTCCATCGGACTTATAATCACATAAAATGATCCCTTTATTTTTACTTTGAGGATGGTCATTCCATCGGACTTTTAATCACATAAAATGATCCCTTTATTTTTACTTTGAGGATGGTCATTCCATCGGACTTATAATCACATAAAATGATCCCTTTGTTTCTAAATTTGAGGCGATGCCATATTAGCTGCGTCATACAGCTTTAATTTCCGCTGTACCTTTATAGGCATGCTGCAATATGTTTAATATATGTCCAATTACAAGACACATGGTAAAAGGCGAGTACGGGTGTATGTACATTTTTGTAGGCATTACGAACGTAAGAAATCAAAGGAAGCGCTTTGGCGCAGATTCCCAGAAACGATAACACATGTAAGGTTGCAAAAAGCGCGTTTGTTAACAGAAATGATGTAAGAAATGGGAAAATTGCGGTCATCGTAGAACTAGACACATCATTAAAAATTCAAGACAGGATGAATTGAATTTAACAAATTAACAGGAAAACATATTGATTCATTTTGGTGTCGGTAAGACGTGAACCCGCCATGGCGGTATCTAGTAGATAGTGTAGGTATAGTATGGATTTTAAAAAGACAGCGTAGGTATAGTATGGATTTTAAAAAGACAGCGTAGGTATAGTATGGATTTAAAAAAGACAGCGTAGGTATAGTATGGATTTTAAAAAGACAGTGTAGGTATAGTAGGGATTTAAAAAAGACAGTGTAGGTATAGTATGACTCATGAAGAGTCATTCAACGAATTGTTGTTTTCTGATGATCAGGTCATCTTTTACCAAAATGGAGAACACCTACAACACCACCTGAACTATCTCAATTTTGCTTGTAACGAATATGACATGAAGATTAACACAGACAAGACGGAGACTTGGTTGATTTCACGTGAACAAGTGAGAGAAGTTTTCACATCAGTGACATTGTTATCAAGCAAGTACGGGAGTTCAAATACCTGGGTATTATGTTAACTGATAATGGTAGAGTGGACAGAGATATTGCACATAAAATTCAGTGTCCACTATCAAATTGCACCGATTCTGAAACACCCTGGATTGCTTCTTTCAACTAAGAGAAAACTGATATATAAACTATTTACTCCTACATTGTGTTACCAATGTCAATCATGGTCATTACTAGCAACCCATAAGAGTAAGATCAGAGCTGTGAGATGCGCTGTGTGAGAAGTGCAGCCGGGAAGACAATCCATGACCGAATCCGCAACACCACGCTGAGGCAGACAGTGGGGACAAACCCAGTCAGTGCCTACATTGACTATATGAGAACCTCACAACTGGTGACGTTTTCAGGTTAATTCTATCCAATGATAACTTCCGGTCTATTTTTGTGTGTGTTTTATATGTGGTAATTGTATTGGTTTTTACTGATGTTCAAGTACAGGTCGTGACCTTCGCCGCGTCGTTTAACAGACAAGATAATCTACTTGGGTGCATCCTTACTCCTTTTAGCGAATAACTCATCAACAAATCTAAGTTCTGACATTTTGTTTTACCGACTCTAACAGGTTTAATTTTTCTTATTTATAGTCGTCGTTGACATTTCTCATTATGTTTCTGCGTAGATGTTGAATAGATAAGAGCTTATGTATATCTTGTATTACTTCAATTGCACTTCGAACCATAATGACATTTTGCCACTTATTATAACTGCTGCTTGTTGCTCTTTATTCATTGTTTACAATAGCTGAATCAGGCGATTTGAGATTTTCATGTCTCTCAAGATGTTCTATACGATTTGGTGTTGCACACAAATAACAGCCTCTGTGTGCTCTATAAACTTAACTTAACTTCATTAAACTGGATCAGGGGATCAAGGTGCTGAACAGCGCATGAGCTACAGTGTTCAGCGACCCATAGCTGGCTGCTAGCGTCAGGGCCAGCGAACTAGAGCTGTCAAAACCCTTCTAGACCTCCACACGGTGATCCTGGATAACAGGCTGCAGCAGGGCAGACTGGCTAAGGAGAGGGGATCGAAGAGGGAATGCTAACTCGGTACTCAAAAAAATGGTTGCTGAAGTCGGATGTGTTGGACCGAAACGTGTAAATATCGCAGTCAAGCTGTAAACTACGACAGATCGCATTTCGTTCGCTGGACTACATTCTGCTACTTAAGCCCTTTCAGGGTTTGGTAGCGGGAGATTGAGAACGAACGAAGCCAATCCAAGCCATACTGGTTTTGAAGGCTCTGCAGAGTCTGTATACAATCAGTTTATTCCACTTCCCCTATACTAACAATAACTGTGAGCACCCGATCTATTTTTGAATGCAGTAACTGACTCTGCCTCCATTACATCCTGTGGCGAATGCATTCCAAGCTTTCACCACTCTCTGACTAAACAACATTTTCTAATATCTATTCTGGACCTGTTTTTAAATAATTTGTTTATATGCCCTGTTGTTCTTGTAGCCGGTCGAACTTTGAAAAAAACTTGGTATAGTCAATTTATTCTTTCCATGTATTACTTTATGAACCTGTATAGTCATCTCGAATTATTCTCTGTTTGAGACACTGTGTACCAATTTTTATTAGTCTTTCCTCATGACTATAATTCTGAAACCCCGCGATCATTTGTGGAGCTCTTCTTTGTATCCTTGCCAGCATGTTTATATCTTCTCTATGATATGGATTCTATACCTGAACACAACACTCCAATTTAGGTCTCACCAATGATTTATATAACTTGACTATTGCTTCCTTGTTCTTATGTGAAATGTTTCTTTTTGTCATGCCCAACATGGCATTAGCCGTTTTTACTGCCACCTGGACTTGCTTCCGCACCGATCATGTATTATCCATTGAAGCAAGTGTGTAGGTCCACTGTGTGCTCTGCATTTGTCCATTATATCTTCTACGTGATCCGATGTGATCTCTCGTGACTATCATGTCTGAAGTCGGCCAATCTTCCGGGTACTGCTTCGTTTAGTTGTCTAGCTATTCTTCCATAACGATCGGTAGAGGTATTTTGCTAAATTGACTTGTTAGAACAATAATTCAGTAGTTAGTGCACCACTTTAGGCTACATATGCCTGCCAGTGCTTGAATGTCAATACGACGGTGCACTGGGCAAGTGTAATCAAATCAGCATAGCAATGCGCTGTGGGTGCCCATCTCAGCATTGCACTTCGAAAAATGCGTCCTTTGTCCATATGCAAATCTGAAACATGGCTCTTCTCAGGCTCACCTCATATTGGTGGAGATGGTAAGGCCTGCTAGAGACTTCTCAATATTGTATTAGTTTGGCACTAGAAAGAGCACACCGTTGAATGCATCATGCCCCTCTCCATGGTTGGGAAGGGGCCCGACACCTATGAGGCTAATGGCCGGGGTGGTATAAAAAACCACATGACCCTTTGAACTTTTAATTTAGAATTCCTAAGAGTTAATCAACGACAAACACGGCAGTGTGAAAACAGATAGTAAAGATATACTTGCAAGATGGAAGGAGTACTGTAGTGAGATGTATGAAAACCACACAAAGAATAAAGACTTGATTACAAATGAGGAGAGAGAGGAGAGAGAGCCAGAACCCACATTGGACAAGGTTCGTGCGGTACTAATTACACTGAGAAAAGGGAAGTCACCAGGATGTGACGATATACCAACTGAACAAATACAGACAGGAGGAGATGTATACATCCGCATATACCACACATTACGTACGAAGATCTGGTGCAGTTCAGAATGGCCCACATCATGGAGAAGATCAGTAAATATCCCCATACCAAAGAAAAGAAATCTGAAATTATGCACCAACTGCTACACTATTGCCCTGATAAGCCATGCCAGCAAGATCTTATAACGTATAATTACGTTTGCATATGAAATACACGAAACGCAGGCAGGTTGCAGACAATACAGAGGCACACGAAATCATATCTTCAAAATGAGACACATCTTTGAGAAGTACAGAGAGTATAATATACACCTCTATACACGCTTCATAGATTACACCAAGGCTTTCGACAGTGTACAACATCAGTAACTGTGGCAAATAATGAAGGACATGGGTCTTGCAACACACCTGATACATCTAATAGAAACACTCTACAGTGGATAATAAGCCGCCGCTAGAACAAATGAAGGTACAACACATTGGTTCGAGATTTACAAGGGAGTCAGACAAGGCTGCATGCTTTCACTTTATGTATTTCACATCTGCGCAGAAAACGTCATGCGAAAAGGCAAAACAGATGACAGTTACGGGGATTTTGATCCATTGACAATAGGATGGAAGGAGATTCCAGAGATAAGATATGCAGATGATACAGTCATGCTGTCAAACAACGCCAAGGGTCTGAAGAGACTGTTCATGTCCGTTCAGAAACGTAGTGAAGCTCAGAACCATTTCCTGAACATTAAGAAAACTAAGATAATGTCCCCTGACAAAACAGGACTGCAACCCCGGATTGCTATTAATAATGAAGAAATCTAAAATGTAACACGTTTTAAATACCTTCGCTCGCGTGATCCAACGACGAAGACTGCTTAAAAGAAAATAGAAGACGTTTGACCATGACGATAGAGAAGCCACACAAAATACACAAGTTATGACACAATACTTACAAGCAACGGACACCGAGGATCCTGAAAACATGCATATTCCAGGTGGCATGTACGGGTGCGAGACATGGACTGTGACACAAGCAGCAAGGAAGAAAATTGGAGCGGTCGAAACAAAATGTTATAGAAGAATCCTACAAATTCTTGGATAAAGAAAGGGACAAATAAAAAAACTATCATAGAAGACCTGAATGTTGAAATAAACTAGCTCATAAACAATGTTATGTTTGGGAAATTGAATGTTTTCGGCCACATCAAACGTCATGACAGACTGGAAACAACGGTCATGGAGGACATGATACCTTGAAGGCGACGCAAGTGTCGACCAAGGCGAAGGTGGGTACAAGATATCAAGGATACTCTAATAATAAACATGGAGCAGGTGGGAAGATTGACTGCAGACAGATTCATATCGGTAGATTGTGATGTGAGCGACGTTCTACAAATGACATGCTACAATGATGATGATGAACAGTTAATCGCTCACGGGGAATGATCATTATTATAAAGAGGAAGAAAAAGACGAAAACGGAGAAGAAGAAGAAGCAGAAGAAGAAAAAGAAGCAGAAGAAGAAGAAGAAGAAGAAGAAGAAGAAGCAGAAGAAGAAGAAGAAGAAGAAAATGATGAAGAAGGATACGATAAGGAAGAAGAAAACGAATGTCATATTTTTTAGAAAGTGGGATAAAGGCACACCGTTTCCATTTAGGGCCAGACTGCACTGTTCCAGATATTCTGGCATTGTTGACGGTAAAAGCTAAGATTGGCTTCCCCTCCGGCTTGTATAGATTCGGTCGGTATATCGTCGTAACCTGATGATTTTTCCTTCTTTTAAACCTTGGATTGATGAGATGATTTCAACCATCGTGAGTTCCGGCTATTTTTTCTCTTTCTCTGGCATTAAGTTGGTACTTCTTCCGATGCGTCCAAAGATATCCCTGCAGTATTTCTTCCATATAATTAGTATAACCTTTCTCTCTATCTGTGCATTCGCGTAGTCGTTGTCAATTACGTGTTATGACGGTTGAAACTCACCAGTTAAAATTCTTACTTGCTTGGATGCATCTCATTACTTTCTTTGTAACTCTTCTATATTATTGCATGTGTCAATTAACATGTCATTTAATGTTCTTCCAAATCTTTCTTCTGATTTATTTTGTGATGTTCCTATTTTTAGTGCTGTTACGTGCTTCGTTCAACCGTTTATTTGTTTGTTTCTTTACCATTTTCTGTTCTTACGATTCTCAAGGTCTTTTCTGCGATAAAATCTTGATTTGTTTGTTTTCTCAAGAAGTGCTGTTATTTGCTGATAAGGTAAAACTATTACATGTGCGGCACATGCATAGAGTGCCATGTCTTCAGCATTACCATAAGAACATAGAAGTTTTGCTTGTATTTGCTATGTTATATTCCTGTGGCATGACGCTACCATCATAGCGTGTTGGCTCTGTACTTTCCAAGTTATTTTTTTCATTGTTATCTTGAAGTTCTTGTCTAGTGTTTGGTAATCAAAGTCGCAGACATCACTAAGTATTCTCTTCATTGTTATCTTGAAGTTCTTGCCTAGTGCTTGGTAATCAAAGTCGCAGGCATCACTAAGTATTCTCTTCATTGTTATCTTGAAGTTCTTGCCTAGTGCTTGGTAATCAAAGTCGCAGGCATCACTAAGTATTCTCTTCATTGTTATCTTGAAGTTCTTGCCTAGTGCTTGGTAATCAAAGTCGCAGGCATCACTAAGTATTCTCTTCGCGGATGATGTTTCTGATCTTCATTTGGGTTGTGTGAAAATACATTCCGTTTCTTTCCTATGTTTCCCATCTGGCGAAGTCCGCTTGTAGAGATGTCTAACTTGAAAATATAACTAGTAAATATACAAATCTACGTATTTTGATTGGTTTGTTGTTAATTGATCCAGCACCATTCGAGCTCCTGCCTTTTGCCCCAAATGTCATATAATTGTATCTGCAAGTGTTAGGGAGCTATTATTTAGTTTTATACAAAGTGTTCCAATTGTTTAGCTCCATACAAAGTGTTCCATTTGTTTAGCTCCATACAAAGTGTTCCAATTGTCTGACCTCGGAGGAAAAAGCTCTTTCCTAACACAGCAATAGCCGGACATTAAAAAAGATGATGTTCAGCAGTTTCATAGGAAGTGGGCACAGCCAGCACTCTTAAGTAAATTGGATTCTGTTCAAGTGGCTGTTAAGTTGTGGGTTCTAAGTGAGAAGCTGGGAAATTGTAAGGGGATGTTGTCTTTGGAATTTGGGATGGCCACATGTTTGTTGATTTCTCTCCCAGTATTTTCCATTGCCCATCTAGTCAGCCAAACCTCTTTTTTCACAGACTTCAGTAGTTGTTTGACTGTCTGTAAGGCTGTCGGCGTGTATTATTGTTTTTGACCTGATCCCTTCTTGGCCGATCTGTTCGCGTTGTCATTGCTAGGTGGTTTTGAATGACCAGAGATTGATTGCATAACTGTTCTGACTTCATGGAATATAATAAGTTGGCTGGCATCTAGAGGGTATTATGGATAAGTTCAGGATTACAATGACATCATCTTTCAGAGCTTAAAGGGCAAATAATTTTTCTGTAAAGATTACGATGCTTTGGACTTTTGATTGGAAAGCATCAAATACAGTATTCAAGTACATAGCTACTTCCAGTGCTGTTGTTTCTGTATCATAGTTTGACCATACCTCCCCTACAGGCATCATACAACTCATCAGATGTTCTGTCTGGATACTCGATATAGACTTTATATCCCGCTTTAACGGTAACCTTAACAGCTGACCCATGAGCGACAACTGTCACTGCCTTGATCGAACGGAGCAAGTGAACCTGTTCCGCACGAGAACAGTGGAGGCAGAGTCAATTAATTAATTCAAGAATATATTGAATGTGCTTAACTTTCAGATCAAGGAAATGTAAAAGAAACTGGTCGTATACAAACGCTGCAAAGTCTTCTAAATCAGAATAAAGACGTTAAGTAAAGATTAGGATACAACATATTAAATGACCACCTACACAGCCTAAAATTGACGCAATCACTCACGTGTACATACGGGCAAGCAGCAAATACATCCGAACATATCCCGCAAGGCTGCTACATGCTTAGACAATTGCCTACTAAGCACTGGCCAATGGAGATGAACCTCCACAAAAACTGCTTGGAAACCTTGAAGGCACTGGCCAGGGGAGACGAACCTCCACAAAAAGCTGCTTGGAAACCTTGAAGGCACTGACCAGGGGAGACGAACCTTCACAAAAAGCTGATCGGAAACCTTGTAGAACTCACCACACATCAAACTTCATCTAGAGAAATGGACCGCGTTTAGACGTAATAGAAAAACCGTGGTTAACGAGATGAAGAAGAAGAGGAGGAAGAAGAAAACCTCCGGAGTCGTAGTTGAGGAGGCGGACTGCTGCCATCATGGCTATAGTACAATGCGAGGCTCCAAATTAAAATTACCATTGTGAGGATTGCTATCAAGATTGATATCAATCACTACCTCAGTGGCAGGACTACTGCGACACAGCCTTTTTTTTTAGGAGTATGATTGATGACACGAGGAAGGGTCCTGATCAGTATGGTTCACCAGACCCTGATTACACTTCGCTCCCTGCTCAAAAAGGTAAAAATTCACTTTAAAAACAAAATTAAGTAGCATATTTTTTGCAGAACGTTTCTCTTAAATCTGCTAACCTACTTGGCTGTTATTCTTGGCAGAATTACAGCAATGTAGTTTGCCATCATTTTCCGTACGCGGAGAAGTGATACGAAGAAAGAAATAAACCGTGTATGCCAAACTGGATTTTGCGAGAATCGCATGGACCTCAGCTTTGACCATCGCAGGTGCTACTCAAGTGTAATACAACAAGTACCCATTTAGGAGTGGCACATATCTAGTAAATATCCAGTTTGTGTATATGATAACCGAAAACTAAATTTATTAAGTATTGTAACTATTTCAAAGTGAACAGAATATGTTTGACACCTGGTAGTGGATTGAGCAAGTATCTGTTTTTCTTCCAGCGCTTTATTGTTTTCCTCCAAATAAGTTTTTAGCAGTTGACTCCAGTGAAGAAAAAGCGTGTTGTGATGATATTTCTGGTGAAAAAAGTTTCCCCCCCAAAAATCATTGTCGACTGTCGTGTGTCGACTGTCGAGTGTGTTTGGAAAACAGAAAACAGACTGTAGCACGCTCTACATCCTGCTGTTTACAAAGTCCTTCTGAACTTGGTAGCGGGAGATTCAGAACGAAATCAGGAGAAGCAGAACCGTTTGAATGATGTAAACGATTTTGTGAAGGTCGTGAATCCATAGAAGATGAGCCCCGTGAAGGTCGGGGATCCATCGAGGATAAGCGCCGTAAAGGTCGTGAATCCATCGAGGGTAAGCGCCGTAAAGGTCGTGAATCCATCGAGGATAAGCGCCATAAAGGTCGTGAATCCATCGAGGATAAGCCTTGTGAAGGTCGTGAATCCACCGAGGACTAGCTTCGTAAAGGTCGTGAATCCATCGAGGATAAGCCTTGTGAAGGTCGTGAATCCACCGAGGACTAACTTCGTGAAAGTCGTGAATCCACCGAGGATAAGCCTTGTGAAGGTCGTGAATCCACAGAGGACTAGCTTCGTGAAAGTCGTGAATCCACCGAGGATAAGCCTTGTGAAGGTCGTGAATCCACCGAGGACTAGCTTCGTGAAAGTCGTCCTGAAAGTGTCATTACCATTGCAGACATAGACAGTGTCGAAAAGGTTATTTTGAACTATTGTTGAGTTACTGTAGGCTGAGTCGGCTACTGGTATAAGCAACGGTTATGTTGACATTACCATCAGTGATAGCCACTATTTTCAAAAAATGTCCTGTCGATGGATGCCGAAATAACTGTACTTCGGCGGAAACGGTGTCTTTCTCCAACACGACAACGAAAGACCCCGAACGGCAGCCCAAACTGTGGCAGTTACTAAACATTTGCATTCGGAGGTACTGGCTCATTCCTTTTTCAGTCCCGACTTGGATCTAAGTGATTTTCATATTTTCCACTCCTCTGAAAGAGCTTCATTTGAGAAGAGCGTTGCCGAATGGTGTCGAAGCATGCCTGCCGACAAGTAGGGCACTGGTTCGAATCCCGGTAGGGCATATATTGTTTTTCTGTTGGGGGTGAAATGAACAAACATACCCAGCACACCACGAGGCGACAACAGTGGCGAAGCGGCCTGTAGTTCTCAGCCAACAAAAAACCATCGACTACTCCAGCAATGTGAACAAGTCGTATTTTTTTTTTTACTCTAAGAGCATCTCGGAAGACAACATTTTCCTCGGATGACGAAGTGCTTCAGGAAGTTCTCCAACGGCTCAGGGACCAGCTAACAGAATTCTACGTTGCCGAGTTGTTAGCTGAAAGATGACCTGCGTCAAGGTAGTGGCCAAAAGAAGCGTTTCAAAGAATCCCTCAATATATCTCTGAAACGCTTCCGCATTGATGCACATGCATGGAAATGCCTCGCACAGGATCGCAAAGCATGGCGTGGAGCCACCATCAAAGGCTCTTCCATTGCTGACGAACGCCGGCCCTCCGAAGCACATACAAAATGCACTTTGCTAAAAGACAAAACAACTGACACTCACATGTCGAATTCTGACATTAAATGCTACGTATGTGGAAGGAGTTTCCGTGTCAAAATTGTACTGTACAGCTACCTCCAAACTAACTGGTGAGGTGCAACATAACATGTCTGACTGCTGTTGTCATTATCGCTTGCGATGGGGGGCTATTATTATTATTATTATTATTATTATTCAGGTCAGGTCAGGTAATCTCGTAACCAGTGAGGTCGTTGGGGCACACATGAAGACAATCTCACAACGCAACGCCACTCTTCTCTGTCGGCGGCTGCTGCCTGTGCCTCTTCTGGTCGGAGATTGGTTTAATTCTTATATTTTGTCGTTCCACCTCTTTTTGGGACGCCTCTTCGTCGTCTGCTTTGAATCTTTCCGTGCAGGATCGTATTTGCAAGACCATTTGATCTCGATATGTGACCGTGCGAAGCGTGATTCCTTCTTTTGACAATTGCCAAGATGTCTTCAAAAGGCCGTATTGCTATTGTAATACCGTCTCGTATTTCCACATTTGTAACTCGATCTTTGTACGTGGCGTTTAAAAGTCTTGGGAAACATCTCATCTCCAAGGCCTGTATCCTTCTCTGAAGGTCAACTGTAATTGTCCATGTCTCACAAGCACAGAGGAATATTGACAGGAACAATATACGCATTAATATGATTTTCGTGCCTAGTGCTAACCGTTTATCTTTCCAGAATTTGTTAAGCCGTGCAAGCGCCGCTATTACCTGTGCTATTCTGGCCAACACCTTCACATGTTGATTATTATTGCGCTGCCGGAATAAAGAAGCTTGAAGCCAGATGGAAGAAATGCTGTAGCAGCATGGGACTACGTCTACAAGAAGTAAATCTAATGTTAATTCATCTCTGATTGTTATCTAGAAATTACATCAGTCCGGATCACTTACTAGACAACCCTCGTAATTCCTCCCATCGCTTGCTCCTCAGATTGTACTCAGATTTTCTGTTCTTCCGACAAGCATCCAAGTCCCAGTATTACTTTCATAGTGAAGTCGCTGAGGCTATAGACTCCCTGAATGAATGCATCCTCAGTGTTGGCATACGAGCATGTGTTTACAACTATACTATAGCCAGCAGATCACGGGTGAGTAGTAGTAGCAGCAGTAGTAGTAGTATAGTAGTAGTACTAGTAGCAGTAGTAGTAGTAGTAGTAGTAGTAGTAGTAGTAGTAGTAGTAGTAGTGGTGGTGGTGGTGGTGGTGGTGGTAATAGTTGTAGTAATAGTTGCAGTAGAGTAGTGAAAGTAATTGTAGTAGTAGTGATATTAGTAGTAGTAGAAACAGTGCAGTAGTAATATTTTTATTAGCAGTGATAGTATTAGTATTAGTATTAGTAGTAGTAGAAGTAGAAGTAGTAAGTAGTAGTAGTAGTAGTAGTAGCAGTAGTAGTAGTAGTAGCAGTAGTAGTAGTAGTAGTAGTAGTAGCAGTAGTAGTAGCAGTAGCAGCAGTAGTAGTAGTAGTAGTAGTAGCAGTAGTAGTAGTAGTAGTAGCAGCAGCAGTAGTAGTAGTAGTAGTAGTAGTAGTAGTAGTAGTAGTAGTAGTATTAATAACAGAAGTAGTCTGCCGGGATATTTGTGTAGGAAAAAGACTGACTAACTGCCATAGTGAGATGGTTGGTTTAGAGCAGCATACAGGACACCTAGATATTTACACTTAGGTTTCTTGGAACACTTTTATTCTTCCTTAAGTTTCCATGTATTGTCATTATATATATATACGAACAAGGGGGACCGGAGTGACTGCAACAACTACAAAGGCATTGCGCTTCCGTGTTCCGTTGGGAAGATATTTGCCAGAATTGTTCTGCGCAGACTCCAGGTTCTAGAAGACCAGGTTTACCCAGAGTCACAGTGCGGTTTCGTGGGACTTTCGTGGGTTTTCATTTGACGTGTTCAGTCGTGTGTGTCTGTTCAAAGTGCTCAGGAGGATTGGTTGCCCATCGATTCTTCTTAACATTATCGAGTCGTTCCACACTGACATGAAAGCAACCATCAACTTTGACAGTGTGTCCTCAGAGGAGTTTGAAATAAGTGCGTAGAAAAAGGAGGCTGTGTAATTGCTCCAACTCTTTTTGAAATATATTTCTCACTTCTCTTGAAGCATGCATTCCGTGACCAGGAACTTTGTATCTTCATTCATTGTCGCACATATGGTAGCCCATTAAATTCCCAAAGGCTGAAAGCCAAGACGAAAATAAACAGGGTACTAATGAGAGAACTGCTCTTTGCGGATGTTACCGAAATTACGACTCACGAGGGGAACTGCAAAACTTACTATCTGCATTTTCTGATGCCTGCTGTGAGTTCGGCTTAATAATCAGCAAAACGACAACACAAGTTATAGTCCAGGGTGCAGGCAAACCACCAGTAATCTCCATTGATGATGAGGCTCTTGGTGTAGTAAATCATTTTACGAACTTTGGATCCTCAGTCAATAATAAACTATCCCTGGACCAAAAGATCAATTTCAGGATAGTTAAGGCAGCAAAAACAATTAGCAGATTAACAAAAATGGTTTTTGGAGAACAATAGCTCACTGTTGAAACAAAAGCACTTGTTTACCAGATCTGTATCCTCAGCACCCTTCTTTATGGCAGTGAGACATGGTCTACCTACATGAACCAGGAGAGGCGGCTAAACAGCTATCACATTAGGGACCTGCGCAGAATTCTGGGGGTTGGGTGGCAAGACAAGATCATGAACACGAAGGTGTTGGAGAGAACAGGCACTGTCACAATCTTTTCTATGCTTAGTCTTCGAAGGCTCCGATGGCTGGGACACACTCAGACGATAGATGATGGCAGAATACCAAAATATCTTATCTATGGGGAATTACAGTTGGGGAAAAGGTCTCGGGGCCAGCCTCTACTTCGGTACAAGGATGTATGCAAGCGGAATATAAATAATGCAGGCATCGATTTGTATCATGGGAAAAGGACGTCATGGATCGTGTTACATGGAAGGGCTTGATTGAGCAGGGGATACAGTCAAAGGAGATACTGATTGCTTATAGGCTAAAACCTCATCGTTTTAGAAGACACGCTGCACCATGCGATGCCACAAACGGTCCTGACTTTCCTTGCGCACACTGTGGAAGACGCTTCTCTTACCGGATTGGTCTTACGAGTCACATTGGTTACTGTCATGAACTGTAGTTGCATCCTTTACTTGTTTTTTATTTTTTTCAAAGCACAATTACTATCGTCTGACACCACGGAAATATCCAATGATATATATATATATATACAACACGAGAGAGAGTCCTTAGATGCTACGTGGAAACCAAAAACTGACATACGTAGTGAATCATATACAATTAGCAGGCACGCGCATTAAGCAGCGGGGATATGGTTTTACAGAAGAATACTGCGGATCCCATGAACTGCAAGGAAAAATAATGATACAGTACTCAAAGAGGCACAAACACAACGCATTGCAAAGATCAGAACAAGGCAGTCATCCTTTTTGGGCATGCTATTAGAAGAGGCGGTTTGGAGAACGTTGTGACAACAGGCAAGATAGCAGGAAAGAGAGACAGAAGAAGGTAGAGAGAGAAGATGTTGGACAGTCTGAGAGAATGACACGAGCGACTATCAACAAGAGTTGGTAAACGACACACGAAGGTTGGTCGACAAGATTTTCACTTTAGTATGAAGAAGTCAAGATAATTACCTATGAATGCGTGTGAACTTTAGTTCTTCTCTATGTATCTTGTAAATCGATACACTTGTTCGATCTATTCATCCCCTCCCCGGTGTCCTGGTTGTAGAACTCAGTCTGCACCAAGAACCGCGACTCCAATTCAGTAATCAAGCTTTGCACGTCAGAATATTTAACTTTACGTCTTTATACTGGTTTTAGAAGACTCTGCAGCTTCTCTATACAACGAGTTTAATTTACATTTATTTGCTCTAAAATCTATGCGCATCCAATCTATTCATAAATGCATTAATTGTCCCTGTCTCCACTACTTCCTGTGGCAATGCATTCCAAGCATTCACCACTCTCTGACTAAAACAATATATCATAATATCTAATCTTGACCTTTCTTTAAACCTCTACACCCCACGGTAGAAAAGGAGCGACTAAGTAAGTAAGTAAGACCTTTCTTTAGTTAATATGTTCTTGTAGGTGATTGTATTTTGAATTTAAAAAAAAAAACTTTCTCTAGTCTTTATCATTTCCGTTGATCATCTTATAAACCTGTATTAAGTCACCTCGAATTCTTCACTTTCTAGACACTACAGTCCGGTTTTTCTGAGTCTTTTTTCATAACTGTATTTCTGGAATCCCACTATCAGTTATTTAGGTCTTGTTTGAATCATTTCTAGCATGTTTACATCCCCTCTACGATAAGGACTCTACACCTGTACACAGCACTCCAATATAGGTCTAAGTGATGCTTTAAACAGTTTGCAATTCATGCGGGTATGAAATCATAGCTCATCCCCCTTACTCACTGGACTTTGCACCTAGTGACATCTTCCTGTTCCCAGACATATTCAAAATTGAGGAATAGTCTGAGAACTGGCAAGTTGAGTTTAATATTGACAGATGTACATTCATCCGCATGGGTAGATTAAATATGGAACATAATTACATAATTGGCGAAAACCATATTAGTAAGATAGAACAGGAAATGAACCTATGGGTTATAATAGATCATCCAGGTAAAGTTAGTGAGCAAGCCCAGGTAGTAGTGAATTAGGCAAATGGAGTGTTAGGTATGATAACAAGAAATATCAAACATAGGAGTATGAAAGTGATAGTCAAACTCTATATATAAATCATTAGTTAGATCTAGATTGGCGTACTGTGCACAGATGTAGAGTCCTTATAGTAGAGAAAATATAAACATGCAATAATGGATACAAAGAAGAGCGACAAATCTGATAGTGAGATTCCGTAATTACAGTTATGTGGAAAAACTGGTCTATAGTGTCTAGAGAAGAGATGAATTCAAGATGGTTTAATACATGTTTATAAGATAATCAAAGGCAAGGATTAATTAGACTATAACGGCTATGTTTTCAAAATACAGTTGCCTACAAGAACAAGAGGGTACAGGTACAAAATAATTAATGACAGTTCCCGATTTAATACCAGAAGATATTTGTTTTGTTAGAGAGTGGTGAATGATTGGAATGCATTGTCAGAGGTAATCGTGGATGCCAGATCAATTAGTACATTCAAGAATAGATTTGATGCAAATGAATGTCAAATAAATTGGTTGTTAACAGACTCTGCAGTCTTCTAAATCTTCATAAAGACCTTAAGTTTACTGAAATATGAATAATCAGCTTCGTGGACATCCTTTTCTTTTTCTGACGTCCACTACTTCTCCGTGTGCTTACTCTGTGGCTTTGCTTTGCTTATCTTTCCGTGTGCTTCTATGGCATGAATTGTCTGGGGATACTGTAATTTGGGCTTTCGCAGTGAGGCCTATCCAGCGCCTTCTTCCTCACGAAATTTCTTATCCATTTCATATATTCTCCCAAAGACTTTAATTTGTAACCCTGTCGAACCATTACAGGCCCAGAATAATTATCAGGGATTTATTGACAAAACCTTGCAATCTCTTAATACTTAGTGATCTGCCCTGTTTCACTCCATATAAAAAGATAGACTTCTCACAAGAAAAGATTAAACAAACACAATTAAGAACCTATTAAACACACACTAAATACAGACATAAATAATGTAATCTCAATTTCCATCACTTTGGCTGCCGAGTCAAAATTAGCGCCAAATGTATAATCCCCTTTTCAATCTGCCCCTACGTCTCTGTAATTCCTACTGCAGCTTTAAGACTTAATCCGAAACCTTAATCCATAACATGGGAGGCGCATCAATAGCCCGATGTCCTCTTGGTTTGCTAATGTGAATGACAAAATAGCTTAAGACGATCTTTTTGAAATAAACATTCTCCAGAGCAGTTATAGTTTAGTTCCAATGGTTTCTCTTGAATGTGTTTTTCATGATGAATCCTCATCATATACTATCTAGTGCATGTATTGAAATGGGTAGAGATGATTTTTGTCCACTTCAAAAAGGGTTTCTAAGGCTTTCATGAATGAAACAGTACGCGTATGAAAGCCAAACTAAAGATACGGCTTTCTCAACATTTTTATCACAAAGGATCGAGATACGACACTAACGTCGGGTCAACAGTACCATAGTGATCGGGCATGTTAGTCAGGCAAGGAAGTAAAAGGGAAGAAACAATTTAGGATTTTCGATTCAAATGTGAAGCCAGTCCTGCTGTACGGAGCGGAAACCTGAAGGATGACCAAAAGCAATGACAGGAGACAGCAGGGTTTTGTCAACTGATGTCTGAGAATTATTATTGGTATAAAATGGTTTGACAAAGTTACAAACGGCAGGCTTTTGGAGAAAGCGGGACAATGTGAATTGGAACAGAACATCTTAGAAAGAAAGTGGAGATGGATGGGTCATACACTAAGAAAGCCCCAGGCCAGTATCACAAGACAATACCTGTCATGGAACCCCCAGGGAAGGAGAGGTTAATGCAGACCAAGGAATACATGGAGACGAGATCTGGAGGCGGTAATAAAGAAAACCGGAAAAAGATGGAAGGAAGTGGAAAAGATTGTACAGGACAGAGCTGCTTAGCGAGAGTTGGTTGTTGGTCTATGCACCCCTGGGTGACAACAGGCGAAAGACATGTTAATCAGGGTCATGTATGGAATGCTGGTCAAGAACGTCACTTCATTTCCACGAAGCACTTCTTGAAAACGGGCTGTCTATTTATTTTGTTTTTTTTGCATTCTCCTTATTTCTCTATTCCCCAAAGGCGGTGTGCGTTGCACTGTTTTTTTAAAATTGTTGCGCCTGTGGGCACAGTGTATCCGACGTCGGCATGCATTTTATGTAAGAATATGCTTCCTCCTGTATTTTCTAAGGACTTGCTGCCCCGGGTAACGACCGGTGCTGTGATTGGAGAACGAACCCAGCACCCTCGGTTTGTAAGCCGTGTCACTGAATTACTAGCCCACGCCGTTCCCGGGCTGTTTTCATGGCAGCCTGACTAACGAGGTGGGAGTCGACGGGATCCCCGTTGTAGTGAGCGATATACAAACGAAGTCAAGCGTAGCACAAGCGCCTGGATGTCCCCTGTCCACCTTCATCAGTACGCTAGGGATGTGAAAATAGCTACTGCAACACACCACTTAACACCCTTTTCAAGGTGCACAAAAAAGTACTTTTACTCATTTTAGACATTCAGCAGCATCAACATCAACACAGAGGAGACATTGAAATGTTAGCCTTAGCGAAACCCAGCAGAACATGTATTATTACAAGATCTTAGGATATAATTGGATTATTGACCTTTCCACATTAAGATGTTTCAAAAAGGGACACGTTTGTTCAACTACACCACGTCAAAGGCTCTATTCCTAATCTTTTTCTTCTTCTCTGCATTCGGTTTCGTATGCTTGTTTTATGCCACCAGATGAGCCGCCTCCTTGAAGTGGCACGTCACTCGCAGGTCCTCAATGGTTCCTAAAAGTTTATCTTGTGTGTTTATTTCCTCGGCCTAGGTCTTCTCAGAGGAGACTTGGTGCAGTGGATATGTTTGCAGGATGTGTGTTCTGGAGTTTGAGAACCTCTCTGACATGAGCGTTGTGCAGACTGTATTGCTTTCATTTTATGCATGTGTGCATTTAGTTTGTAATGACCTGTTCTGAGGGGGGAAATTGTGATATCCAGTTTCCTATCCAGTCTAATGATTGGGTCCTGCGGGTATTTGCTGTTATTCCTAAACAATAATGCATATAATGATTGCTCTATTCTGCTACACCGTTCTCTATGTAAGACACCTCACCATTCTCTCTGTAAGACATCTCACCATTCTCTCTGTAAGACACCTCACCATTCTCTCTGTAAGACACCTCACCGTTCTCTCTGTAAGACACCTCACCATTCTCTCTGTAAGACACCTCATCGTTCTCTCTGTAAGACACCTCACCGTTCTCTCTGTAAGACACCTCACCGTTCTCTCTGTAAGACACCTCAACGTTCTCTCTGTAAGACACCTCACCATTCTCTCTGTAAGACACCTCACCGTTCTCTCTGTAAGACACCTCACCATTCTCTCTGTAAGACACCTCACCGTTCTCTCTGTAAGACACCTCACCGTTCTCTTTGTAAGACACCTCACCGTTCTCTCTGTAAGACACCTCACCGTTCTCTCTGTAAGACACCTCACCGTTCTTTCTGTAAGACACCTCACCGTTCTCTTTGTAAGACACCTCACCGTTCTTTCTGTAAGACACCTCACCGTTCTCTTTGTAAGACACCTCACCGTTCTCTCTGTAAGACACCTCACCGTTCTCTTTGTAAGACACCTCACCGTTCTTTCTGTAAGACACCTCACCGTTCTCTTTGTAAGACACCTCACCGTTCTTTCTGTAAGACACCTCACCGTTCTCTTTGTAAGACACCTCACCGTTCTCTTTGTAAGACACCTCACCGTTCTCTCTGTAAGACACCTCACCGTTCTCTCTGTAAGACACCTCACCGTTCTCTCTGTAAGACACCTCATCGTTCTCTCTGTAAGACACCTCACCGTTCTCTCTGTAAGACACCTCACCGTTCTCTCTGTAAGACACCTCAACGTTCTCTCTGTAAGACACCTCACCATTCTCTCTGTAAGACACCTCACCGTTCTCTCTGTAAGACACCTCACCGTTCTCTCTGTAAGACACCTCACCGTTCTCTTTGTAAGACACCTCACCGTTCTCTCTGTAAGACACCTCACCGTTCTCTCTGTAAGACACCTCACCGTTCTCTCTGGTACCCCCCCCCCCACCTCCGTCCTTATCTTCTTAAATACTTATGTGAAACGTCTGTTAATATTTGTTTTATTTTTATTGGTGCCACTTTCCTATTGGTGCCACTGTCCTATTGGTGCCACTTTCCTATTGGTGCCACTGTCCTATTGGTGCCACTTTCCTATTGGTGCCACTGTCCTATTGGTGCCACTGTCCTATTGGTGCCACTGTCCTATTGGTGCCACTTTCCTATTGGTGCCACTTTCCTATTGGTGCCACTGTCCTATTGGTGCCACTTTCCTATTGGTGCCACTGTCCTATTGGTGCCACTTTCCTATTGGTGCCACTGTCCTATTGGTGCCACTGTCCTATTGGTGCCACTTTCCTATTGGTGCCACTTTCCTATTGGTGCTCTTAGCATGTGGTTATTTGCCTTAATGATTAATCCAGGCCAGGATACAGCAGACGCCCACGTATCATCGTTGTAAACCATTATTAAAAACAATTCTCACAACCCTAGAGATAATCCACAGAGAAATGATCAAGTTTCCCTCCCGTTAGCCTGTACTAGCGGCTAATTGTTTCTTCAGCAAGATCATGATAGCTGACAGATTTAGCGGAAAAAAGAGCTTTCATATTCTGGCACTTGTCAGCGCCACTTAAAATGTGAAATGTGTGAACATTTAAAGTCATTTCTTTGATCGAAATCAATTAGAGTTTCATCTGCTACTCTTTCCGAAATATCAAATTAATTCAAAACACAATTCTAATTTGTTAGTGTCCCTGTTTTGCTAGTGTCCCTGTTTTGCTAGTGTCATAAGCACGTGCATAGTTTGCCTTCACGTGATTAGTTTATAATCGTTTCAATGACATTCTAAAGTAGTCTCTTCAGTTCTGTCAAAAAGACATTAACACCTCTGACAACATGGCTCACAATCGTTCAACATGGAAGAGCGCGATCACAGACGGCGTTGAACTCAGCGAGGGTCTCCGTATCCAGGCAGCACAGGATAGATGTGCAATTACGAAGTCAAGAGTAGAGACTACGTTTGCCAGTCGTGTTACATATTTTTCTAGGCTCGAATTGGCTTGATCAGTAATGCGCGCACATATATACCCAAGGTTGCATTATGACACGTGATGATGTTGGTGGTTCTCATCGACGACGATGGACGAATTATTATTATTATTAGTTTGCCTGTGTGATAATCCAGAACATGTTCCTTCTAAACGTCTAGGGCATCTTTCCTTTCGGAACTTACATTGATTTCCATTTAACACAGATGCTATCTAGTTATTAAATCATCTTTTAATTGGACAACTCAGAGAATGTGTAACAAACCCAGTCTCAATCAGAAAGAGACTGAGGCAGCGATGTGTATTTCCACTATGCCTATATACTGATTATTCTGACGCCATGATTGAAGATGCTACCCGAAAACGAAGCGTGAGTGTTCAAGTCAATGGAGACCAAATGTGTACCATACATTTTGTTGATGACCTAGCCCTCATAGAAGGATAAAAAAAATCATTACAAATCTACTGATCAAGATCAACGATAAAGTAGGTATTTGGTTTCTTCTTCTTCTTCTTCTTTTTCTTCTTCTTTTTCTTCTTCTTCTTCTTCTTCTTCTTCTTTTTCTTCTTCTTCTTCTTCTTCTTCTTTTTCTTCTTCTTCTTCTTCTTCGTCTTCTTCTTTTTCTTCATCTTCTTTTTCTTCTTCTTCCACTTCCTCTTCTTCGATTAACTGATTCCATATTACTTAACTCGGTGAGGTTAAAGAAGAAGACTTTGCATTGGAGGTGTTCACAGTTCCCTCAAAGCTTTTCGAGAATTGTCGCTCCCCCGAGCCAGACTGCCTCTCTTTCTGTTTAAGTGGGGCAGTACAGCAAGATATGTTCTGGTGTTTGCTTGGGTGATCCATAGTCGCAGGTGTGGTGTCTCCAAGACCCATTCTGTGAAGGTCGGCTTTGAGTCTGCAGCGTCCCGCTGTGAGTCTGAAGATCTTTGTTCATTTCTGCCAAGTTTGTCTGTACTGTTATTTTATGACTTGTATCCTTTGTATTGGTCTCTTCATTTCGTCCTTATGTGTGCTGTTGCGTTTTTTATAGCTCTGTGGATAACGCGTTTGCGTGCAATATTTTGTAAGCGAGATATGTGATTCTGAAACAAAAGCGATGGTAATAGCTAAATAAACTTAAAGTATAAATTTAAGCATAGAAATACATGCCATAGAACCAGTGTAGAGGTTTTTTTTTATCTGGGCTAAGCTAATACAGATGATGACATTCTTCCTCTTGGTGTCTCGTCTTCTACATGAAAGGATCTAACGGTTTGCTTGCGCACCTACTTGCAATAGAGTGTGCAGAGAAGCATGTACTTGTTCTGTTATGTCTTTGCGTGATGGAGCGGCTGCCACATTTTATCATTCACGCAGGCCACTATTGAGTAGGACTCGTTGTTATTATATGTTGTGTCGATGATCTATTAGATTTCAAAATGCCAAGGTTTTTTTTGAACGTGCGCAACTTTTACACGGGACCTCCGAGTTTATCGTCTATCTCCGAAAGGACTCGGCGCCGATCTCACCCTCCTTGAGACCAATGGACGCTTGAAACTTGCGAGATTCAAACACCAACACTAGGGAACGGCGTGGCTTAGTGATTAAGTGGCACGACTCACAACTCGAAGGTGCTGGGCTCGATCCTTATCACAGCACCGGCCGTTACCCCGGGGAAGCAAACCCTTAGAAAATGCAGGAGGAAGCAGACCCTTACATAAAATGCTTGCTGAAGTCGGATGCACTGGGCCGACAGGCGCAAAATAAAAAATTACAGCGCAACGCACACCCGACTTGGGGAATAGAAAAATAAGGCGAACGCAAAAAAAAACCCCCACCAATTACGTCACGCTTTCATTTGTTCCTTGATAGACTAGAGTCTTAACGATCAGATAAAGCGACCCACAAGATCGCGTTTTAAAGTTGAAACAATAATGATAAATGAGAATCAAGAAAGGTATGATGTCAAAACAAAAAAAATTACACCAAGAATCATCAATATTGAACTGCTGAAAAGAACAGTCAGTTGTGCTACGCTATGCTTCATCCGCGTGACGTCCATCGCGTTTAAAGCAATCTTCTTCCAAGCACTTCCGATCATTCACCTGTTCTTCCCATTGTAAAAGCATAGGTTTCAACAGCTGTTGGCGATCCTATGTTCTATGTTAAGTCTCCTATAGGATATCCTCGTTTTGTTTTTGCTGTCCATGGTATTCACCCTTCTGTAGCATTTTAGCTTAAAGGATTCAATCTAGTAATGTCGATGTGTCTGTAACGACGAGTCTTCCCTTCATCTCTGACACTCTGGTCCGCTGCCACCTGCCTCTGTTTGGCCACTTGGTTCGACTGGACGAGGAAGTACCGGCTCACTAGATAACGTCCAATTCTGCTTTGTGTAACAACGGTCTCCTACAGGCCGACTGGAGGCGTGAGAAGGGCCGCCCCCGTTCTACATGGCCTTGGCGGATTGCAGTCTCTCCTTCGGCACTGAACGAGGTTTAGCTACAAGCCTCAGAAGTTGGACATGGTAGTAGTCGACCGACGCAACGGACCTTAGATGCCTTGGTGAACATTATTATTGTTATTCAATATTCTTCCTTGGGGTTTGTGCGGTTGATCATGTCTCGCATTTGCACTTTGCCACGGGAAAGACGAAGAGCATCATGACCTTTTACTTTGGTCATTTTGTTAGTGTTCTCTGTGTATCTTCAGTCCACTTATGTTGTTAGACGTCGTGGGGAAATGCGATCTCCTTTGTTTTATATTTTTTGGCAGGTGAAAATCCACCGGTGACTTGCCAGGTCAATCCCAGCATCTGTTAGCCCCTAGAATATACGACTGCTTATTTTTTAGACTGGTGGAGATGGACGCGTAAATTAGAGCAAGATAGACCCACAGCCTGTCAGGCGCCATCTATGCCGCTCCGCTAACCTCATAACCAAGACCTGTTATTATAGTCACACAGTCTCCATTTTGTTTGCGAAATATTCTCTGTGGGGCGAGAATTCTTAGAATAATTTGAGTCGATTTTTAAATTGAAATTTGTACGAGCAGCGGCCGTACTTTTTCGATTTCCAACTGCTACGGTATTTGTAACGTGCGCGCCACTGCACACGGGTGTCTGATCTCACTACTCAGAGACCAGGGGAAATATTTACCGTATGATCCACATGAAAAAAAAACCGCGACATCCAGCACCCGAGGCCATCACCTCACATCGAGACCACTGGGTGTTCTGCCATATATTATTCAATTAATTTATCCTCTGTAGTGCAGTGGCACTTCTCCGTATTTCTATTTGTCAGTCTGCATTGTTGTTTATAGTAGAGAAGAGATATTCAAAACTCGTGACGTTCTTAACTGTTTGCTTCATTAGGATGACTTTAGGTCTGGTTTACGCCATGTCAGTGATCATTCTCTTAGACTTGTTGGTGTTTATGATTAGATCGTGCTCCTCTCTGAGTCGTTTAACGTAACTTACCTTATCATCTTTATACTAGTTTAGAAGACTCTACAGAGTCTGTATACAATCAATCTCTTGGAGGTTGGTTTTTACAGATGTGCAAATCCATCTTAAAAGGCTCAAACACTAGATCTAAGTATACCCGCAGCTAGTTAGGCGCCATCTATAGCTGCTCTTAACAAACCACACGGGGATAGGTATAAATAACTTGGGTAGCTTTTGGGTTTTTTTCCGGGCATCGGCCGTTGAGCCTACTATTTTAGATTTCCAACTGCCAATGGATTTTTAACGTGCTCGAAACTGAACACGGGAGTCCGATCTGATTACCCAGAGATCAGGGGAATTTTTACCAGAAGATCAACGTGAAAAACAATACCGGTCGCCATCGTGATTCGAACACGCGACATCTGGCACCTGATGCGAACACCTTACATAGAGACCACTTAGTTTCCCTACAGGATCATCTGTACCAGCCACACAGCGCTCATTGAGAGGGCAACACTTTTATCTACATATCTTAGTTCTAGTGTTCCAAACCCACCGTCAGGAAATGGGTCGAACTTGTTACACTCTTTGTCATTCTGGACAATTCTTGTTATATTTTCGGCATAGATATATATTCAACATTTAAAGTGACAGAATGCATCTCTGTCTTACTCCATTGTGCACCTTCGAACAGTCCGACGCCTCTCCAACTAATGTGACCGTTGCTTGTCTGTTTGTCATTCGACTTTATTCCCATTGCTGGGGTAGTCGAGGGATTTTTGAGGATGAGGACTACAGGCCGCGTCGCCACTGCTGTCACCATGTCGTGTGCTATGTTTATTTTTATTGCACCTTCAACAGAAAAAAACATTATCAGATTATCGAAAGAAAGCATAAAATATAATAACCAGTTCTTTTCAAAATATAACCACCTACAAAAACAAGAAGGCAAAGCTACAATTTAACTAAATAAAGGTCTAGATTACATATAATCAATATTATTTTAGTCAGAGAATGGTGAATGCATGGAATGCATTGTCTAAGGAAGTAGTGGAAGCAGCAACAATTAATGCATTAAAAAATAGATTGAATGCGTATAGCTTATAGAGCAAAGAAATGTAAATGAAACTGGTTGTATTCAGACTCTGTAGAGTCTTCTAAACCAGTATAAAGACGTTAAGTTAAATTTAAATTAAGTTAAGACAAGACAGCAGGGTTCACCAAGGTGAAAAATTCAGAACACTAACGGACCACCCAATGTACCAGAGAATAATACGGCTTAAAATAGGCGGTGATTTAACTGAAGCTGAGCAATTTTGTTGTATCGGTAACAACAACATCGAGTATGGATCAAATAAGAGGAACATGGTAGAAAACAACACTTCCACACTGAACACGTGCATACCACCTGCGGAAAATATCGCTTTCATGCCTGAAAGAAAACATTCCCGGTATTGTGGGAAAAATTAACGAGCTAGACAGACACTGAAAGAAGAGGCATAACTACGAGGAGCGTTCAAATGAAACCGGATCTAACTGCACTAAGTGAACATACGTACGATGCGCTTGATGAGGTCAGTTCTGGTGTAAATAGCACATACCGACCGGCAAGTTTGCAAAATTTGTTTATATTACGACTCATAGTTTCCTCAACAGACCGTTTACAACATAGCGAGTGTGATACGGAATCCGTCCAGAGTCGATCAGCGACTGGTGATTCGGTTTCTAACAACTAAAGGATGTCGACCAGTTGAGATTCATCGCAGAATGCAGGCAGTGTATAGCGACAAAAGTGTGTCAAAGACAGACAACAGTGAAGAATTGGACAACGATGTTTAAAGAAGAACGTGAGTTAAAAAAGACGTTCCGAGACCAGGTCAGGCGCATATTGTTGCGTGAGAAGATGCCATCGCCAAAATTGATGCAGCAATTCGGGTGGACCGTTGCAGAGGAATTCGCTGTGAATTCAAGTCTTCCTGGATGGATCTGTTTCTTTCTTTGTCCATGGGATTTTCAGGACTCTTCTGTAGCACCGTGTCACAAAAAACACAGATCTTCGCTCTTATTGCTTTTGTAGCCGTCCATGTTTCACACCCAAAGGTTACCACAGGAAAAATGCATGTTCTTAGGATCTTTAGTTTTAGTTCTTTGTTTGTATTATGCCATAGGTTCTGCATACTCATTATCTTCTGCATTGCCATAGTCAGTCGTCTTCTTACTTCTTTTGTACAGTCCCCATTGTTGTTCAGCATTGATCCCAGATATTCAATCTGTGCAACATTTTCAATCTCTTCGCCAGCTATCTGGATTTTAGGTTGGAGTTCTGTCTTTTCAGTTGTCATTATCTTTGTTTTCTTTGTATTCAGGTAGAGATTATGGGCTTCCCTATGTGTCTGGACTGATGTAATTATTTGTTCTAGACCATTGGCGTTATTCGGGAGCAGTACTGTATCGTCGGCATATCGTATTTCCGGTATCTCCTTTCCTCCTGTTGTGAAAGGATCGAAGTCTGTAGAAATTGACTCTGCCTTTACTTTCCTGATAATGTTTTCCGCATATATTGTTGAACAGTCATGGTGAAAGAATGCAGCCCCGTCTGACCACCTTGTGTATCTCAAACCATGTATTTTCACTATATATTCTGACGGCTGCTTGTACCTTTACACATGGGGGAAGCGCATCATGTAGAGGGTTTCTATTAATTGAACCAGATGTGTTGGGAAGCCTGAATCTTTCATAATGTTCCACATTTGCTTTTTGTTTTACGCAGTCAAAAGTGTAATCTATGTATTACGGTGTAATCTATAAAACATCACCATATCCACCAACATCATCATATCAACCGACATCACCGTATCCACAAACATCATCATATCCACCAACATCATCATATCCACCAACATCATCATATCACCCAACATCATCATATCCCCCAACATCATCATATCCACTAACATCATAATATCCACTAACATCATCATATCCACCAACATCATCATATCCACCAACATCATCATATCCACCAACATCATCATATCCACCAACATCATCATATCCCCCAACATCATCATGTCCACTAACATCATAATATCCACTAACATCATCATATCCACCAACATCATCATATCCACCAACATCATCATATCCATAAACATCATCATATCCACAAACATCATCATATCCACCAACATCATCATATCCCCCAAAATCATCATATCCACAAACATCATCATATCCATCAACATCATCATATCACCAACATCATCATATCCCCCAACATCATCATATCCACTAAAATCATCATATCCCCCAACATCATCATATCCATCAAAATCATCATATCACTAACATCATCATATCCCCCAACATCATCATATCCACTAACATCATCATATCCACTAAAATCATCATATCCCCAACATCATGATATCCACTAACATCATAATATCACTAACATCATCATATCCCCCAACATCATCATATCCACTAACATCATCCTATCAACTAAAATCATCATATCCCCCAACATCATCATATCCCCCAACATCATCATATCCCCCAACATCATCATATCCCCCAACATCATCATATCCACTAAAATCATCATATCCCCCAACATCATCATATCCATCAAAATCATCATATCACTAACATCATCATATCCCCCAAAATCATCATATCCACTAACATCATCATATCCACTAAAATCATCATATCCCCAACATCATGATATCCACTAACATCATCATATCACTAACATCATTATATCCCCCAACATCATCATATACACTAACATCATCATATCCACTAAAATCATCATATCCCCCAACATCATCATATCCCCCAACATCATCATATCCCCCAACATCATCATATCCCCCAACATCATCATATCCCCCAACATGATCATATCCCCCAACATCATCATATCCACTAACATCATCATATCCCCCAACATCATCATATTCACTAACATCATCATATCCACTAAAATCATCATATCCCAAACATCATGATATCCACTAACATCATCATATCACCAACATCATCATATCTACCAACATCATCATATCCGCTAACATCATCATATCCACCAACATAATCATATCCACCAACATCACCGTTTCCACCAACATCACCGTATCCACTAACATCATAATATCCACCAACATCATCATATCACCAACATCATCATATCCACTAACATCATCATATCCCCATACTACATCATATCACCAACATCATCATATCCACCAACATCATTATATCCACTAACATCATCATATCCACCAAAATCATCATATCCACCATATCATCATATCCACCAACATCATCATATCACCAACATCATTATGTCCCCCTACATCATCATATCCACTAACATCATCATATAACTAACATCATCATATCCCCCAACATCATCATATTACCAACATCATCATATCACCAACATCATCATATCCACTAACGTCATCATATCCACTAACATCATCATATCACAAACATTAGCATATCCACTAACATCATCATATCCACTAACATCATCATATCACAAACATTAGCATATCCAATACCGCAGTCAATATACAGCAGGCGCGCAACTTACCCACTCCCGGCACGGGGAGGTAGTGACGAAAAATAACAATACGGGACTCTTTCGAGGCCCCGTAATTGGAATGAGTACACTTTAAACCCTTTAACGAGGATCTATTGGAGGGCAAGTCTGGTGCCAGCAGCCGCGGTAATTCCAGCTCCAATAGCGTATATTAAAGTTGTTGCAGTTAAAAAGCTCGTAGTTGGATCTCAGGCGCAGGCGGGCGGTCCGGCTCGCGCCGGTTCACTGCCCGTTATCTCCTGCCCTACCGTCTGCCGGCTCTCTCCCACGGGTGCTCTTCGCTGAGCGTCCTGGGTGGCCGGCGCGTTTACTTTGAAAAAATTAGAGTGTTCAAAGCAGGCCTCGGCTGCCTGAATAATGGTGCATGGAATAATGGAATAGGACCTCGGTTCTATTTTGTTGGTTTTCGGAACTGGAGGTAATGATTAACAGGGACAAACGGGGGCATTCGTATTGCGGCGTTAGAGGTGAAATTCTTGGATCGCCGCAAGACGAGCTACTGCGAAAGCATTTGTCAAGAATGTTTTCATTAATCAAGAACGAAAGTCAGAGGCGCGAAGACGATCAGATACCGTCGTAGTTCTGACCATAAACGATGCCGACTAGCGATCCGCAGGAGTTGCTTCGATGACTCTGCGGGCAGCTTCCGGGAAACCAAAGTGTTTGGGTTCCGGGGGAAGTATGGTTGCAAAGCTGAAACTTAAAGGAATTGACGGAAGGGCACCACCAGGAGTGGAGCCTGCGGCTTAATTTGACTCAACACGGCCAACACTGAAATGATTGACATGCCGAGACCACTCTCCTGGGGTCTAATATGGAACTGGTGCTGGACTTAGACCCCCAGAAATCTGGGGTTTCTCCCTGTCGCCCGGTATTGTCTGCATCCAGTGTTTGATAAAGGAATTGACGGAAGAGCACTATCAGGAGTGGAGCCTGAGACCTAAGTTAACTTAACACGCCAATACTGCAGAATGACTATCAAAAAGTACACCTTCGTGGGGTCTAATAGAGAACACATGCTGGAATTAGACCCTCGAAAATTTTGGGGCTACCCTCTAAGAAACTTGATTGTCTCGCTTAGGGAATTGACGGAAGGGCACCACCAGGTGTGGAACCTGCGGCTTAATTTGACTGAACACGCCAATACTGTAGAACAACTGACAAATCGAGAGCACTGTCGTTTGGGTCTAATAATGAACGTACGCTGGTATTAGACTCACGGGTCAGCTCTCAAACACCCAAATGAAAGAACGCTACGGAAATCGTGTTTAACTCCACAGAAACCGCAGATTTCAAATACCTGGTCATTGACAAACAAAAGCCCTCAATAAATTCGTCTGACCAAATAGTGAACGGGTGCTGGAAATAGATCATCTGAAGACAGGTCAGTTTTACCCTACAAATGACAGGGCGCTGCTACGGAAAACCAGCTCAAATCGAGAGGAGCCGAAGACACTTTGGTTCACGTACCAGGCTGATAAGCCAAGGGCGCGAGGCTACCATGTGGGGGATTACGGCCGAACCCTTGTAAGCCGCAATCCCGCCCAAAATCTCAGCACCACTGCAATGGGAGGCTCCTACACGCTCGGGACCTGGGGCTAGCGCCCCAGCCCTATCAGGTAGAGCCACAGTAAGAGGTCCTTGCCGCCCGCCAATCAAAGCGGGCGGACAACTGCTTGATACTCACCCTATACGGCGATGGGGTGCGAAAAACACCAACCAAAGACTTAGTACCTGGTCGAGGTGTCGAAAACAGTAGAGCAGCCACCTCACTGTGAGCTGTCAAGACTCAACCACTGACCATGAGAGCTGTCCGCACACCAGGCGAACAACATCTCTGTGACATTACCAGGCTTGTCCTCTGGCTGAATGCACTCCGGCTACGATATCTACCTCTGTACGTTATCAGCCATATAACTATCGTACTGGACGCAGAAGAGATGCAGACCAGCGGACATTGCACACCTGCCCCACTGTGTCAACACCCTAGGTGGCGGGGAATGCTAGGCGTACCATCCCTGCATAGAAGCCAAGAAAATAAAGGGAAAAAGAGATACCCCACTCGCATGCAAATGCTACGTTCCTGGCAGGACGTGACGATCCTGGGATACAGACACACTGGACTGCCTCTCTTCCGGGTAAACCAGTCCATCTCATATATCACATATCATCATTGCACCCTATAGACACGAGTAGTGAAGACTCGATAGTCTGGTAAGACAACTTCCATAAGAGAGAAAACTCTGATCGTAAACAACTGCTGCCTTGCAGATAGGCTGGGGACAGCCAAAGGCTAAGGAGGGCATCCCTACAGAAACGCCTGTTGAAATCGGATGCACGGGGCCGCAAGCCTATCAAAACAGTGCAACGTAAATCACAGTATGATGGCAGTACAACCTATTCGAAAAACGTATGGCGCTCATCCTGAGGAGTCCCGCCAGGCAGCGATAGCGCCGGGCCTCACGCCTCGAAGGGGCCCACCCTTGACTACTGGTGGTCACCCACCCATGTGTCGTGGAGTCAAGGCACATGGCTATGGGGCAACGTCTATTGGCCAAAACCTCAAGACCCTCAAAATACTACAGTGGAATGCGGAGGGAGTCATTAACAAAAAACTTTCCCTAACACACCACCTGCATGAAGGTAAGATTGACGTGGCATGTATCCAGGAAACGCACCTCAACAATAACCATAAATTCTCAATCAGAGGATACCAGACCTTCCGTCTAGATAGAGAAGGCCACAAAGGAGGGGTCCTGATACTGACCAGAAACAGCATACCGAGTAGCTGGGTACCTGTCAATCACACCGGACAAGCAGAAATTGTAGGAGTTGACATAATGGCTCAAGAGACGAAGCTCCGCATTTTCAATCTGTACGGACCACCAAACAGAGACCTATCGCTCTCGAGTATGGAGGTCAGAGACTCCAACTGCATAGTAGTTGGAGATTTCAACAGCCACTCGGAGAGATGGGGATACTCTGACACAGACAGCAGAGGTGACGAAGTGGAAGATTGGGAGATAGATGCAAATCTCTCCCTAATCAATAGGCCGGAGGATAGCCCTAGCTTCTATTCAAGAACATGGCATACCACCTCGACTCCAGATTTGGCCTTCTCCACACAGGACATACACTATAAAATAGACCGCCAGGTGCTAAACCAACTGGCAGGTAGCGACCACAGGCCGATCAGGCTAACCATTGACATGGAAGTAGGCCCACAGGAAACAAAACCGCTCCCACGTTGGAATTACAAACGAGCCGACTGGGACAGATTTGCAATCCTGACAGATGGGCTGTGTGAAACCATCAACACACGAAACACCAAAATGAAGCCCATGGTAGAGAGCCTAAGCAAGGCAATAATGCAAGCCGCCACTGAAACCATCCCAAGAGGAGATAGGAAAAACTATAAGCCCTACTGGAATGATGAGTTACAGAAAGTGGAAGATGCAGTAACAAATGCTAGGAACATGGCAGAACGAGAAAAATCCATGGAGGCAAACATCGCCCTCAAAGCCGCCACGGCGAAGTACAAACACACTCTCAAGCAAACAGCAAGAGAAAGCTGGAAAAATAAAACGGAAAGTCTAAACCTGGACAAAGAAGGGAACAAGCTATGGAAGCTAGTCAGAGCCATGAATGACGAAACCCCGTCAAATAAACAAATTACTATTAAGCAGGGCGAGAACTTGATCACAGGTAAGAAAGCCGCAAACGCCTTTGTCGATCACTATGCCAGAGCAAACCACATCGAGGTCCCTGCAGATAAGCATACATACATTAGCGAAGAGCTAAAGGGACACGAAAACATAAATACGGCTCCGGAAGAGCACATGATGGCCAAACTAACAATGCGCGAAATGGAAGAGGCTATGAGAACACTAAAGAAAAGGAAATCTCCCGGAAAAGACGGGATAACAAACGAAATGCTGATGGGGCTGGGCCAAACAGCGAAGAAGAAACTACTATCAGTCCTGAACCAAAGCTGGAAAAGGGGTATTGTACCCCAGGCATGGAAAGATGCAATACTGGTACCATTACCAAAAACAGGAAAGGACAAAACAGATCCAAATGGATACAGGCCCATAAGCCTACTGAGCTGTGTCGGCAAGCTGATGGAACGGATGATAAACACCAGACTGATGTGGCATCTGGAAGAAAAACGAATACTAATTCCACAGCAAGCCGGCTTTAGACAGCACAGATCCACTGAGGACCAGGTCATCCTCATAGCCCAGGAGATAGAAGATGCCTACCAGGCACAGAAACACACAGTAGCTGTTTGGGTGGATCTGGAAAAGGCATTTGACAAAGTCTGGAAGGATGGACTTAGAGTCAAGCTAAGAAGAAGTGATGTCTGTGGGAAGATGTACAAGTGGATCAACCACTACCTCAAACAAAGAACGGCCAGAGTCCAAGTACAAGGGCAGATGAGCAAAAAGGTGACACTCGAGCAGGGAGTACCCCAAGGGGGAGTACTGTCACCCACACTCTTCCTGGTATATATAAACGATATTACAGAGAATATACCAAGAAGAGTCCATAGCTCAATGTTTGCAGACGATCTGGCTATGTGGACCTCTGAAAAGAATCTCACCATAGCAAGAAATCGGATGCAGACGGCCCTAACATCGCTGGAAGAGTGGGCGAACTCATGGCTGGTCAAAATAAACGAGGAGAAAACCACGTGCACAATATTCTCGCTCTCATTAAAACCCCAAAGTACCAAATTAAGCCTAAATGGCAAAATCCTGCAGCCAAACGACAACCCAACCTATCTGGGAGTCACATTTGATCGGCGCATGACATGGAAAAGTCAGATTGAGAGAAACCGAATGAAAGCCAGAGAAAGAATGGCGATCATGAGGAAACTTGCTGGCACAAGCTGGGGAGCAGACGAAGGCATACTAAAGAAACTGTACACTGGAAGAGTGAGACCAGTTCTCGAGTATGGCATTGCGGCATGGACAACAGCAGCGAAGGCGAACTTCGATAAAGTTAACAAACTTCAAAACCAAGCCATGAGAATTATAACAGGTGGCATGAAGTCAACGCCAATTGTAGAACTTGAAAAGATTACAAAACTGCAATCCATGACCGATAGAAGAGACTGCAGAGCCCAGCTGCAGTCAGAGAAACTCCGAAGACTGACGGACCATCCAATGTACCAGAGACTAAACAATTTGGGAAATGGGAAACTAAAGCGGAGAAACTTTGCAGAAATAGCCAAAGCAAAGATGCACGAAGATCCCATAAACGCACTAACAACACCAAAACCCATCACTACTGTACGAAAACCTACTTGGAGGCAGGATATATTTCCAGAGGTGGTAGAAAATATACCAGGTATTGCAAACAAAAACTGCCAGACTGAAAAAGAAAGGAGAGACACTACCCTAAGCTTCATAACGAAAAGCTAGCCAAGCATGGACTGGACCCATGCATACACCGACGGTTCTGTAACAAACACTACACAGAACGGAGGGGCAGGAGCATTCCTGAACCTACCAAATGGCAGAAAAATAACACTGTCGTTCGCTACTGGTAAGTACACAAGCAATTTCAGAGCGGAGGCAGAGGCACTGAGGGCGGCAGTGGAAGAAATGGTAACACACAGTGAAAATGAGAGCCATATAGTCCTGCTGACAGATGCTCTCGCCGTAGTCACAGCGCTAAAAAGCCAGAAAAACACTGAGCTTAATGACTTAAGAGCAGCACTCTGCAAACTGTGCCAGCAGTCCGCACCAAAAAGGGTAGTGGTACAATGGGTTCCGTCACACTGCAACATCCAAGGCAACGAGGAGGCAGACAGACTGGCAAAAGAAGGTGCAAGGCTACCACAAACAGATACCAGTATGACGTACGAAGAGTCAAAACGGCTTATCAAAGCCAGGTACATGACCAAATGGGAAACCGAACATACTGGTTACACCAAAAACGATGCCTATTACCAGTTGAACCGAAGAGAGCAGGTCGTTGTCTTCAGACTTCGCACTGGCCACAACAGACTGAGGTACCACCTATTCAACAAATTGAAGATAGGGTGTACCGACGAATGCCCGTGCGGTACTGGTAAAATGACCACTGAACATCTGCTGCAGAACTGCCCGACATACGAGGATCAGAGAGAGCAGATGTAGCCATTGCCAGTGGAACTGCAAGACAAGCTCTATGGTAGTGGCGAGAGTCTCAGGATGACCGCCGCTTTTTTCGAAAAAATAATGGTTACTGTCTGACTGTGTACGAAGAAGAAGAAGAAGAAGACCAGTTGAGATTCATCGCAGAATGCAGGCAGTGTATGGCGACAAAAGTGTGTCAAAGACAGACAACAGTGAAGAATTGGACAACGATGTTTAAAGAAGAACGTGAGTTAAAAAAGACGTTCCGAGACCAGGTCAGGCGCATATTGTTGCGTGAGAAGATGCCATCGCCAAAATTGATGCAGCAATTCGGGTGGACCGTTGCAGAGGAATTCGCTGTGAATTCAAGTCTTCCTGGATGGATCTGCTTCTTTCTTTGTCCATGGGATTTTCAGGACTCTTCTGTAGCACCGTGTCACAAAAAACACAGATCTTCGCTCTTATTGCTTTTGTAGCCGTCCATGTTTCACACCCAAAGGTTACCACAGGAAAAATGCATGTTCTTAGGATCTTTAGTTTTAGTTCTTTGTTTGTATTATGCCATAGGTTCTGCATACTCATTATCTTCTGCATTGCCATAGTCAGTCGTCTTCTTACTTCTTTTGTACAGTCCCCATTGTTGTTCAGCATTGATCCCAGATATTCAATCTGTGCAACATTTTCAATCTCTTCGCCAGCTATCTGGATTTTAGGTTGGAGTTCTGTCTTTTCAGTTGTCATTATCTTTGTTTTCTTTGTATTCAGGTAGAGATTATGGGCTTCCCTATGTGTCTGGACTGATGTAATTATTTGTTCTAGACCATTGGCGTTATTCGGGAGCAGTACTGTATCGTCGGCATATCGTATTTCCGGTATCTCCTTTCCTCCTGTTGTGAAAGGATCGAAGTCTGTAGAAATTGACTCTGCCTTTACTTTCCTGATAATGTTTTCCGCATATATTGTTGAACAGTCATGGTGAAAGAATGCAGCCCCGTCTGACCACCTTGTGTATCTCAAACCATGTATTTTCACTATATATTCTGACGGCTGCTTGTACCTTTACACATGGGGGGAGCGCATCATGTAGAGGGTTTCTGTTAATTGAACCAGATGTGTTGGGAAGCCTGAATCTTTCATAATGTTCCACATTTGCTTTTTGTTTTACGCAGTCAAAAGTGTAATCTATGTATTACGGTGTAATCTATAAAACATCACCATATCCACCAACATCATCATATCAACCGACATCACCGTATCCACAAACATCATCATATCCACCAACATCATCATATCCACCAACATCATCATATCACCCAGCATCATCATATCCCCCAACATCATCATATCCACTAACATCATAATATCCACTAACATCATCATATCCACCAACATCATCATATCCACCAACATCATCATATCCACCAACATCATCATATCCACCAACATCATCATATCCCCCAACATCATCATATCCACTAACATCATAATATCCACTAACATCATCATATCCACCAACATCATCATATCCACCAACATCATCATATCCACCAACATTATCATATCCACAAACATCATCATATCCACCAACATCATCATATACACCAACATCATCATATCCCCCAACATCATCATATCCACAAACATCATCATATCCATCAACATCATCATATCACCAACATCATCATATCCCCCAACATCATCATATCCACTAAAATCATCATATCCCCCAACATCATCATATCCATCAAAATCATCATATCACTAACATCATCATATCCCCCAACATCATCATATCCACTAACATCATCATATCCACTAAAATCATCATATCCCCAACATCATGATATCCACTAACATCATCATATCACTAACATCATCATATCCCCCAACATCATCATATCCACTAACATCATCATATCCACTAAAATCATCATATCCCCCAACATCATCATATCCCCCAACATCATCATATCCCCCAACATCATCATATCCCCCAACATCATCATATCCACTAAAATCATATCCCCCAACATCATCATATCCATCAAAATCATCATATCACTAACATCATCATATCCCCCAAAATCATCATATACACTAACATCATCATATCCACTAAAATCATCATATCCCCCAACATCATCATATCCCCCAACATCATCATATCCCCCAACATCATCATATCCCCCAACATCATCATATCCCCCAACATCATCATATCCACCAACATCACCGTATCCACCAACATCATAATATCCACCAACATCATCATATCACCAACATCATCATATCCACTAACATTATCATATCCCCATACTACATCATATCACCAACATCATCATATCCACCAACATCATTATATCCACTAACATCATCATATCCACCAACATCATCATATCCACCAACATCATCATATCCCCCAACATCATCATATTACCAACATCATCATATCACCAACATCATCATATCACTAACATCATCATATCACCAACATCATCATATCCACTAACGTCATCATATCCACTAACATCATCATATCACAAACATTAGCATATCCACTAACATCATCATATCCACTAACATCATCATATCACAAACATTAGCATATCCAATACCGCAGTCAATATATCTCCACCGTCATTACCACCATCAATTCAACCATGATCGTCGCCATTAAAAAAAACCTCCTCTTTTCCAAACATCACTTTCTCTACCATCATATCCACCGCCTTCATCAATCTGTCCAAATGAAATGATGTTAATTCCCGGTGGAGCATACATCGTCAACAACCACACACCAACCCATCCCATGCTTTTCTACTTACACCTATTAAAGTTGTTAATGCTAATGGTTTTCGCACAAGTCACATTCCTAACCATTCGAAGTAGCCTCTTAAGACCTATCCTGACAGGTTACAGTGGAATTATTATATGCTTCCCTTTCAGGCCACAGTCACATATTGTTATTAGTATCACTTCATTTCTAACAAAGAGGAGACTAGTCTGTTCGGACAAAACATGATGATCGGACTTGTTCGTCAGGGTCAGATAAAATATACTGGTCAACTGCCACCTCATTTCTACGGGAACGGCCTATTTTTATAGCAGCCTGACTAGGGAGGTAGAGTGGTGTCCAGGTAAGATGTCAGCCTCGGTTGCTTGAGGTTGCGTATTCAAATCACGGTTATGCCGTGAACTTTCTGGTATTTCCCCGGATCTGTAGTTAGTAGTGTTAGATCTCTGGTTAGTAGAGTAAGATCTCTGGTTAGCAGAGTTAGATCTCTGGTTAGTAGAGTTGGATCTCTGGTTAGTAGAGTTAGATCTATGGTTAGTAGAGTTAGATCTCTGGTTAGTAGAGTTAGATCTCTGGTGAGTAGAGTTAGATCTCGGGTTAGTAGAGTTAGATCTCTGGTTAGTTGAGTTAGATCTCTGGTTAGTAGAGTTAGATCTCTGGTTAGTCGAGTTAGATCTCTGGTTAGTAGTGTTAGATCTCTGGTTAGTAGAGTTAGATCTCTGGTTAGTAGAGTTAGATCTCTGGTTAGTAGAGTTAGATTTCTGGTTAGTAGAGTTAGATCTCTGGCTAGTAGAGTTAGATCTCTGGTTAGTAGAGTTAGATCTCTGGTTAGTAGAGTTAGATCTCTGGTTAGTAGAGTTAGATCTCTGGTTAGAAGAGTTAGATCTCTGGTTAGTAGAGTTAGATCTCTGGCTAGTCTCTCCTGGGAACACCGATGACCTTCATCAAACACTTCACTTCTCAGGTCAAAATTCTGCTCTCACGCGCCCGAGAGAAGGGCCATGTTTGGCACTGGTAGCCCTCAGTCGGCAGAAATATACTGTTTATCAGCTTTTGCTTAGTTGCCAAACTAATGCTCGGGGTGCCTAAGCAGTGGTGACAGCTGATAATTTACTTCAGGTGCTTTATGCTCTGACACCTAGTCTCAATTTCCCTGTCGATTCTACCGATTGCCGAAATAATAGTTCTCAAATACTTGAACTGATGTTGTTGAAGAGCAATATCATTTTCACTTATCTGGAGTGGTTGAGGTGTTCAACTGATCCTCATAGTTTTTGTTTTCTTCTCGTTAATTTGCGTATTGTATTTCGCACAGGCAGTCGCAAGTGTGTTTATGTGTTTTTGGAGTGTTTTTTTTCTCATCGTTGTACAATGAACAATGGCCATCTGGAAAGAGTAACACGTGTACTGAGTTCGGTTCTGCTTCAGTTGTCTCAGTTTGATTGCTCTCTAACGCGATGTTGTCCATGTAGACGTTAAGCAGTATAGAGGAAAGCACACACCACTGTCCCTCGCCGTAAGTGATTTCAAAAGTGTATGTGATACCATTAGTCATTCTGGTGATATTTATACTCGAACGATTACAGATTCCAGACACATGATTTTATCGTTATCCTGTTCCGACGTTCGCCTGGGAGAAGGGCAACTTAGATTTATAAACCCTTAAGTGCCAGGGAGTGCTGGCTAGTCCTGTAACGATGAGAGCCTCATCGGATATCTCGAGTAACTAGCATCTGCGTGCAACGATTCCACTGCCTTGTGGAAGCCTCTGGAGAGGGTAGGGCTACGGGAGTAAACCCATACCAAAATTCCGGAGTGGTAGCACTTAAGGCGGAAGGTTTCACAATTGCGAACTCATTCAGACATCTCCTGCAGCTGAACTGGTTCCAAATTGTCATACTTTGCATTCCTTTTGATTACACCAGTGAAGCCGAGAGGGTGATCCTGCAGTTTTGACATCCCAGGGTATCCCCCAGGGTATCCCTTTCCAGTGTCCAGCTCTTGCGCACTGGAAAGGCTACTCACATGGTCTACAGAGACTGAGACGCCTATACATTTTAGCCAGCATCATTCATTGCTGCCATAATTATCAGCACTTTCGTTACACTCATCCATCTTACACCATTAACATGGACAGAAATCTTAAAACGCCCTTGTCTACGATGCATGGGAACCAGATAATTTGCATCTATGTTACTCAACCCAAGTCTGACGTCACGCAGTAACAATGCGGCAGGTCTCAAGGAAAGAGAAACAAGGGTAGAGATTATGTAATCATCAAGGCAGTGTTCTGGAAACAGCTGCTTAGTTATTGTGCAGGTGGGGGGGGGGGGGGGGGGTCTTAACTTTGATATGCGAATATAGCGGAGAGAAAGGTACGGGTGTGCAGACAGAGACAGAGCACATGCCTCATAAGGTAAAAATAATTGGATATAAACAAACAAAAAAACTACAGCTACAATGAATTAAAGGTTTAAGTAGCTGTACTATCTGGTTATGAGTTATCCCCATTGTAAGCAGAAGAGGGTCTCTGATTCATTTTTACTTATTTGTCGTTAGAGGCGAACGAATAGGGTTTTGCATGCGGATGGCATCCTCATCATGTAAAAATGTTTGCTACGAAACAGCACTGCAAATGATTCTGATCATTATTTCTTGAAAGCTTGTTAGGGTTGATGTTGTTGTTGTGTTGATGTTGTTGAATTTGTTTTTGTTGTTGCTGAAGGCTCAGGTTGAGTAAGTTAACTCTTGCTTGCGCCCTGAAAGGGAGTTAGGTGGCATGTTGCAGGAGCTTTTCTCACATCACGAACGTTCTGATGAAGGTGGACCTGGGTCCTCTAAGCTGTTGTGATATGCTTGGCTTTATCTGTGTGTTGCTCAATACTGCGGGGATAACGTTTTTCCCCACCTCGTTAGTCAGACTGTCATGAAACGGCCTGTTTTCTGTGAGACCTGCACAGATGTGGGTTTGGGTCTTGATCAGTATGTTTCACCTGAACTTGACCGACATAGTCTGATCAGTTTGTTTCAGCTGAACTTGACTAGCATAGTTTGGTCAGTATGTTTCACCTGAATCTGATCAGTTTGTTTCACCTCAACTTTTTAGTCAACACAGTCTGATTAGAATGTTTTACTTCATTCTGACTAACATAGTCTGATCAGTATGTTTTACTTCATTCGGACTAACATAGTCTGATCAGTATGTTTTACTTGATTTTGACTAACATAGTCTGATCAGGATGTTTTACTTCATTCGGACTAACATAGTCTGATCAGTATGTTTTACTTGATTTTGACTAACATAGTCTGATCAGGATGTTTTACTTGATTTTGACTAACATAGTCTGATCAGTATGTTTTACTTGATTTTGACTAACATAGTCTGATCAGTATGTTTTTCTTGATTCTGACTAACATAGTCTGACCAGTATGTTTTACTTGATTTTGACTAACATAGTCTGATCAGGATGTTTTACTTGATTTTGACTAACATAGTCTGATCAGTATGTTTTTCTTGATTCTGACTAACATAGTCTGATCAGTATGTTTTACTTGATTTTGACTAACATAGTCTGATCAGTATGTTTCAGCTGACCGGACATTAGTCTTCTTTTCCCGCCATTTTTGTTAATGTGTGTAATTTATTTATACATCGCGCGTCAAATAGACCTCCATCTGCATATCGTTTCAGCAATTCATATTCCGAATGCTTTCAAAGTATTTGTGTTGCTGTCTGCTTGTTGGGTGGAGTGTTTATTTGCTCCGCTTTTGCTTCTACTTTTGCAAGTCTATCTGTTTTCTTGTTGCCCAATATGGTCTTGAGGTAATGTGTTCGCCTCGAGTGCCAGATGTTGCAGGTTCGAATCACTGTGGAGACGACATTTTTCATGTGGATCTTCTGATGAAAATTCCCCTGATCTCTGGGTAGTGAGATCGGACTCCCGCGTTCAGTGTCGAGCACATTAAAAATACATTGCCAGTTGCAAATTGAAAAGAGTGGCTTAACGGCCACTACTCAGACCAAATTCGAAATTTCTAGCTGACAATCTGACCAAGTTTTTTCACCCTCCCCCAGGTAGTATGTTACGTGCAGCTATAGATGGCATCTACCTGGCTGCGGGTCTACTTAATTCTAGTGTTAAGTCTATTAAACCACCTTCAAAGAAAATGTCTGTATACAGACTCTGTAGAATCTTCAAAAACCGGTATAAAGATGTTAAGTTAATGCGATGGAGACCTAGATGTGTATTGTTTACATCTAGACAAATGTTTCAATCAACGTAATAATTATTTCGTTGTTAGTTTATGGAACAATAAATACACGAGAGATGCCACGGTACTGAGCCTGATAATGAACTTAATGGTAATGACTTCCAACTCAAAACCGCGTATTGTATGATTAGCATATATCGTGTCTATATTTTTGTTGCAATTTGTTAGTTATTTCGATTTGTTTTTTGTTCCTGTCAAGACCTTGTGGTCGTCGTAACGTTTGTTTGTTATTCTTGTGCGGTCACTGAACCACTCCCTATACATGTTTTTATCGAGTGTTGTCAGTTGAAAGGTATGTTGTCAGTGCCTTTAATGTGGTGATCTAGAATAAGTGAAGTTTCTTTTTCTTTGGTGGTGAGTTTAACATTTCAATTTCTCACCTGTCCGATACAGTAAGCCTATTAACATTTTACATTTTGGTAGACTTGAGCATGTTGATGCCGTGGACCCAACCAAATACAGGTGCAGCGAGGAGCTGACTCTAACCACATACACTGACATTTGAAACCTAGATATTTGAAAGGGAGATGAACATAACATGATCGGCTGATTAGAGTAGTGGTACAGCTCTCGCTTTTCACGAACATAATACAGGGAATCAACTCTCGTTACCGACCCGCTCCATTCAACCACGCTGTAAATAGGTACCTGACACGCTAGTCCCAACAAATTGCGCGGTTTCTAAACCTAGACTATTCTGTAACGTGATCGAAACTGTAATGAATCCTTCTACATACGCAACCGGAGGAGAATTACACGCTCTGGTAATGGCTGGTGTCCACTAGATCTTTATAGACGAGAAGGCAACACAATGACATACATTTGTTAGCAATTATTTTAGAACAAATAAGATGCTGCTGCAGTGGGGGTGGATTCAACATCATCATTAAGTGCTCTGCAGGTTGGCGTTTCGATCATGGGCCTCCACTTCGTCGTATAACGTGTGACGTTTATCAGTTCCAGCGTTGTTCACATCCCATGCCATGCCTTCAAGCTGTGCAATATTTTATCTCTTTGTCTCCCTCTGTCCCCCATCCTTGAATTTTTGCCCGTTGTCACCATAGGTTCAAACCCTCATCTTTTTAAGATATGCCCAAAAAAGGATTTCTGTCTTGTCTTTATTTTTTTTGTCAAAAGCTGTCTTTGTTCATTTGCCTCTTCAAGAACCACGCTATTAGCTTTCTTTGCAGTTCACGGAATTTTTAGCATCCTTCTGCCTCCAATTATCCCTGGACTTGTTTGTTGATTATCCATGACTCGATCTGCCGCATTCCAGTACTGATTCCCCGTAGCATTGAAAAACTCCCTTAGTTAATTACAGTCAAAGGGTTCTGTTGCACGCGTTTCCACTTGAACTCTGGAAGGCTAATTATGCCTTGACTATTATGTGCTTTATCTCAGAAGGGCATCTCCTATCAGAACTGATGTGGGTGCCCAAATACTGAAATACGTGTGCGTGTTTTAGTTCCGTCTTAACTTAGCTTAACTTAGCTTAAGTTAGTTTAGTTTAACGTAGCTTAACTTAACTTAGCTTAACTTAACTTAACTTAACTTAGCTTAGCCTAGCCTAGCCTAGCCTAGCCTGACCTGACCTGACCTGGCCTGGCCTGGCCTGGCCTGGCTTGGCTTGACTTGATTTGACTAGACTTGACTTATCTTAACTTAACTTAACGTCTTTATGCTGATTTATAAAACTATGTAGAGTTTGTATACAGCCAGTTTCTTTCGACAAAGCTAAAAAAAAACGAAACATTAAGAAGGCGTGTGCAAACGGATGCAAAACTAGGAATGTTAAGTCTTAATTGAGGAAAAATACGATGGAGTCAACACATTTATAAAGAAGAGCACCATGAGCGACAATAATAAATATATTGATGAGATTGCGAAAGAGACGGAAAATGGAAATAACAAAGACATGCACACCAGCACAAAGAAACTAACAGACAAATATAAGCATGTAAATGACTGTATCAAAGATAAGTCAGGACAGTTGATTAACACCAATGAGCAAACAGAGAGATGGGCTGAACATTTTTTGAACAATTTTTTTCAAACCTCCAGACTCCCCACGATTCTCCTGACTGCATGCAAATTACGAGAGGTAAACCGTAGAATAAATTAAGAATGCCATTAGGCTTCCGACAGACTACAAAGCGACCGGTCCAGATAACATCTCTGCGGAATTAGCGACCGGTCCAGATAACATCTCTGCGGAATTGATCAAAGTGGACATTGAAACTTCAAGAACGATGCTTTACAATCTACTTGGTACAATCTGGGTGAGGAAATACATACCGGAAGACTAGAATGAAGGATATGCAATAAAGTAGCAGAAGACGAGAGATTTACGGCAGTGTACCAATTATAGAGGAATAACGTTTTTATTGGTACCAGGGATTCTGTGGCGAAGTGGTTAAGCCGTCGGTCTCGCGATCAGGTGGTGTGGGTTCGACTCCGGACTCCGCCGTCTTTTTCACGGGTGATTCATGCGGAGTCCCCTGCATCTCGTAGTCGCCACCTAGTCGTCTTGTCCTTGACTTGCCACTGAGGTCTGACGGTTCGAGACGAGAGAGTGAGGATAAAAAGTAGGGCAGTTAATCCTTACTGAAAATGGCGCTAGCAAAATTAATTATGTCATCATCGTCTACGATGGACGGCGGCCTTTGCCTTTGCCATTTTCGTACACGGGATAATTTTGAACAGGTTCATTCTAGAAAGATTTACAAAAGGCCGCTGATGACCAGTTGAGGGCTAGGCAGGCCGGCTTTCGAGATGTCGAGTGAAGGAACAAGATGTCGAGTGCTACATGATGGTCAGCCGCATGAACCCTTAGAACGGGGGCTAGGCAGGGCTGCCTACCATTACTCTTCATGTTGATCATTGGCTGGATTATGAAGTCGACATTATCGTCAAGCGATAAAGACATTGATCGGACAACGTGTCGATTTAAAAACAGTGTCCATGATTTGGCTCTTTTGTCCCTTACCCACAGCCAGATGCAAAATAAGATACGTATGCTCGAAGAGAGGTTACTACAAGTGGGGCTAAAATACACAGATACAAAACACAAGTTTAGAAAATAAATACAATTAACTATGATACAAATTGGTTGGAAGTCACCAACCTTCAGAATGTGGAGTTTTTCATATACTTTGGCAGCAATATAGACATATTAATAGGTACATAAAACGAATTTCAGTTGAGAATACATAGGGTGAGAAGAGTTTTCATTGCATTGAGGACTTTGTGGAAGTCAGAAAAAAATACGAGCCTAACAAATAAAAATCTTCAGCTATTGTATTATCTGACACTGAAACAGGGAAGACAACACAGGTACTTATGAAAAAGGTACAGACTTTCGTAAATGGTTGACTGTACAAAATACATGGGTGGAAATGGTACGACAAGATCACCAACCTTGAACTGATGTGAAAAATGGGACAGGTGAAAAATGGAGCAAGAAATACGGAGGAGGCGATGGCGATGGAAATGTCACGCATCATGGAAACTAGTGGATAATATTACCGAACATGCTCTGTTTTGGAATCCACAAGGCAAGAGAAGTAGAGAACGACCGAGATACTCATTGAAAAAAAATGGATGCCAATGTAAAAGCAGCAGGCATGACGTGGTCGTAATAGACTAATATGGCTCATGGTGGGAAGACTAGGCCAGTATCTGTTGATGACCTATGCTCCACAAAGAGCTGACAGCTTCTTGATTGATTGATTTGTGATCTACACATAGCTATGCCATCCAATCTATTCTTGAATGTATTAATTGACTCTGCCTCCACTATTTCATGTGACAATGCTATCCAAGCATTCACCACTCTCTGACTAAAAAACAAAACATTTCATAATATCTGATCTGGACCTTTCTTTAATGCATTTATGACTGTATCCTTTGATTCTTGTAGGCGGCTGTATTCTGGAAAAAAACACGTATTAAAGTTCAATTTATCCTTACCGTTGACTATTTTATAAATTTGTATAAAATCTCCTCGAATTCTTCTCTTTTACAGACACAATTGGCCGGTTTTTATGTCTTTCCTCATAACTTCAACTCCTAAATCCCACAAATAGTTTATGTTCACCATTATATAACATTTTGAACATTTCGGCTGTGGATTAAAATAAAATATACAAAAACATGTAAACGTTCAGGCCAGATACCTCGCTAAAACGAACACAAGAACGAACCTACGTAACGTATTCCATACGTTTAATTTAAAATCCTTTTTATGTATTCATATCTGCGAGGCGTGTTCAAATGAAACCGGACCTATCTGCAACAAGTGACCATATGTATGATGCGCGTGATAAGGTCAGTTTTTGCGTAAACAGCACATTCCAACCGACAAGTTTGCAAAATTTCTTCGTCCTCCAACTCATAGTTTCCTCAACCGTTGAAAACATGGCGAGTGTGATACGGGACCTGTCCAGAATTGATCATCGAGTGGGGATTGGGTTTCTAACAGCTGAAGGATTACGACCAGTTGACATGTATCGCAGAATGCAGGCCGTATATGGGGACAAAAGTGTGTCGAAGACAACAGTGAAGAACTGGGCAACGATGTTTAAAGAAGGACTGGTTGTAAGGTTGTCTGAGCATATTTCTCAATTTGGCTTGACACTATCTCCTGGCTAATCAGCCCTAAGACTGGTTCTAAGGTTGTCTGAGCATATTTCTAAATTTGTCTTGACACTATCTCCTGGCTAATCCGCCCCAAGACTGGTTGTAAGGTTGTCTGAGCATATTTCTCAATTTGGCTTAACACTATCTTCTGGTTGATAAGTTCTCAGACTGGTTGTAAGTTTGTCTGAACATATTTCTCAATTTGGCTTGACACTATCTCCTGGTTGATCAGCCCTAAGATTAGTTGTAAGGTTGTCTGATCATATCTCTTAATTTTACCTGTACTCCTGGCTGATCAGCCCTAAGACTGGTTGTAATGTTCTTTAGGCATGTCGGAGCACAGGTACCTTATCTACAAATAGGGAAGTAGAAGGCAGCGAGGAATGGAATTGGTCCCTCTACCTCATACGTTGTGGCTTAGTATACTGAAGTCCCTAACAGCTTCATTACTCGACAGTAGTGTAACTCTTCTAAAGTATCTAACGACTTTATTCCCAGACCAGAAAGTAGTACAACATATATTGGACAGACCTTGACTTAGTATACTTAAGTCTCTAACGACTTCATTCCCAGACCAGACAATAGTGCAACTTTTATGGGTCAACACTTGACTTTAATTTATCTATGAAGCTTCCGTTTAGTGTAGGTGTAGAGCACTCCATTGTGATGGCGATGGTTCGGATCTAAACTATCGTTACCGGCACATAGCGGTCGACCGAGCTGTAAAAAGAAAGCTGGTTACTTTTAGCGAAGGACAGGCATCGAGAAATGGAACTGGTCACCGCACTTCATAAATAAGATTTGGCCTCGTATTATAAGTCTCTAACACTCTATCCCTACATCAACGTCTGCTACAGGACTACCATTATCATTAACCTACTCTAGCTGTAATAGCTAACTTCGAAGGATTGTGTATGGGAGCAGCAACGTTCTCATCTAAATGGAAGTGTGGCAATATCTACTATGACAATAATACGTAGATGCTGTTTTGACACTGCGGTTTTACAGGACGAAGAAATCGATTCGCAAAGAATCTCCAAGAGAGTTCAATAAGACTGTTGAAAAAATAAGAGTAAGAGACGAACGTTTTAACCATTCATCCATAATAAATGACAAACATTATATGAACAAGAATGACACAATATGAAGAACCAGACCATGGAAGACAAACAAGAATGACACAATATGAAGAACAAGATCAGAAAGAAGATGAACGAGAATGACACAGTATGAAGACTCAAGGAGAACTACCAATCATAGCATAAGAAGACGAACAAGCTATAAAAAAGAGTCCACGAAACAAGGCACCAAGAATATACGTGATTGCATCAAAGGCTGTTCAAGCCTGTAGAGAAATAGGAGTAAAGCGGATGTCTAGAAGTATGAATGTGCCATGGAACACATTGAAAGTCCCGGAGGATTGGCAACAATCAATAGTTATACCCATTTGGAAGAAAAACGGAAACAAAAGAGACTGTGAAATATACAGGGGAATCCTCCGTAAGACGGATGTATCGGACCGAATGGGGCAAATGTCGTAGTCAAGATGTGAACTAGCGACACCTTGTATTCCGTTATCCGGACTACATCCTGCTACTTGCAAAGCCTTGTTAGGGCTTGATAGCAAGCGATTGAGAACAAACACAGAAGAAGAAGAGATACAAGAGAATATCTCTCTTGAGCCAAATAAGTAAAATGTACGCGATGTCTTGGAAAACAAAACAAGACCAATAGTCGAATGACAAATCAGCGACACACAGTTTGACTTCATAAAAGGAAGAGGATGCACAGATGCCCTATTTACTCTAAGGTAGATTTGTAAACAAACTATTGATAACAATCAGGAATCGTTTTTGTAGACCAGGATGCGATGCAAGGACAATTATTACGAAATATAATATCAATGTATAAAAACAGCCACAGTACTGTGAGAACACCAAACTGACTCAAGTGGTTTGCAGTTAAGACAGGAGTAAGACAGGGATGTGTACTGTCACCACTTTTGTTCAGTGTATACATGGGTCAAATAACAACTGAAACAAAACCAGAAAGTACCACAATGAACTACCTTCTTTTTTTAAATCATCAGAGTCTCTTTCAATGAGATGAACAAAGGCCTCAAAAAACATCTGATTGCCCTTGACAATGCCTGCGATAGATATAATATGAGGATTCGCACAGCATAGAGTGAGCCAATGAAAATCAGTAGAATAGAGAAAAGACTGAATATACAGGAAAAAGAATAGAACTTAAACACGTCAGTGAATTCAAATACTTGGGCAGCGTGTTCACACAAGATGGAAAGCTAGATAGAGAGATGGAATCAAGAACACAGAAGGTTAATGCCGTTTTCTATCACCTCTCACTCTCACTAAGACACAAACACATTCCAATGAAGACAAAGAGTCAGCTGATAAATAGATTTTTTATACCATCTCTTTGCTATCAGTTTCAGACATGGACTCTCACTACGGCACAAGAAAGAAAAATCATGGAATGCGAAATGAGGTGTTTGAGAAAGGCTGTCTGTGGTCACGAGTCTGGACAGAGTGCGAAATGAGATAATCAGGCAGAAGGTGGGTGTGACACCGTGCAAAACGAGATAATCAGACAGAAGGTGGGTGTGACACCGTGCAAAACGAGATAATCAGACAGAAGGTGGGTGTGCCACCGTGCAAAACGAGATAATCAGACAGAAGGTAGGTGTGACACCGTGCAAGGAATACATGGAAAGGCAGACAATTAAATGGCACGGACACCTGACAAGAATGCAACCACAGTTACCAGCTGCTCGCATGTGCAATATTAGACATCAGGGTTGCAGAGCAAGATACAGACCACGAAAAAGATGGATAGATGGTGTCAGTAAGACACTGAAAAAACACGGAATAACAACAACATTGGCGACAAAGAGAGCATACTATGGAAAGCTACACCTCCTCCACCCGGTATAACGACCCAAGTGTATACAACATGATGATGATGATAACGAAATTACAAGTAATGATGAGGACAGTGTGTCGAGTCGATGGAGTCGGGGCATCATATGTAGTCTGTTCTGTAGACACGCTGGAATCCTGTACGTCCTCAGTGGTTCTTCTTCTCTTGTTATTCTTCTTTTGTTCTTCTTCGTTTTCATGATTTTCTCGTTTTTGTTTATTTTTGTTCTTGTTTTTGTTTTTCTAGTTTTTCTTGTTCATCTTCTTCTTGGATTTGTTCTTTATATTTTATCATTCTTATTCATCTTCTTCTTGGTCTTGTTCTTCATATTTTGTTATTCTAGTTTTTCTTGCTTATGCTATTCTTGTTCTTCCCCCTCCTTTTCGTCTTGTTTTTGCTATACTTGTTTTTGTTATTCTTGATTTTGTTATTTCTGTTCTTGTTTTTCTTTTTGTTATCGTTTGTTCTTCTTGTTCTTCTTGCCTTTGCTTTTTTTGTTCTTCTTGTTATGTTATTATTGTTTTTCTCTTCTTCTTCTTCTTTTCCTTGTTTTTGTTATTCTTGTTCTTCTTTTTGTTTGCCCAATAGCTCTTCTTGTTAGCGTTTATTTTCTTGTTCTTGTTGTGTGTTTTTCTTCGTCTTGTACTTCATCCTGCTCTTCTTGTTTGTGTCGTAATTCTTGTTCTTCTTCTCTTTTTCTTCCTGTTATTTTTCTTCTTGTTTTCTTCTTTGCGTTCTTGTTCCTCTTGTTTTTGTTCCTCCTTTCCGTCTCAAACACCTCATTTCGCATTCCATAATTTTTTTCTTGTGTTTGGTAAGCGTCCATGTTTGACACTGTTAGCAGAGAGGTGGCATAAAAATACTATTCCTCACGTAGTTCTTCTTTTCTTTTCATGCCATTTTTCTTTTTGTTCTTTTTTTTTTTCTAGTCTCCTTTTCCTTCTAGTGTTTCTGTTGCTTCTTTTGGATCTTGTTCATTTTGATGTTGTTTTTCTTATGATTCTTCTTGCTCCTGTTCATCTTCTTATTATTCATATTCATTTCTTTTTTTCGTCTTTTTTTTTCCATTTTCATGCTCTTCTACTTATTTTGGTTCTTCTTTTTTTATTCTTAAACTTCTTGCTTTTATCCTTGGTCCTCTTCTTGTTCTTATTTTGTGTAGTCCTTCCTAGTGTTCATGTTATTTTTGTTCTTGATGCCCATGTTCTGATTGTTCTTGTCCTATTTGTTCTTCTCCTTTTCCTGTTCTCATTCTCCTTGTTATTGTTCTGCTTGTTCCTGTGCTTTTTGCTTTCTTCATGTTCTTGTTATTTTTCTTGGTCGACGTCTTTTGTTTATTGTTAATCTTGTTCTTTTTTCTATTCAGCCTATGGCATTGGGCTATTATATGTCACTCTACCATTAATGATGTTCCCTTTAGAGTGTTTAAATCGTCAATGTACGAGACGTGTTCAAATGAAACCGGACCAAACTGCAATAAGTGAATATACGTACGATGCGCATGATGACGTCACTTCTGTTGTAAACAGCATATACCAACCGTCAAATTTCCAGATTTCATGATCCTCCGACTCATACTTTCCTCAGCAGACCGTTGAGAACATGACAGGTGTGATACGGAATCCGTTAAAAGTTGAGCAGCGAGCGTCTATTCGGTTTCTAAAGGCTGTCGACCAGTGACATTCATCGCAGAATGCAGGTAGTGTATGGTGACAAAAAATGTGTCGAAGACAACAGTGAAGATCTGGACAACGATGTTTAAAGAAGGACGTGACAATAGGGTCACACATGCTTACTACGTGGCCTGCCCGCTCCCCACCCCTCTTGTACTTGCTTATTAAAGTCTTATCTGCGGCGTCATTGAAGCAGATTTGACTCTTGATAGTGGTGTTATCGATGTGGTCTTGCAGTGAAAGTGACAGTGTTCTTCGCTCCATCGCTTGAGTAGCTTGATGCCGCGTTATGTCACATTTTCGTAGGTTCCACATCTCGCAGCCATACACCATGGATGGAATGACCAGTCTATTGAGAGTGTGAGCTCTCGCTTTGTTGTTTGTCATCTGTTGAAGTAATGTCGTGATGGAGTTGAAGCTGAACCACCCCGCAGCTAACCTTCGGGAGATCTTTTTATGCAAATCATTGGAATTCGTAATTTCTTGGCCTAAGTATAGATATACGTATTAACGTTTTTGACGGAATCAGTTCCAAGCCGCATTTCTTCGCAGGGACAGGAACTGTTCAGCATGAATTGTGACTTTAGTGTATTTATGTTTAGACCAACTGCCTCGCTTGCGTTGTTGAACTCATTCCGGCATTGCTCAGCTTAGTTTGCGGAAGAATTCCTCAAGGGCTGCCGTGAAGAGTTTAGAAGAGATTATATCACCCTGTCGTATGGCGCAAAGAACAAGGAACACAAGAAAAGTAAACACTAACAACCTATCCTGCACACTTCACGATGACTTACTTAATACACTGCATCTATTCCCCAGCCCTGTAAATGTAAATGCCCCTTACAATACAACCTGAGCAATTGAAAAAGGCTGTAATCATAGAAGGTTAATGTTAATTCCAAAGCAGACACTGCTATCAGCGCTTAAGTGTTAGAAACTTCATTGAACGAGCCACATCGTTTTCATAAGATGGGATACGGTGCCCAATCATCGCTACTTTCTTTCCCTCATATGAAGCCAGGTCTCTGTTTACAGTTGGGTTGACTTAAGATTGCGGTGACAGTGATCGCAACCCGTTCCTTTGTCTCAAAAAAGAGGGGTCTACCACAACGCCACTCCGACGTTCGATCGCACTTTTGTTATGATGTTGTTACAGATTTCGCAGGAAACGGGCTCTTGCCCTTCGGTCCAATGCCATGTATTGGTTTATGCACGTGTTTGTTAGTTGGTGTTGCTAATTATACAATAAAAAAATGTTCAGTTTATCTGTCATCTTAGGAATTAATATTTTCTAACATCGCTGAGCCTCAAGCACTCAAAGAGATGAACATTAACAGTTCCGTTTGGGTGTTTACATAGTTGGCTGCCTGGAGTGTGTTGTGGTTGGATTCTAATAAGTGCCTGCTTGTTACGTGAGATATTTTTGGTTGTCAGCCGGAAGAAGGTGCTGTGATTCTTCCTTGTGACGGGATGATGCTGTCATTTGGATGAACAGAAACTGTGGAGTATCGAGTCCCACGAGTTTTAAAGTGATCCTTCGTCTCACGGGAGGTGAGACCACAGGGCCTGCATCTATAATTTCTTCCAGTTGTCTTGACTAATGTCTTGCCACTGGTTCAAGGTAGCTAGGGACCAGAGAGTGATGTCGATGATAAGCGTAGTTTCTTCCTTTCTATAATACAAATTCATCGCAAGGTTACATCATCAGGACAGAACCGTCTGTTGATGTGACTGTCATCGCCTGCGATAGGCAACTAATAATATTTGGATTGGAACTTGATATGTGTATATAAACGCTACATCCCTGTGTTGTCCATGACCCAAATGTTTAGCCAAGTTTCTTTCTTTGCTGTTCTTGTGAGCTGTTTGAATGTTTGTAAAGTTGTTTCTGTGTGTAGCTGTTCTAATCGCGATCCCATTTTTGCTAGTCTGTCTGCCTTGTCATTGCCAGATATGGGTGTGTGTCTAGGGATCCACTGCATACCTATTTTGATGATATCGGAGATGATAATTTAGTCTACGTCTAGGGGTATTTGGGATAAGATCAAGTCTACAATGTCCATATTCTTCTAATGATTGACGGACGAACATCGAGTCTGTAAATGTAACACTTTTTGGGCTTTTGAAGAAAAGGCAACAAGTTTGTTAGAGAGATTGCAATAAGACTAGCCCTGAGTATTCTTATGTCTGTAAACCCATTTCTTTGCAGGTACGTCTTCGCCTAGGCCTGTATCAGGTCTACCTACAAGAGTGGCTGGCCCGTTTTCCAAGAAGTCAGGTTTTGGTGGTGCGGCTCGAAGACTACTCACATACCCCACTAAAGATAGTCAAACAGGTCCACCAGTTCTTGAGCCTCAGTAAGTGAACTTTGAATATTTCTGTTATAAGCAATGTCGTCTCTAGGGTTATGCCTATCAGTAACCTAAGCCTAGGGCTCAGTTCTTTAACCACGCCAAGGTCAACACTGTTTTAACAGACTCGGCTTTCATTTTGTAATCATGAATGACTGAGCATGGAAACCGTAGAAATATGTATTGTGTATGGGGAATACATAAACATATGAGGTGTTGACCTGAATAGCACAGACAATAGCGGCGCTTGCACGGCTTAACAAAATTTGGAAAGATAAAAGGTAAGCACTAGTTCACGAAAATCAGATTAATGATTGGTCCTGTCAATATTCCTCTATGCTTGTGAGACATGGACAGTTACAGCTGACCTTTAGCAAAGGATACAAGCCTTGGCGATGAGATGTTTCCAAAGACTTTTAAACAGCACGTACAAAGATCGAGTTACAAATGAGGAAATACGAGATAGAATCACAACAGACTAGGGCCTTTTGAAGACCTCTTGGCAACTGTCAAAAGAAGGAAACTCGCTTGGTATGGTCACATATCGAGATCAAATGGTCTCGCAAATACGATCCTGTACGGAAAGGTGCAAGGCAGACGACGAAGAGGTCGTCCCAAAAAGAGTTGTGAGGACAACATAAAAGAATGGACCGATCTCCGACCAGACGAGACACAGGCAGAGGTCGCAGACAGAGATCGCTGACAGAGAATGGTGTCGTGGGTTTGTGAGGTTGTCTTCATGTGCCCCAACAACATCACTGGTTACCAGATGACCTGACCTGATCTGGATACGTCAAGTCCATCTACACAGCTTTCTAGCCGGCTAAGGTATTAAATGTTTGATCACAAATGTGTTTTAAACGATTTATCTTCTAATTACGCGTATTGAAGCCAGCCCACTTTTGAGAATAGAGAAGTTAGTTATTGTAAACGATCTTCGTGAGGTAGATCTGTTTTATTTCGTTTATTTAGATGTTATAAATACGTTTGAAGTGGAAACTTACATTTTTGCCGATATTATAAACGCAGTATCGATACGTTAATATCTATAATGGATTCATTGAGGATCGATGTTCACTGACAGGCGATTCCAAATGGTTGTGCCTTGTTTTTATAAATGTTCACCTTCATCTTCTAGTATCTCAGAAACTAACAAACAGAAAACAATAACAATAACACCAACACGTTCTTTATTCCTTATGCCTATAGACACAACAAAATAATTTTTATTGACCTACAAATAGAAAGTTTAAGGCCCTCAAAATGAACAAAAAGAAAATATGAAGTTTTGACAAATTATGAACAATTTGTGCAGTGTGGTAAAGATTACGTTAAGAAAGAACTACTTTTGACAGAAGAGAAACGAAGAAATATCAAGGTCAGGTAAAACATACGGAGCAGAAATTTTGAGATCGATATATGTAATTTATAAGCAACGATACATATCTAAGAAGGATGACGTGTTTAAGCTGACATGCCATCGTCAGAAACACAGATCTATTGTGGATGAGACAACACAATCCAGTGGAGCAACAGATCAAGCGTAAGAAATGGGGTTGGATATGAAACTCACTACAGAAATCAAACGTGGTCAGACAGGTGCTGATATGGATTCCACTTTGGAAGAGGTGGATCAAGAAACACCGATTAGAAGAGACTATGGGATCACGATGCTGAGCAGCGCATGAGCTGCAGTGGTCAGCGACCCATAGCTGACTGCTAGCATCAGGGTCAGCCAACCAGAGCTGTCAAGATCCTTCTGCACATCCACGCGGTGATACTGGATAACAGGCTGCAGCAGGGCAGACTGGCTAAGGAGAAGGGATCGAAGAGGGAATGCTAACCCAGTACTAAAAAAAGGCTAGCTGAAGTCGGTTGTGTTGGAACAAAAGGTGCAAATATCGCAGTCAAGCTGTAAACTACGACACAACGCATTCCGTTCTCTGGACTGCATTCTGCTACTTAAGCCCTTTCAGGGTTTGGTAACGGGAGATTGAGAATGATCGAAGCCAAGCAAAGCCAAGAAAAGACTATGATAATGAACTTTGGTCCCTGGACCTTAAACTGGGGGAGGCTAAAAATGCAGCTCATCATAACCACCACCAATGTCTTCATTACTCCCATCAACCTCATCATCATCACCACCAACAACCTCATCATCATCACCACCAACCTCATCATCATCACCACCAACAACCTCATCATCACCCCCAACAACCTTATCATCACCACCAACAACCTCACCACCACCACCATCAATGTTATCATTACTCCCATCAACCTAATCATCATCACCACCAACAACCTCATCATCATCACCACCAACAACCTCATCATCATCACCACCAACAACCTCATCATCACCACCAACAACCTCATCATCATCACCACCAACAACCTCATCATCATCACCACCAACAACCTCATCATCACCACTAACAACCTTATCATCACCACCAACAACCTCACCACCACCACCATCAATGTTATCATTACTCCCATCAACCTAATCATCATCACCACCAACAACCTCATCATCACCACTAACAACCTTATCATCACCACCAACAACCTCACCACCACCACCATGAATGTTATCATTACTCCCATCAACCTAATCATAATCACCACCAACAACCTCATCACCACCAACACCACCACCACCACCACCAACATCACCACCAACATCACCGCCAGTAATATGACAAAAGCCATCACCAACCTCATTATCATGTGCGATGTAATCGTTTTTTGTGTGTGGCAAATCTCAAATTACTGCCCATATCGCTTTAAATAAATTGTATTGTCTACCAGCCATGAAATAATATTATTAAACTATCCAGCACTCACTCACTCTCTCTTCCTCCATCTCTCTCTCTCTCTCTCTCTCTCTCTCTCTCTCTCTCTCTCTCTCTCTCTCTCTGAGTTGTTATCTACTTTCTCAAACAATATATGTTTAATTGACAGAAAGCTATCAGTTCATCTCTAAAGCTACATACCCAAAGAGTTGCTTGAACATTCGCAACGTAGCTTTGCAGTCCCTTTGACCGTAAACAACATTAAGAACAGTATTATAAATCTAGACGTATTTTTAACCACGGCGTCTGGTTATTTCTCAACTATCTGGGTTATTTTCAGGCACTTAGCTGAGATATGAGGTCAGGATGACTGGCCTGTCAAATTAGCTGCTCATTTTATATTATGAACAGGGAGTTGGAAGTGCCGGCCCCCTGATATATTGTGATCGCTGAATTGAGATATTTAGGTCTTCTTCTTACTTTTTCCTTCCCCGAGAAGCAAAGGTTGACCTAGGTTCCCCGAGAAGCATAGGTTCCCATAGGTTCCCCGAGAAGCATAGGTTCCCATAGGTTCACCGAAAAGTATACTTTCCCCTAGGTTCCCTGAGAAACATAGGTTCCCCGAGAAGCATAGATTCCCAGAGAAAGCATAGGTTCCCCCATGATCCCCGAGAAGCATAGGTTCCATTGGAAGTATAGGTTCCATAGAAGCACATGTGACCTGAGAAGCCTAGGTTCCCCTCCGTTCCCCGATAAGCAAACGTTCTCCTAGGTTCCCTGAGAAGCACATGTTCCCGTAAGCCTCCCTAGAGGCATATCTTCCCCGAGAAGCCTGGGTTCCCCGAGAAATTTATGTTCCACAAGGTTCCATGAGAAGCCTAGGTTCCTCTAGGCTCCCTGAGAAGCAAACGTTCCTCTAGGCTCCCTGAGAAGTATACGTCCTCCTAGGTTCCCATAGAAGTATACGTCCTCCTAGGTTCATTGAAAAGCATACGTTCCCCTAGCTTCCCCGACGCTTAGATTGCCCGAGAAGCATAGGTTTCACGACAAGCATAGGTTCCTTAGGTTTCCAAAGAAGCATAGGTTCTCCGAGTAGCATAGGTTTCACGACAAGCATAGGTTCTCCAAGAAGCATAGGTTCCCCGAAAGGCATAGGTTTCCTAAGAAGAATAGGTTCCTCTAGGTTCCCCAAGAAGCATAGCTTCCCTGAGAAGAATAGGTTCCTATAGGTTCCGTATAAAGCACAGGTTCCCCTAGCTTCCCCAAGAAGCATAGGTTCCCTGAGACGCTTAGGTTGCCCGAGTAACATATGTTCGCCGAGAAGCATAGATTTCCCGAGTATCATATGTTTCACGACAAGCATAGGTTTCCCGAAAAGCATAGGTTCCCTAAGAAAAATAGGTCCCCTAGAAGCATAGCTTCCCTGAGAAGAGGAGGTTTCTATAGGTTCCCCATAAAGCATATGTTCCTCTAGCTTCCACAAGAAGCATAGGTTCCCCGATAAGAATAGGTTCCCCTAGGTTCCCAGAGACGCATACGTTCTACAAGGTTCCCCAAGAAGCATAGGTTCCCATTTATGCATAGGTTCCCCGAGAAGCATAGGTTCCTCGAGAAGCATAGGTTCCCCGAAAGCATAGGTTCCCCTAGGTTATACGAGAAGCATAGGTTCCCATAGGTTTCCCGAGAAGCATAGGTTCCCCTAGGTTTCCCGAGAAGCATAGGTTTCCCTAAGTTTCCCGAGAAGCATAGGTTCCCCGAGAAGCATAGGTTCCCCGAGAAACATAGGTTCCCCGAGAAGCATAGGTTCCCCGAGAAGCATAGGTTCCCCGAGAAGCATAGGTTCCCCAAGATACATAGGTTCCCCGAAAGCATAGGTTCCCATAGGTTTCCCGAGAAGCATAGGTTCCCCTAGGTTTCCCGAGAAGCATAGGTTCCCCTAGGTTTCCCGAGAAGCATAGGTTCCCCAAGATACATAGGTTCCCCGAAAGCATAGGTTTCCCTAGGTTTCCCGAGAAGCATAGGTTCCCATAGGTTTCCCGAGAAGCATAGGTTCCCCTAGGTTTCCCGAGAAGCATAGGTTCCCCAAGATACATAGGTTCCCCGAAAGCATAGGCTCCTCGAGAATAATAGGTTCCCCTAGGTTTCCAGAGAAGCATAGGTTTCCCTAGGTTTCCCGAGAAGCATAGGTTCCCCAAGATACATAGGTTCCCCGAGAAGCATAGGCTCCCCGAGAAGAATAGGTTCCCCTAGGTTTCCCGAGAAGCATAGGTTCCCATAGGTTTCCCGAGAAGCATAGGTTCCCCTAGGTTTCCCGAGAAGCATAGGTTCCCCTAGGTTTCCCGAGAAGCATAGGTTCCCCAAGATACATAGGTTCCCTGAGAAGCATAGGTTCCCCGAGAAGCATAGGTTCCCCGAGAAGCATAGGTTCCCCAAGATGCATAGGTTACCCGAGAAGCATAGGTTCCCAAAGATGCATAGGTTCCCCGAGAAGCATAGGTTCCCCTAGGTTCCAGAAGAAGCATAGGTTCCTCGAGAAGCATAGTTTCCCCAAGAAGCATAGGTTCAGCGGGTTGCATAGGTTGACCGTTACTTGACGTTGTGTTGAGTTCTGTTTAGAATCGCCATCATTGCACTCTTGGCAGACCTATCGGTGATCAGTTTCTATTTAAAAAAATATAAACAAATGTAGATATCCGTGGTTACTGTAGCTCGTTGATTGTACATACTTCTCCTTCGTCGCCTCAATAATCCGTTTCTGCCAGACCGGAATGTCACCTCCATCCAATGACAATGTCCCAACTGCGAGTACCACTGAACCCATGATGTCAACTCTTTCCTTCCCGCAAACACAAGCATGATGAGGACAGTAGATCGCCACATGTCCATGAAAATGTGAAGCCTTTGTGCCAGCTAAATCATGTACTATTCCGAAGCAAGGATTCCTCCTTCTTTGGCGTTCGTTCTGAAAAGGGCGTTCAAGCCATTGCGTTCTAGTTTACAGCTAGTCTGCGAGATATGCGCCTTTTGAGCCCGATATATCCGATTTTAGCACTGCGATTTTAGGATCAGATTTGCCTTCCCTCTTTTATTCCTATTCTCATAGCCAGGATGCATGGCTTCAGTGCTTCCAGAGCCGCCACTTGAAGGAGGGATAGGATCTTGATCACTTATGAGTCCGTGACACTGATGCAAGCAGGCAGCTATAAGTCGTTTACTGATATTAGTTCATTCACAGCAGCATCTTGGGTATCGAAGAAGGGATTGAGAATAAGACACGATTATGGAACTCACTAAAGACGTCTCAGATAGGAAAACAACGAAGTCACTGCCTCGATCTGATTCATTTACTGAACATGTTGTCGTAAATGCAAGACTTCTCTCCGCAACTATCCTGCCTCTGACATAGCAGAGAACAACTCAACCAACTTTCATACCGCGCAACACAGATCCGTTGGTATACATAACATCATCAACATAATGAATATTGTTATTTGTTAATTCTTTACGAGAGGTATGACTAGAAGGACATATATATATATATGTTCGTGTGATGTTGCAATAATTGTACATGATGAGGTTGCCCGTTCGATTCACAATAATTATTAATGATGTTGTTGTTTACTGCCATCAATGAGTAACTTTACTCTTTTGTGGGCCCTGAAAAGGACGTTAAGATAAGGTTGTAGTAGCTTTTCTCACATTCGGAACATGCTGATGAAGGTGGACATCTGTCCTCCAGGCGGTTGTACTATGCTTCGATTCATCTGCGTTGTTCTCACTGCTACGGGGATCACATCAATCCACATCTCGCCAAACAGGCTATCTTGAAAACAGCCTGTTTCCATGGAACACATCATGGAAAAGAGATTGTGTTCGTGGTCAGTGTATTGACCCTGCCGCGACGTCCTGGTCAGAATGTTGTGCCTGACTGGACTAGCATGTTAATTTTTAATTTTTAATGAAGGAATCGCACGTTTGTCTCTGTCAGACACTCCGTTTGACCGTCCTCCTTTACCCAGATGATGTCACCGTTCCATCTTCAGACTCTCCTCCCACGCCTGAGCACTTAGAACAGACAGTTTCATACACAGGCATTCACATTTCTTGGGCGCAGACCAACATTCATTGTTTTGGCAGTGGTCAACCTGATGTAGGAATCACCACTGCCGACGGTAAACACGGCAATTCCCCCGATGTCTTCATCTAGCTGGGCAGCTGATATAATTCTGATGCACGTAGTAACTCAGCCAGAATTTATAGAACCGACCCTGCAGTGGCATCAGTGTGCCTTCTGTACAGAGTCTGTGCCCAGCAAAGGAAATCTCTGGAAATCAAGCTGCGACTAAACATCCTGCGTCATTCTAAACCTTCTGTATTCGTCTGAAGCCTGGACATAATTAGGAGATTTCTGTGGCCAAGTCGGGGTTCGAATTCGAGTTGAGATGGTCGGTCCATGATGTCAGTTTTGCTCAGGAGATCCCTGGGCTTATCACTGGAGCTATGGATTTCTAGCTTTGTGCGATGCTCTCGGCTGGCGGGGATACCTTTCTGCTGAGGGAGACTGAGCCATACCGGGAATCCCGCGAGAATAAAGTCGAGCCATCGCCTTTAACCTTTATAATGGGCATTCTTACAGGGAGATCAGAAGCGGGTTGAGGTCTTCCACGTGAGCAGTCAACAACGAATCTTTGGTACCACTGACGAGACATGGTTGACAAAACTGAGATCCCGCGATGGACACAACTCGAGACATTTTCCTCAATGCTAGATCAACGTCGACTCTCTCTCTCTCTCTCTCTCTCTCCGGCAATGAGGTCTTGCTTCTCTCTCAAGACGTCCTGGTCTGCAAACTTCTACATCTGTCCATGGAAATGAGGTATAAGAAAACAGCGCACACCTTATGGAGTCTCCTGGCTGCACCCGGCCGAGCATCATCGACGCCACTCGATCTAGTGCCTGTCATGCCTGGAACTCAACCGTGATCTTGGTCGGTTAGTTCGGCAAATGCTGGTTGTCTACGTGAATAGTTTGACTTGACTTGAAAGTCTAAGGAATGAAAATCACTATCAGAGAACTTGTCAGATCTAAGTTAAGTTCCACATATTAATAGTTGTTATCACAAGCAAATATGTCGACAACACCAGACATGTGCAACGGAAAGTGTTATCATATGGCTATAGAGACCAATCAGGGTACGGTATACTTTGACATACACGGGGCACGCATGTGGGTATGCAGTGGAAGCGTCATGCGTTTTGCTTTTTTGGGCGGCACGCTTACTCTGAGTTTCCGCGATGCTTTTTCACGCTGCGATCTGAGCACCTGGGATTCTGTGCAAGCAACTCTCACGAGGTGATATCAATGTAAACGCTCTTCAGAGTCACGTTAGCATTTCTGTAGCGTTAATTATGTTCTCCTAATGAGCGTCTGTCTGTTCTGAGCTCAAACTAAAGCAGCTGATTAGGGATGCGACTATTGGACATACGAACAACATGTCCCGTCCATCTAATGTGAGTGTTTGTGTCAGATGTTTAACATGCTAGTCTAACTAAGAATTTCAGATGTATGCACTTTGACCTACCACCAGATCCTCAGCAGCCTATGCAGAGTTCTCAAGTGAAAACGATAGAGCTGGCTGGCGTGTCTGTTGTAAACTATCTATCCATGCTGCAGAATAGTTAGCAACAAAGCGCGATACACTGCAATGTCGTTGGCAACCGTGATGCCCTGATTGCTCCATACAGATAGACACATGATGTGGTAGGCATACTTCACAATAGTGATGCCCTGATTGCTCCGTACAGATAGACACATGATGTGGTAGGCATACTTCACAATAGTGATGCCCTTACTGCTCCGTACAGATAGACACGGCATGTGGTAGGCATACTTCACAATAGTGATGCCCTGATTGCTCCGTACAGATAGACACAGCATGTGGTAGGCATACTTCACAATAGTGATGCCCTGACTGCTCCGTACAGATAGACACGGCATGTGGTAGGCATACTTCACAATAGTGATGCCCTGATTGCTCCGTACAGATAGACACATGATGTGGTAGGCATACTTCACAATAGTGATGCCCTGACTGCTCTGTACAGATAGACACGGCATGTGGTAGGCATACTTCACAATAGTGATGCCCTGACTGCTCCGTACAGATAGACACGGCATGTGGTACGCATACTTCACAATAGTTGATGACAAAAAGCAAAGTTCTAGTTACCCAACTCCTAATGAGCGTTTACTTTGTAACCCCATCAATGAAATGTAGATATTTAAGTAATAACATCCTCGGGGCAACAAAACTGAAAACTTGGATGTCGAATGATGACAAGGAGTATCTTTCAGGTGCTCAGTAAAAGGACGTTAAGAGGCAGGTTGCAGAAGCTTTCCTCACATTCTGAGTGTGCTGAAAAAGGTAAGCGAAGGTCCTCTAGAGGTTTGCGCTGTGGTTGACTTCATCTGCGTGTCGCTCATTACTGCGGGGATCGCGTCGATCCACCTTCTCTTTAGCCAGCCAGTTTCCGTGGAGAACTTCGAGATGGGGGGTAATAGTCAGTATATTTGGTCTGATCTTGACTAGCATTATGTGGTCATTAAGTTCTTTCTGACTAGACGTTAGCCCCCATCTCCCAAACAATTCAAGAATAACACAAATAGCCATTGGGTACCTAGAATCAGAAACAGACTCTGTTTGACTGGATAAATATGATTACAGTATTAAAAAACAAAACAGTTCCCACACACAAACACACGCACACACTAGGATGAGTATAAGAATAACCTTAACATTACAAAACAAAATGAATATAGATATTAATGCTTCTTTGTGCTCTCTCATCATTGACATAGCCGAAAGCAGTTACGTTAAACGGGTGGAACAGACAAAGACATCAAAGGGAGAATAAAGAAGGGCAATGCAGTCCAAGCTAATATAAAAAACGTTTGGTAATCATCATAGTATGGCACAAACAACAAAACATAACTACAAGAAAAACAGTAATTTTAACAGACTCCAGGAATGTACTCCAAGCCATCTCAAGACCCAAACAAGATAACCTCTCACATGAAATAAAATACAACATAGGATTGCTGTCTCAAAAAATTGTTTTAATCCTTCGGTGGATTCCGGCCCACTGTGGGATTCCTGGAAACTAGAAAGCAGATTAACTCGTAAAAGCCGGACGTGTCGGCACGCTGACTTCCCATGAACAGAGCTATAAAGAAGCAAAGACACTCATCATACGATCTATGTGGACAGACTGGAGAGACCAGCACACATAATTCAAGCCAGAAAATGACAACACAAACACACTTGGTAGAGATAGGCAGACAACGATCATCAGACTCAGAACGGGACATTGTAGACTCAAGGCGCCCTCCACAGAATGGGTCTCAGAGACACTGTCACGTGCAATTGTGGAGCGCTCAAGCAGAACATATTATGCAAGACTGCCCTACCTATGCAGACCAAAGAGACGTAGTCTGGCTTGGGGGAGCGGCCATGCTCGAAAATCTGTGAGGGACCGGCGAAGACCTGAAACGCACAGTCTCCTTCGTGAACCTCACCGCACATTAAGGATACCATCAGTTGATTGATGAAGAAAAAGAAGCACAAATAACATACTAGTGGTTGGTGCGCTTCCGTGTGGCGTGGACAGCTGGACTGTTACGGAAAGAAAAAAATAAAAAGTTATCTTTTCACACGACTTGTTTAAGAAAGATGTATATATAATTTTCCGGCCAAACAACCATACCAAACGCGATGTGTTTGCCTGAGCGGTCAAGAACACACGAGTACCATCCAAACCGGCAGACGCTGGAATTTGGTAGACACCAGCATCATAACTGCCTTTGTGTGAACAGAGAGGCTGGTCTAAGACAGCTTTGCAAAGAACCGTAGAAGCTGAGATGGAAATTATGAATAAACAATTCGGGCACTGTACGAAGGGAGCTACAGATCTGGTGAAGTTTCCTGCTGCCCATAATGACGTCAAGAGGCGTAATGGTCACTTACCGCTTTTTCGGCCACTGACTAAGAAACTGAGATGACCTTAGAACTAAGATGACTATTCATGCACGACCACGTGGAATATACACATACACGCACGCGCGCGCGCACACATACACACGAGCACACACACAATCGAAGATGATTCCATAAACATAGTGCGACAATATAAAGAGAATATGTATATTAATGCTGCTGTATAATTGTGTATCGTGTGTGTGGGTGTTTGTGTGTGTGTGTACCTTAACTATAGAACAGAAAACACATCTATAGGTTTATGTCTTCCAAAAACTAAACGCTTAAGCGACGTAACACTTGCACAGCACATCCTGTCTGGAATGTATAGGACAATGGATCTATTGTTCAGCTCTTTGCGTCTTGCTCGGCACACGAACTTACAATTTTTTATCTTCTTCGTTCTCTAACTTGTGTGCAGTGTTCTTCTGACGGATATTTCTGATAATTTATAAAAATCAGCATTATCTGATTGATCAATCTTTTGAATGATTATCAGGTTGTTTGAGCATGTCTCTCCATTTGGCCATATCGTCTGGCTAGGCAATCCTAAGACTAGTTGTAAGGTTGTCTGAGCATGACTCTCCATTTGACCTTATTATCCGAATTATTTTTCATTTCACCACCTGGTCGTACTTTAATGGCTATGTATGCCTTAGATGTAAAGGTAAGAGGTAGTCGCATAATTCCTCTTAGCCCCTGGAATGTGCCCTCTAGTATATTCTGTAAAAGACTTTCATGTCACATATTGTGTCTCGGTCAACTCAATCGTTGTTTTTGTGTCATGTTCATTATTTGTTATTGTGCGTGGTTCTTCTTTCTGTTCCTCATTCGTTCCAATCTACTGTAGCTTGATATTGCAATTGCTTTAAAGCTTGTTCTTTGCTAGAGTCTACGTCTCAGCCCCATATAGAGCAATTGGCAATAGCTTAATAGTGAGTATCCTTTTGCTCAGTTCTAGTATACTATCTTTTGAGGTCAATAATTGCTTTTTGCTCTGAAGGTTTTTTAGCCAATACAATCCTTGTCCTAATTTGTATCTCATTGGGGCCTCTTCTGTTATTGTGTCCTTAATATGCAACAATGAATAATGTTTGGATTATTTCTTCTAAAACTTCTACACCATTGCCTCTAACATCTCTAGTTCAACTCTGAACAACGTGTTTCCATCATTATCTCAGAATTTCCGTTACGAATAAAACAAAAAACAAAAACAAAAACAAAAAAACCAAAAAAAATATTAAGCGTGGGCTGGACTTTATTACTTCGGGGTTTTTTCCCCCATTTTAGCTCGGTCTCTCTCGGCAAACGGGTGTCCCATCTGTCTACAGCATAGAATAAAGCACAAACTCCGTAGCTCCAGCAATGAACCCAGTGACCTCCGGAAAAAATTGACTCAGTGAAAGAAAGCAATCCTGTCTTACCCCCTGGCATTTTGAAACTTTATCTGTTAGATATTCTCTGATTGAAATAATTGCCTTCGGATTTTCATACATGTTCTAGATTAAACTAATGATTGGTTTATTGATATCTAATCGTTACAACATCTGCAACTGTTTGTACCAGCGGACTCAATCAAATGCTTCCTCATTGTCAATTTAACAGATACATAGTGGTCGACCTTAATCAATCATTATTTCCTCCTGAGTCCGTAATGATCCGATGACATTCCATGCACCTCTGGTCTTGTGAAATCCAAACAGTGTATATTGTTGCACCTCCTCTAAGTTACCATCGATTCTATCCTTAACTATCTTTAATAGCATTTTAGATGCATACGTGCGTGCAAACGTGCGTACATGCATGCATGCAAGCATGCATACATAACATAACATAACAAAACATAGCTTAGCATATCATAGCACAGCACAACACAACACAACATAAAATAACATAACATGATATAGCATGCATGCGAGCACGCACACACGCACCCACATACATACGTACACACACATGTATTTATTTATTTATTTATGTGTACGGATACAAGAATTTGTTTATGTTTATGAAGAACTGCTTAGAAATCTACTTGACAAGGGCAGATAAAGAATGATCTAATTGCGCCTTGTTAACATAAAAACATTTCAGGGCAGGCTGCGGCAGAGTTGGCATTTATCAGGTCAGTATAACCTCTCTAATCCGTGCATGCGCACTCAACAGCTGCTGTTTTTAACTATGAACGCCTGCTCACCTTTATCCTTCACAAGAACCCTCTCACGGACCAAGTGTACCGTCTATGCCAACGCTTAGCTAACGTCCTCGCCTCCAAAACACACACACTTACCCATCTACTTGGGTAGCATGAGAAAACGGCTAAAGTTACCTCGGCTGAAGCAGAATCGCGTTATATACTGAAATAGACGAGTACTATAATATACAAGCGTTGAGCGTCGTGTGTTGATAAACACACACACACACACAAACACACACACACATGCATGCACTCACGTATGCGCGGGCCAATTATGTTCAAAAAGTTCCACGATTTTTTTCTTAGTATATTTTTGTGTGTGGTTTACCTTGAACCTAGTCTGCCTTGTCTGCTTCCAAATATTCCTTTCCTCTATTTGTGCAGCGCGACAAACATCGCCTACGCATCTGGAAGCAGTCCTGGTAAGCATATTTGAGGATCCAATGTCTGAGAAATGTCCATAATGTTGTTTAAGTAATGGAGTAGTAGTTTTAAACAAATATTTCTTCAGCCACATTAAGTGACACTAATAATAATAGCTGTCCGTCGTTGTCGATGAGGACCGCCGACATCATCCTTGTCACAGATTTCCCTGTTGGGTGTGGGTGCGCATGTGGCTGAACAGGCCAATGCGAGCACGAAAACATCTGCTACATATCGGGCACACGAGGTTTGTAGAAGGGGATGGTGTTCCCGCTGCTCGGGATTTCCGCGTCTCTCGTCTGTTCTGGGCTTTCACAACACGGTCATCTTCACCGGCAGCTACACCCAATTTGACTGCGCTTCTCCAGTCAGATCTGTTTTTCGCAAGACATTCCCAGGTGTCGATGTCTATCTGGCAACTTTTTAGTGAGTCCTTCAGACCGTCTTTAAAGCGTTTCTTTGGGCGCCCTGTCTCGCGCCATCCTTCTATCAGCTCGCCGTAGAGAAGCTTCTTTGGGAGCCGCTCGTTTGACATACGGACGAGGTGTCCGGCCCATCCTAGTCGTGCATTTTCTAGCAGTGCATGGATGCTGGGCATGTTAGCCCTCGAGAGAACCTCGATGTCAGTGACACGACCTTGCCATCGGATGTGGAATATTCGCCTAAGGCAACCTGTGTGGAAGTGGTTTAACCTCCTTGCATGTCCAGAGTATACAGTCCACCTTTCGCAAGCGTATAGTAGGGTTGGAATGATGGTTGCACGGAAGACTTTGAGTTTGGTCTTGACGCTGATGCCACGACGTGCCCAGATCATCGAGCGCATTCTACCAAAGGCTGTGCTGGCCTTTGCTATTCTGCTTGCCACCTCATCGTCTAGGCTGACAGATCACGACAGCGTGCTGCCCAGATATGTGAATTTATCTACGGCATTCAACGTCTGCCCGCTGACTGTAGTCTCTGGTTTTGTGTACGGCATGCCTGGTGCTGGTTGGTACATGACCTCTGTTTTTTTTGGCATTTATGGTCAGGCCAAAATTTTTGCATGCGGCAGAGAACTGGTCCATTCCAACCTGCATGTTCAGTTCTGAGTTGCTCATTAGAGCGCAGTCGTCAGCAAATACAAGTTCCCTGATTATGTCGCCAGCCACTTTGGTTTTGGCCTTCATTCTTCTGGAATTGAGTAACTTGCCATATGTGCGGTACTTTATGGGTATTCCAAGCTCCAATGATCTGAAGGCGTCTGTCATCGTGGCCGCGAACATCATGCTGAACAAAGTCGGGGCGAGTACACATCCTTGTTTAATCCGTTTGATACTAGAAACGTTTTAGAGATTGCACCGCTGTCCTGTACACGAGCACACATGCCTTCGTGTAGCTGTTTCACCATTGTTATGAACTTGTTGGGGCAGCCAAACTTAGACATTATCATCTACAGCCCTCCTCTGTTTACTGTATCAAATGCCTTTGTCAAATCAATAAATGTGGTGTAGAAGGCCTGATTTTGTTCTCGACACTTCTCTTGTACTTGGCGAGCGGCAAAAATCATGTCCACTGTTCCTCTTCCGGCTCTGAATCCACATTGGCTTTCTGGGAGGTGGTGGCTTTGTTCAAGGTGTTTGTTAAGCCTGTTTAGCAGTAAGCGCGCTAGGATCTTGCCTGCTACGGAGAGTAGAGATATTCCACGATGATTGTCGCATTCCTGACGGTTGCCTTTTCTTTTGTACAGGTGAACGATTGAGGCGTCCTTTAGCTCCTGCGGAATTTTACCTTCAGCCCACATGTGACAGAAGAGTTCAGTGATCCTTCTGGTGAGGGATGGGCCAGCTGTCTTATATACCTCTGCTGGTATTGCATCAGCTCCTGGAGCTTTTCCTATAGATAGTGAACTGATTGCCCTGTCGACTTCCTCCTCAGTAATGACTTCATCCAACGCCAGGTTCAGTTCCACCTGCGGCATTCGCCGGATAGCCTCTTCATTTATGGACGATGGGTGGTTTAGTATTTTGCAGAAGTGGTCTGCCCATCTGTCTAGAATCTGAACCTTATCTGTTAGCAGTACCCCATCCGCACTGCGAACTGGAGTATTACTAGAGGGCTGCAGGCCGTAGAGAGCTTTCAGTGCCTCGTAAAATCGTTTGGTGTCATGACGCTCGGCGAACATCTCAAGTGACACTACGGTCTAGAAAAATACGATACTGGAGGGTATGGGACCTGGCAAAACAGACAGAGGCAGATCAAGACGAAGATGGACAAGAGATATTACAGAGGCTCCCAGGTTGACAAGGGCATACGAGCGAGAGCTGGCCAGTGATCGAGGGACTTTCAGACCGGCTGTTACGAGAGCGACGTTCTGCAAAGGAGATGTCACGGGATGATGATGATAATGGGGATGATGATGATAAAATCGTCCTTTCAAGCTGGATTTCATTTTGAAAAAGAAAAAAAAAGGTCTGCTGGGGTCATATTAGGTGTGGATGGGGAAGTACTCTTTTCTTCGTTCTTCTTCTGCTTTTTCGTCTGCTGCTGCTGCTTCTTCTTCTTCTTCTTCTTCGTCTACTTCTTCTTCGTCATCGCCCTGCTCTTCTTATTACTGTTCTTCATCTTCCTCTTCTTCTTTTTCTTCTTCACCTTCTTTGTCTTCTTCTTCTTCCTCTTCTTCTTCTTTTTTTTCTCGTCTTCTCCTCTTCTTCTTCTTCTTCTTCTTCTTCACCTTTTTCTTCTTCACGTTCATCTTCTTCTTCTTTTTCTTTTTTTCACGTTCTTCTTTTTCTTGACCTTCTTCTTCTTCTTCTTCTTCTTCTTCCTTCTTCTTCTTCTTTTTCTTCTTCTTCTTCTTTTTCTTCTTCCTTCTTCTTCTTCTTCTTCTCTTCCTTCTTTTTTTTGTTCCTATTCTTCTTCTTCTTCGTCTTCTTCTTATTCTTCTTCACCTTCTTTTTCTTCTTCTTCTTCGTCTTCTTCTTCTTCATCACCTTGCTCTTCTTATTACTGTTCTTCTTCCTCTTCTTCTTTCTCTTCTTCTTCCTCTTCGTCTTCACCTTCTTCGTCTTCTTCTTTTTCTCGTCCTCTCTTCTTCTTCTTCACCTTCCTCTACTTATTACTGTTCTTCTTCCTCTTCTTCTTCACCTTCTTCGTCTTCTTCTCCTCTTTTTCTTCTTCTTCTTCTTCCTCTTCTTCTTCACCTTTATCTTCTTCTTCTTTTTCTGCACGTTCTTCTTCTTAATCCTCTTCTTCTTCAACGTCTTCTTCTTCTTCTTCTTCTTCTTCTTCTTCGATCAACTGATATTATGCTTGTACCCTGGTGAAGTTAACGAAGAAGACTTGTGCGTTTCAAGTTTTGCAAGTCCACCACAGTTTTTCTAGGATGGTCGCTCCACCGGGCCAGACTGCCTCTCTTTAGTCTGCTAAAGTAGGGTGGTCTTGCTGGATATGTTCTGGTGTCAGCGTTGATGTACCACAATCGCAGGTGACAGTGTCTCTGATACCCATTCTGTAGAGGTAGGACTTGAGTCAGCAATGTCCCGTTCTGTCTGAAGATCTGTGTCGATCCATCTCTGTCAAGTGTGTCTATGCTGTCATTGCCTGGTTTGGATTCTTTGTACTGGTCTCTCCATTCCGTCTTCATGGATCGGTTGATGAGTGTAATTGCTTCCTTAGAGTTATGTGAATGGCGAGTCTGTGTTCCCGTTCTTTTAAAAAAATTCCAGAACGAACAGTGATTTATTGTCCGGTAAATTGATATACTGCTTGTTTGCGAATGATCCCATACTATTTTGTGCGCCCTAAAAAGGACGTTCAATGGCGGGTTGACGTAGCTTTCCATGTGGTTGTGCTATGATTTGCTTCATCTGCTTGTCGTTCACTACTACGGGGATCACGTCGAACCTCACATTGCTAGCCAGACCGTTGTCCTCGACAACAGCCCGTTTGTAGGACGACCAACGAGGCGGTCAGGTGAGGGTCTTGGCCAGTATATTTCTCCTGACGCTGGCTAACATTGTCTGATCAGTTTGTTTTGCCTGACCAGACGTTAGCTTCATCGTCTCAGATATAGCAGTACAATCAGAAGATCTTTATCTGCAACACAAGTTGTTTTCTTCCGACATTTTCCTTTACGTTTCAAATCTTTTACTCCATCAATGGCTACTTGTTGGATCATCATGTCAGAAATCCCAAGGCACAAAATGCATGATGTAAAACAAACGTAGGGAACACGACTTTCACTTCTTAAGACCGCTTCATTACAGCATTCCTGTTACAGAGAACTGGACATTACGTGTAGACTTAGCTAAAATAGCATACAACAAAGTATGTTGAACTAGAAGAAGAAGAAGAAGATGAAGTAGAAGAAGAAGAAGAAGATGAAAAGGAAAAAAGAAGAAAAAGAAAAAGAAGTAGAACAGGAAGTAAAAGAAGAAGAAGAGGACACAGAAGACAAAAGAAGAAAACAGAAGAAGAAAGAGAAGCAGAAGAAGAATAAGGAAAAGAAAAAAAAAGAAGAAGATGAAGAGAAGAAGAAGAAGTGGAAACAGAATAATAATAATAATAAAGACGATGACAAAGATGAGTAGAAGCAGAAGAAGAAAAAGAAGAAGAAGAAGAAGATGAAGAAGAAGGAAAAGAAGAAACAGTCTTCTAGCGAACATTGTCTGCTATTGAGCTACGTTTATTTTGTTAGACACGTCAGACAATTTTTAGGTATGTTTTTGTTCTAATTCAGCTAATGTGACATACATTGTTAACCCCAAAACACGTCTGCTGATCTTTTCGTTGAATTCAGAATATTCATGAAAGGCAGAGATGTAATGTTTGCACTGAATGACACGAACAAGAAATTCTTGGAGCCAGCAGGAATTACTTTGTTAGAACTGCCGATATCAATTTTAAAACATATTTTGTTTTGTTAAGAATCGACGTCACTGAATTTCGGACAGACACTGCGGTGTTAAATATTATATTATACACATCACCTAAACTTAACCTCCTTATACTGGCTTAGAATACTCTACCGAGTTTGTATACAGCCATTTTCTTGGAGGGTTGTACGAGTACATCTTAATAAACTAAAACACTAGAGCTAAGTAGAACCGCAGCCAGTTAGGCGCCATGTACAGCTGTTCTTAATAAACTACTTGGGTAAAGGAACAGGTAACTTGGGTAGATTGTTAATTTAAATTTTGTCCAGGCAGCGGCCGTTTCGATTTCCAGCTGCCAAGGAATTTGTATCGAGCTAAACATGGACTCCTTTGTGTCGGGCACGTTAAAAATTCATTGGCAGCTGGTAATCGAAAAGAATAGGCATAACAGCCGCTGCCCGGAAAAAAATGACAGTTAAAAATCTACCAACATTATTTTTTCCTTCCCCCAGGCTAATAAGCCGCAGGATGTTGTAAAATGTCTACTACCTATAACCAGAGCATTCGCTACATTGCAACAGACATTAACATGCCTGTTAGAATACCAGAATTCCAAGTATTTCAAGTACATTGAGCACGAGAGTCCGATCTCACTACCCAGAGATTAGGGAGATTTTTAACAGAAGATAAACGTGAACAAAATGCCGGTCTCCACCATGATTCGAACCCGCGATCTCCGGCACCTGATGTGGACACCTTACCTGGAGACCACTGAGTGTCGCTATGACACATTCTAGGACTGGCCTCATGTAATCAATACCATTATGTTTTTGTGTTTTTTAAACGTTGGTGTACTTGCGTCTTAATGTATCTCAAACAAAAGAAATATATATTTCAAGCACCGAATTTGTGGAAGTCTCATCACATGAAAATATTCTAGAGTTAATGTAAAGTGTCCTTTATCGACCTGTTACCGGCCAGCATATCGAGTAGTACATATCCACGTATTATTAGTTACACATCGCAAGCGAAGATGGCGACATCAACAGACGGTTTATGTCTTGCTGATGTATTGGTGTGATTGACATCCTGTCAGTCTCGAGAGACAATGGACTTCACGCTAGAGAGAGAACATTTAGTTGTTGCCCTAACTTTCGCAGCCAGCGTTTGTAGTCTGCATCTTGACGCATCGTATCTTCTTCTGCCTGTAGATCAACACACAACGCCTGCCTCCTTCAAGATTTGTCTTTAACAAGTTTCTTCCAGTTGCAGGTGGTCATATTCAACGCCTTCAAGTCACGCTGGCAAACATCTTTGTAGCGGAGGAAGGGTCTACTTTTTTTACGCTTGCCCGTTGTCAGCTTTCCGTAACTGATATCTTTGGTATTCGCCCGTCCTCTATTCTGCACACGTGGATTTTAGTGTGAAAGTAACTGCCCTTGTCATTGACCTCACTCTCTGGTCCCGAGCTACCTTGGACCAGTTGTAAGGCATAAGGCAAGACGACTGGAGGTAACCCAGGATGCAGGCACTCTGGTCCCACCTCTGTTGAGACCAGGGGTCACTACAAAACTCCGCCCACTGCTTCTGTTCAACGTTTAGGGAGACGAGTGCCTGGCCTCTTGACCACAGCGACACCAGCAGAGTCTGCAGACAACCAGATTTACATTCCAGGCGTTGTAGTTAGGTAACAAAGTGACCAGTGGACGACTGAGAAGTTCATGTCCCCCGAAGTCATGCTGGCGCCGTAGTGGCCTGTGCTGATGGATCTGGGGATATCGTTTTCTAGCTCTTTCCTGATCAGAGAGATAGATGGTTTCACTAGTTCCCTTTGATTTGATTACATACCACTCCGTCTGCTATCGCCTAATGTTGTTTACTTGTAAATTCTTTGCTCCTTGAGGTGTATATTACTGGGGATCCTGGATGATTTTTATAGATTTCTTAAATTCTCCTCATAATATCTCCATAAGAACGTTACGTACAAGACGGCACATTTCTTCTGTAAACACAATCTTCTCAATCAGTTTGCTAACGACATTCTCTACAGTAATTATTACATAGCAGCTGGGTAGTGTCGAGTCTTTGCCAGGTTTGTGGAGTGGACGCATAAAACTGTGTAGTCAGTCCCCAAACAATGATTTATTTATCTTCAGTCCTTAGACGTCGTTGCTGGGGGATGTTGAAGCGTAAATTAGAACAAGGTAGACCCGCAGCCTACATGGCGTCATGGATGCCGCTCCGCTAACCACATAACCAAGACCTGATGTTATAGCCACACAGTCCCCTCTTTCCGACATATTCTCTGTGGGGCGAATATCCCTAGAATAATTTGAGCAGATTGTTAACTTGAATTTTGCCAGAGCAACGGCTTTTAGACCTACTCTTCTCGATTTGAAACTGCTCATGTATTTTTACCGTGCGCGCCATTGGACACGGATCTCACTACTCATAGATCAGGAAAAATATTTGCCGGATCACGCGAAAAAATCCCGGTCTCCATATTGATTTGAACCTGCGACCTCCAGAACCCGAGGTGAACACCTTACCTAGAGACCACTGGGCAACCCCCCCCCCCTCCCCCCCTCCAACCCTCACTCTCCGTCGCCTCCAAAACAATGATACATTTTCTATATCGTAAAACAAATGTCCACAGGAACAACAACTGTATATAAGAACGAAGGGCTCCAAGCAGGGTGTATTGATGGACCAATGCTTCACAAGGACCATATATTGGACAAGTACAAAGAAGAATCAACATTCAAGTCTACCGTAGTCCCTTACATATTTGTTTCATCAACTAAAATTTGCTATCATCCAAAACTAGCAAACAAACAAGTGAACATTCAGAGATAAAAAAAAAAAACAGACTCAGAAAAACATACACGACGTAATGTGACGCCAAATCAACGAATTGTTTTTTTTAGCGAATTAGAATCCAGTGCTAATTTGCACTTTTGTGATTCGGGGAAAATCATTCTTGCTTGGAATGTGTCCAAAGAAAAATGAAGACAGGGTGGTAAATAAGACACGAAATGGTAAATAAGACACGAAATGGTAAATAAGACACGAAATGGTAAATAAGGCACGAAATGGTAAATAAGACACGAAATGGTAAATAAGACACGAAATGGTAAATAAGACACGAAATGGTAAATAAGACACGAAATGGTAAATAAGACAAGAAATGGTAAATAAGACACGAAATGGTAAATAAGACAAGAAATGGTAAATAAGACACGAAATGGTAAATAAGACACGAAATGGTAAATAAGACACGAAATGGTAAATAAGACAAGAAATGGTAAATAAGACACGAAATGGTAAATAAGACAAGAAATGGTAAATAAGACACGAAATGGTAAATACGACAAGAAATGGTAAATAAGACACGAAATGGTAAATAAGACAAGAAATGGTAAATAAGACAAGAAATGGTAAATAAGACACGAAATGGTAAATTCCGAGCCAGATGAGAACGATTTAAAGAAAAAAGGGTCGAAAGAATGAGAAGAAAACAAAACAATTGCAGACTACTTTTTTAATATATTAGTTTATTATTCGGGGAATTAGATTCGTTAGCGGAATTGTTCAAAATCCGGTAGGTGTCAGTTAACATGACACAGACAAGGATTAAATGTTGGAGGAAACGAACGGATTTATGGGTAGTGAGAACAGACAGGCATATGGAAGATTGGATGGATGGATAGGTGGATCAGTGAATGTGTGGATATAATATGGGTATATTGGTATATTTGTTTGGTGTAATAAGTTGGTGGTTGGCTGAACTGACCGGCGGGTTGGTAGCTTAGTAAATAGATGGGATCGTAGGTGAGTTTGAGACACCGACAGACATGGGGATACATACGCATACATAAAGACATACAGAAGACATACACATATACATAGACACGCATTTATGCATACAGGTAAAGACACCGACAATGACATTGCGAGTAAACGTTTGCTCGCATATTCTTGAGTATTGACAGATTTCTGCATATGGTTATGTTTACATAGACGATCTAAATTACAAGTTGATCAGCAAACGGTGATTCAGTTTCTAACAGCAGAAGGATGTCGACCAGTTGACATTCATCTGCAGAATGCAGTCACTCCCCCCCCCCCCCCCTCATCCTCTAGTCTTAGTCTTACTAGACCTGCACTTCTACAGAGGCAGATGTCCCTGTGCAGGTACCAGATCTGGTATGATCTGGATGTAGCCAGGTGGAGGATTTCCTGCTTAACGGGCTAGGCTCGAGCAACCTATTACTCCGCTGTGTTGGAGCAAGTCCTGCAAAGGGTGGTTAACTGATCTGGGAATCCATCTTAATGTATTCCAATACTTGAGTAAAGTAGACCCGCAGCATGTTAGGCGTCATATGTGCTGCTCTAAACAAACCACATAACCATTGCCGGTGTTATGCCGTGTGACACAGTTAGTCTCCTCTTACGACATGCTCCCTGTGGGACAGCGGTGCTATTCTTGTCCTTGTCATACACAAAGACCCCGGCGAAAGTGTGGCGAACACTAAACTCCGGCGAAGGTCCAGTCGAATTGGTGCATCAATTTTGGCGATGGCATCTTCTAACGCAACAATATCCGCCTGACCTGGTCTTGGAAGATCGTACGTTTAACTCATTCCTTCTTTAAACATCGTTGTTCAGTTCTTCACTGTTGTCTTCGATGCGCTTTTGTCACCATACACTTCAGCTGTTAGAAACCGAATCACCACTCACTGATCAACGAATTCCGTATCACACCCGCCATGTTTTTTCAAAGGTTAGCTGAGGAAACTTTGCAAACTTGACGGTTGGTATGCGCTGTTTACATCATAAGTGACGTCATCATGTGCATCGTACGTATGTTCGTCAGTTAGGTCCGGTTTCGTTTGAACACGTCTAGTAGATATTAAAGAAAGAAACAGTTGCTTTGACTGTGTAACTAAGACAGAGAACATAAAGTGTAAGCAATATAAGAGAATGGAGAACACGAAATAAGTTCGGACTTTGCAGACACATAATTTCAGGCTGAGGAATAAAAAAACGCCAATACATTGAAACGTAATTGGAACCAGATCATTGTTATCAATCCCAGATGAACATATTCGTATTTCTTCGTGTTCGTTTGGGTTCGCTTTTGAATACTCGCTTCCAGCTTATAATTGTGCAATCGGCATGATTTACTATTTGGTTATTGTGTAGACAAATAGGTGGCGTAGTAGTAGGGCATTGGTTATAGACGTGACATAATGTATTTGAAAAAGTAATTTAAAGTAAATTGTTATAAAACATTATACATTAATATGAAATATTCGAAAATGTTATGAAACATACATTATTGTAAAACATTATACATTATTATGAAACATAAAATCTTATGAGATATAAATTATTATGAAACATTATGAATTATGATAAACCTAATAAATTATTATGGAATATAAATTATTATAAAACATTATAATTTATTATAAGACATGATATATTTTATGATACTTTATAAATTTGTAAGAGAAATTCGAAAATGTTATGAAACATTCATTATTATCAAATATTTTAAATTATAATAAAACATAAATTATTGTGGGACATAAATTATTTTAAAACATAATTTATTTTAAAACATTATAAATGATTATAAAACATTATACACCATTATGAAACATTACAACATATTATTTTTTGTTGTTGTTGTTTTTTTTGTGTGTTTCGTTCGCCTTATTTATCTATTCCCCAAGGCGTGTGTGCGTTACACTGTGGTTTTTATTTTGCGCCTGTCGACCCAGTGCATCCGACTTCAGCATGCATTTTATGTAAGGGTCTGCTTCCTCCTGCATTTTCTAAGGGTTTGCTTCCCCGGGGTAACGGCCGGTGCTGTGATGGGGATCGAACCCAGCACCTTCTGGTTGTGAGCCGTGCCACTTAACCACTAGGTCACGCAGTCCCCACAACATGTTATGAAACATAAATTATTATGAAACGCAAAAATATTATAACACATTATAAATTATTATAAACCATAAATTATTATAAAACGTAAATTCTGATGAAACATAAATTATTATAACGCATACATTATTATGAAGCATACAACAGATATCCAGGGCAGAATACGTGCAATGGAAATGCGGTGCTATAGAAAACTCCTAAATGTTACATATAAGGATCGTGTCACGAACGTGGACATCCGTCAGAGAGTTGAAGACGCTATTGGGCCTTTTGAAGATCTGTTCACAACTATCAAAAGACGAAAGATGGCCTGGTGCGGGCACGTCGCGAGGTCCAACGGAATTCCCAATTCGATACTCTTTGGATCCGTACCCAAAATACTACAGTGGAATGCGGAGGGAGTCATTAACAAAAAACTTTCCCTAACACACCACCTGCATGAAGGTAAGATTGACGTGGCATGTATCCAGGAAACGCACCTCAACAATAACCATAAATTCTCAATCAGAGGATATCAGACCTTCCGTCTAGATAGAGAAGGCCACAAAGGAGGGGTCCTTATACTGACCAGAAACTGCATACCGAGTAGCGCGGTATCTGTCAATCACACAGGACAAGCAGAAATTGTAGGAGTTGACATAATGGCTCAAGAGACGAAGCTCCGTATTTTCAATCTGTACGGACCACCAAATATAGACCTATCGCTCTCGAGTATGGAGGTCAGAGACTCCAACTGCATAGTAGTTGGAGATTTCAATAGCCACTCGGAGAGATGGGGATACTCTGACACAGACAGCAGAGGTGACGAAGTGGAAGATTGGGAGATAGATGCAAATCTCTCCCTAATCAATAGGCCGGAGGATAGCCCTAGCTTCTATTCAAGAACATGGCATACCACCTCGACTCCAGATTTGGCCTTCTCCACACAGGACATACACCATAAAATAGACCGCCAGGTGCTAAACCAACTGGCAGGTAGCGACCACAGGCCGATCAGGCTAACCATTGACATGGAAGTAGGCCCACAGAAAACAAAACCGCTCCCACGTTGGAATTACAAACGAGCCGACTGGGACAGATTTGCAATCCTGACAGATGGGCTGTGTGAAACCATCAACACACGAAACACCAAAATGAAGCCCATGGTAGAGAGCCTAAGCAAGGCAATAATGCAAGCCGCCACTGAAACCATCCCAAGAGCAGCTAGGAAAAACTATAAGCCCTACTGGAATGATGAGTTGCAGAAAGTGGAAGATGCAGTAACAAATGCTAGGAACATGGCAGAGCGAGAAAAATCCATGGAGGCAAACATCGCCCTCAAAGCCGCCGCGGCGAAGTACAAACACACTCTCAAGCAAACAGCAAGAGAAAGCTGGAAAACTAAAACGGAAAGTCTAAACCTGGACAAAGACGGGAACAAGCTATGGAAGCTAGTCAGAGCCATGAACGACGAAACCCCGTCAAATAAACAAATTACTATCAAGCAGGGCGAGAACTTGATCACAGGTAAGAAAGCCTCAAACGCCTTTGTCGATCACTATGCCAGAGCAAACCACATCGAGGTCCCTGCAGATAAGCATACAGACATTAGCGAAGAGCTAAAGGGACACGAAAACATAAATACGGCTCCCGAAGAGCACATGATGGCCAAACTAACAATGCGCGAAATGGAAGAGGCTATGAGAACACTAAAGAAAAGGAAATCTCCCGGAAAAGACGGGATAACAAACGAAATGCTGATGGGGCTGGGCCAAACAGCGAAGAGGAAACTACTATCAGTCCTGAACCAAATCTGGAAAAGGGGTATTGTACCCCAGGCATGGAAAGACGCAATACTGGTACCAGTACCAAAAACAGGAAAGTATAAAACAGATCCAAATGGATACAGGCCCATCAGCCTACTGAGCTGTGTCGGCAAGCTGATGGAACGGATGATAAACACCAGACTGATGTGGCATCTGGAAGAAAAACGAATACTAATTCCACAGCAAGCCGGCTTTAGACAGCACAGATCCACTGAGGACCAGGTCATTCTCATAGCCCAGGAGATAGAAGATGCCTACCAGGCACAGAAACACACAGTAGCTGTTTGGGTGGATCTGGAAAAGGCATTTGACAAAGTCTGGAAGGATGGACTTAGAGTCAAGCTAAGAAGAAGTGATGTCTGTGGGAAGATGTACAAGTGGATCAACCACTACCTCAAACAAAGAACGGCCAGAGTCCAAGTACAAGGGCAGATGAGCAAAAAGGTGACACTCGAGCAGGGAGTACCCCAAGGGGGAGTATTGTCACCCACACTCTTCCTGGTATACATCAACGATATTACAGAGAATATACCAAGAAGAGTCCATAGCTCAATGTTTGCAGACGATCTGGCTATGTGGACCTCTGAAAAGAATCTCACCATAGCAAGAAATCGGATGCAGACGGCCCTAACATCGCTGGAAGAGTGGGCGAACTCATGGCTGGTCAAAATAAACGATGAGAAAACCACATGCACAATATTCTCGCTTTCATTAAAACCCCAAAGTACCAAATTAAGTCTAAATGGCAAAATCCTGCAGCCAAACGACAACCCAACCTATCTGGGAGTCACATTTGATCGGCGCATGACATGGAAAAGTCAGATTGAGAGAAACCGAATGAAAGCCAGAGAAAGAATGGCAATCATGAGGAAACTTGCTGGCACAAGCTGGGGAGCAGACGAAGGCATACTAAAGAAACTGTACACTGGAAGAGTGAGACCAGTTCTCGAGTATGGCATTGCGGCATGGACAACAGCAGCGAAGGCGAACTTCGATAAAGTTAACAAACTTCAAAACCAAGCCATGAGAATTATAACAGGTGGCATGAAGTCAACGCCAATTGTAGAACTTGAAAAGATTACAAAACTGCAATCCATGACCGATAGAAGAGACTGCAGAGCCCAGCTGCAGTCAGAGAAACTCCGAAGACTGACGGACCATCCAATGTACCAGAGACTAAACAATTTGGGAAATGGGAAACTAAAGCGGAGAAACTTTGCAGAAATAGCCAAAGCAAAGATGCACGAAGATCCCATAAACGCACTAACAACACCAAAACCCATCACTACTGTACGAAAACCTACCTGGAGGCAGGATATATTTCCAGAGGTGGTAGAAAATATACCAGGTATTGCAAACAAAAACTGCCAGACTGAAAAAGAAAGGAGAGACACTACCCTAAGCTTCATAACGAAAAGCTACCCAAGCATGGACTGGACCCATGCATACACCGACGGTTCTGTAACAAACACTACACAGAACGGAGGGGCAGGAGCATTCCTGAACCTACCAAATGGCAGAAAAATAACACTGTCATTCGCTACTGGTAAGTACACAAGCAATTTCAGAGCGGAGGCAGAGGCACTGAGGGCGGCAGTGGAAGAAATGGTGACACACAGTGAAAATGAGAGCCATATAGTCCTGCTGACAGATGCTCTCGCCGTAGTCACAGCGCTAAAAAGCCAGAAAAAGACTGAGCTTAATGACTTAAGAGCAGCACTCTGCAAACTGTGCCAGCAGTCCGCACCAAAAAGGGTAGTGGTACAGTGGGTTCCGTCACACTGCAACATCCAAGGCAACGAGGAGGCAGACAGACTGGCAAAAGAAGGTGCAAGACTACCACAAATAGATACCAGTATGACGTACGAAGAGTCAAAACGGCTTATCAAAGCCAGATACATGACCAAATGGGAAACCGAACATACTGGTTACACCAAAAACGATGCCTATTACCAGTTGAACCGAAGAGAGCAGGTCGTTGTCTTCAGACTTCGCACTGGCCACAACAGACTGAGGTACCACCTATTCAACAAATTGAAGATAGGGTGTACCGACGAATGCCCGTGCGGTACTGGTAAAATGACCACTGAACATCTGCTGCAGAACTGCCCGACATACGAGGATCAGAGAGAGCAGATGTGGCCATTACCAGTGGAACTGCAAGACAAGCTCTATGGCAGTGGCGAGAGCCTCAGGATGACCGCCGCTTTTTTAGAAAAAATAATGGTTACTGTCTGACTGTGTACGCAGAAGATGAAGAAGAAGAAGGATCCGTACCGGGACAGAGAGGGCGAGGACGTCCAAGGAAGAGAAGGGTGGACAACATCGCTGAGTGGTCAGGCCTTCGTCACGGTGAGATACGTCAGGCGGCGACAGACAGAGAGGGATCTCGTGGGATTTTCATGTCTTCATGTGTGCCCCAACGACCTGATGGGTTACGGGATGAACTGAACTGAACATTGTTAAAAAACAACGTAACTTATTTTCAAACATTATAAATTACTATAACACATTATAGATTATTACAAAACATTATGAATCGTTACTATAACACAATATACATGATTATAAAACATAAATTATTACTATCATCATCATCAGGTACCATGCCGGTTGACGTTGGCGATCAATTCTATCATGTGTGTCGTATACCAACTCTATTGTTTATAATCGTCCATGCCATTATCTCAGGCTGCCAATTATCTTCTCTCTCGGCATTCCTCAGTTTCTTGTTCCCACTATCTTTCCCGTTGTCACGACGTGTTCCAGAACGTCGCTTCGTACAAGCGCCAACCTATTTGACTGTTATACGTTACTTGGGAACACGTATAGTTCTGTCGAGACGACATACGCAACGTTTGTCGATCCGTAGAGGCGACATACGTAATTTGTATAGTACTGTAGAGGCGACATACGTAATTTGTATCGTACTGTAGAGGCGGCATACCCAACATTTATAGTTCTGTAGAGGCGGCATAAGCAACATTTATAGTTTTGTAGAGGCGACACACGCAACATTTATAGTTCTGTAGAGGCGACATACGTAATTTGTATAGTTCTGTAGAGACGGCATAAGCAACATTTATAGTTTTGTAGAGGCGACACACGCAATATTTATAGTTCTATGGATGCGACATACGTGACTTGTATAGTTCTGTAGTGGCTAAACACACAACATTTATAGTTCTGTAGAGCCGCGTAGCGCAGTGTTTAGCGCGCTGACTTCGCATCTGAGTGGTCCTGGGTTCATTCCCCAGCTGAGGCGGTAAGTTTTTTTCAGACCGCAATGGCTTCCGGGTCGACCCAGCCTTAAATGGGTACCTGTTCAGTCAGGGAAGTAAAAGCGGCGAGGGAGAGGAAATGGCTACCGCCCTCATATAGCCGAGCCTTTGAAATGTGAGATCGCTAACACCTCACACCCCTACTGCAGTAATGCTATGGGATACTTTACTTTACTTTAGAGGCGACATACGCAACTTTTATAGTTCTGTAGAGGCGACATACGTAACATGTATAGTTCTGTAGAAGCGACATACATAACATGTATAGTTCTGAATAGGCGACATACGCATCATTTATAGTTCTGTAGAAGCGACAGAGTCAATGCACTTGGCTGTGAACAGACGACGACAGATGAAACACATTTCACGCTGGACATACAACGACAGAAGCAACATATTTGGCTCTGTAGAGGCGACAGATGCAACCCATTTTTCTACGTAGAAATAACAGATGCAACACACTTGGCTCTGTAGAGATGGCGACAGATTAAACATACCTGTCTCTGGACAGACGGCTGCAGATGAAAAATACTTGGCTCTGTACAAATGGCGACAGATGAAACGCGCCTGGCTCTGGACAGATGGCAACAGATGAAACGTATTTGGCTCTGTTCAGACAACTACATATAAAACATACCTGGCTCTGAACGGACGTCTCAAATTGATTATGAACGAGCTGCAACAGACGCAACGCACTTGGCGCTATACAGGTGGCGACAGACGCAACGCACTTGGCGCTGTACAGGTGGCGACATATGCAACACAATTGGCGCTTTAGTGACAATATATGCAACATACTTCGCACTGTAGAGGCGACAGATGCAACATACTTGTTTCTCGACAGACAAAGACACAAGTAACGATTTTGGCTCTGGACGACGGTGACATATGCGACACTCTTGAAGAAGTTACAGATGCAAGAAACACCTGTAGAGGTGAAACATTCACCGCACTTGGCTCTTGACGCAACAAATGGAACACGTTTAGCTCGTACGAACAGCGACACCTGCCACGCATAATCTCCCCACAAATAGAGGAAAAACTAGCGAACCAAAGTAGCAAGGAAAGTTATTTTCAGTTTAAGATAAAACAAATGAACAATTAATACAAAACTATCAATTACAATTCGCTGCTATTAATACAAAAAGCAACAATAATTTCTAGGCAAGTAATGACCGTTAGTTTCAATGCGAACAACGGAAGGTTATAAACAAATACTATACCAGTAATGAAAGTTCATTTTAATTTTCGAAGCAAATATTAAAGATAAACAATAAAAACTAGACGCAATGAAAATTATGTTCTGTTAACCAGACGAAAAACTAACATTAAATTCTAGAGTATTATTGCCATCTAAAATGAAATTTAAAAAAAAAAAACCAAGACACGCTAACAATAAGTACAGAACTAACAAATCAAATGAGTTTCATTGCTACAAAAAACAGAATATATAATAAATTTCTTGGTAGAATGCAACGTATTAAGATAAACGTAGAGATTTTGAAATAAAAAATGGGCTTATCAAGATGTCTTATTTCTAGGGCGGTGGCTATGCATGTCTTCCTTAACCGACCGTTGCATTATCCCTTGCACGTTGCGTAAAATCTTACACATGGTAAGGGGCGAGGCAGTCATGAGTTGAAAAACTCGTTTATTTACATGTTCTAAAAGCTAGCATCTTCCTACGTTGTTTAATAGCGTATCTCTAGGAAGCGGACTAACTCTTATCGCCAACATTTACATGATGTCTGGGTTAGATATCATGTCTTAGTTTAAAAGGCAATATTTGTGGGCCTGATATGACCTGAGTGGTCCGCCTGGGTCTTTGTGTATGCCAAAAACAAGAATAGCACAACTGCCCCATAGAGCATGTCGTAAGTGACGACTAACTGTGTGACATGGCATAACACTGGCCATGGTTAGGTGGTTTGTTAAGAGCAGCATAGATGGCGCCTAACATGATGTGAGCCTACTTTGCTCTAATGTTTGAGTCTATTAGGAAACACTCGCACATCGGTTAATCACACACACTCAGTCGCAATTCTCTCAACGCAGCAGAGTAGCTGCTCGACCGTAGCCCGATAAGCAGGAAGTCCTTCTCCTGGCTACATCCATCTGACATATGGTCTAGGACCTGCACAGGGGCATCTGCCCATGTAGAAGTACAGGTCAACTGAGACTAAGTCTAAGATATGTACGCGTTTCTTGTATTGTTCTTCAATTCCATATCATTACAAAATAAAACAATCACAAAGATCATCTATACAGCCAAAGCATTTGATTTGAAGATTAATGCCAGCCAAATATTAACTATATTAATTGCCAAATAAACCCAAGGAATAAATGTTAGCATAGATGAACAGACCAGAGAAAAAAGTACCCATATTTTTTAAATTAGAACACATAATTACAGAAGCTGGGCCGCAGTGAAGGTGAAATCAGAGTTAGGATTGCAATAACAAAAAAGGCATCCACAGAGAAACAGAAGTTGGTAGTGTGAAGTAGCATCAATATTGAACTGCATAGAAGAACACTCGTCACATGTGTGAAGTAGCATCAATATTGAACTGCATAGAAGAACACTCGTCACATGTGTGAAGTAGCATCAATATTGAACTGCATAGAAGAACACTCGTCACATGTGGGAAGTAGCATCAATATTGAACTGCATAGAAGAACACTCATCACATGTGGGAAGTAGCATCAATATTGAACTGCATAGAAGAACACTCGTCACATGTGTGAAGTGACATCAATATTGAACTGCATAGAAGAACACTCGTCACATGTGTGAAGTGGCATCAATATTGAACTGCATAGAAGAACACTCGTCACATGTGTGAAGTGGCATCAATATTGAACTGCATAGAAGAACACTCGTCACAGATTTGGCCCATAGCATTTAAAGATTCAAACATAAACTCAAAATTAGAAGGATAAAAATCCATATTAAGCTTTTGCGATGTCGTGTTTTTGCTGGAAGCAAAGAATGAGTTGGACAAAAAAACGGTGATGCAATCAGGTGCTTTACGATTTCGGGCAGATAGACACATAATGGGGAATATACAGAAGGTAGATTGGGCTCACATTGCTAAAATATGGGACATGAAAATACTTGAAGATATCATTCAGGGAACACGAGAAAGAGGACCTCAACCAAACAAGTACTGCAGACAGAAATCGGGATGTAGACTTACACTCAGCTGAGAAGATCTACGGAAAACAGAGAGCAGTGAAGCTAGAGGACATCAACACAATTCTCAGAACTGACTTGCATAGGAAAGTGGCGAGACATGATTAGATGACTTCAACACCAGTTTCTGGACTGGCTTTCAGATAAAAGTGGCGTGACACTTATCAAAAGATTTCAATTATACAACACCATTATCCAGACTGACAAACAGAAGGCAATGACGTGACATGGTCAGTAAACCAACACCAGTCTCCGGACTGACTTCAACAGAAGACAATGTCGTGATGTGACATGGTTAGTAAACCAACACCAGTCTCCGGACTGACTTCAACAGAAGACAATGATGTGATGTGACATGGTCAGTAAACCAACACCAGTCTCCGGACTGACTTCAACAGAAGACAATGATGTGATGTGACATGGTCAGTAAACCAACACCAGTCTCCGGACTGACTAGCCTGATAATGATGATGATAATGATGATGATAATGATGATACCATTACATGCACGAATCTCTCTTTCTTCTGTCTTTAAACCAAATTATGCCACCATTTATCTAGTTATGGCGGAGAAAATCTCCACGTTACAGCTATATACCGTGCAATTAGCCGCACATAGACGATACACATTTCCCAATCACACAAAGTGGAATACATATCCTCCACCTTGACAGATTAATCTCTCACTACAAGAAACACGCCCCGATATACAATCTCCTGTAACCTTCTTGTAGAATAGGAAAACATACCGAACATTTACCAAGAGCTACAATAATATATTTGATATTTAACCCATATATACATGTCTTGTACATATTAAAACGAGGAAGGTGTGGGCAGGGTGGGCGAAGAGGCGAGCGGTCTGTGTAGCGAAGTTGGCTCGGCTTGGCTTAGTTCGTTCTCAATCTCCCGCTACCAAACCCTGAAAGGGCTTAAGTAACAGAATGTAGTCCAGGGAACGGAATGCGTTGTGTCGTAGTTTACAGCTTGACTGTGATATTTGCACATTTCGGTCCAACACATCCGACTTCAGCAATCATTTTTTGAGTACCGGGTTAGTATTCGCTCTTCGATCCCTTCTCGTTAGCCAGTCTGCCCTGCTGCAGCCTGTTATCCAGGATCACCGCGTGGAAGTGTAGAAGGGTCTTGGCAGCTCTGTTTCGCTGGCCCTGACGCTAGCAGTCAGCTATGGGTCACTGACCACTGCAGCTCATGCGCTGCTCAGCATCTTGATCCCTTGTAGCGAAGTTATTATGGGCACAGCTAACAATTCAAACTTGCGCATGTTCGGACTAAAGACATTTGTGTCGCTCCGGAAATTAAACACACAAAAGTTCATATGTGGCGCTTGAGCTGCAGCGGTCAGCGACCCATAGCTGACTGCTAGCGCCAGGGCCAGCAAACCAAACTGCTAAAACTATTCTACAAGTCTACATGGTGATCCTGGATAACAAACTGCGACAGAGCAGACTGGCTAAGGAGAATGGGATCGAAGAGGGAAGGCTAGCCTGGTACCCAAAATAGCCTGGGAAAGTTGAATGTGTCCGATTGAAAGGTGCAACTTTCCCGGTCAAGCGTTAAACTACTGTACAATGCATTCCGTGCTCTGAACAACATCTTGCTACTTGCAAAGTTATTTTCAAGGCTTGCTTGCAGGAGATTGAGAACGTTCAGAGCAGGTTAGAGGGAGATTAAAACGTTCAGGGCTTGGTAGTGGGAGGTTGAGAACGTCTAGGACTTGGTAGCGGGAGGTTGAGAAGGTTCAGGGCTTGGTAGCGGGAGGTTGAGAAGGTTCAGTACTTGGTAGCGGGAGGTTGAGAAGGTTCAGTACTTGGTAGCGGGAGGTTGAGAAGGTTCAGTACTTGGTAGTGGGAGGTTGAGAAGGTTCAGTACTTGGTAGCGGGAGGTTGAGAAGGTTCAGTACTTGGTAGCGGGAGGTTGAGAAGGTTCAGTACTTGGTAGCGGGAGGTTGAGAAGGTTCAGTACTTGGTAGTGGGAGGTTGAGAGCGAAGTACGAAGAAGAAGAAGAACACCTCTCTGTCATCGGATGCATTGACCGGCATGACACAAAAAACTCTACCAAACACTCCACCATAGGAAACCAGACCAATGTAGAGGAGGAAAAGAAAATTAGTAGGTTAAAAAAATGTAAACATTCGTGGTTGAGACATAATTATTGGCGTGTAAAAATCAACAAACAACAGACAAATTAACACTAGAATACCTGTTAGAGATTTCACAGTGGCGGCACAACTATCACCGCGTAATACACATAATGACCCGCTGTTGGCTTAGGATACGGAATGTCTGACCTGCACATTTAAGGATAAAAGCACACAGCAATACTACTGCATGTCCCATTGCCCTAACAATACAAGTGACCACAGTAAACAATGAACCGAAATAGGTCAGTAATAAAATTACGTTCCCTTATGTGTCTGAGACCCGTTTTTCGATGGGTCACATTTGTGATCCACTGCTGTGGCACGGCTCTAGGACGTGTCCAGGGCGGAGGTGAACGACGCTAAAGCCATATTGTTCCTAGACGGCTTCTTTTGACGACACCTCCAATAGGTCGGGGTAAGCCCTTTAGTGCTGAGGAGCGGTATGTTAAGTATCTTGCCGACCGAGATATCCTGGTCCAACCGTATGACATGACAGAACACAAAAACTCGCCGGTGGCCTAATGTTTCCGATCTCGTGAGACCTGTCTGAGCAGAAACCTCTTCGTTGTGCATGTATTCATGTCCTCAGAGGTCAATACCAAAACAAATATACAGTGTATATCGAGAAATGCAGGACTTAAAATACGAGGATCGTTCAATTCAAACACGCACTTTTAGTTCTAGTTCTACCTGAAACGGTTATATTGTGCTGAAATTACTATCATTAGCTAGGGGCACTTGTGTCCTATTACTGCTAGTTATCCAGTCAAGTGAAATATAAATAAAAATGGTGGACAGCACTGTTAGTGCTTGAATGGAACAGCTTGTTGTGATGCAGTCTCTTGTGAAAGAGGGCGTGACACCTGCATAAATTTACAGAAGTCTGCAATCACAATACGGGAATGAGATTCTCAACGACCATTTGAATAGTTTAAACGTTTTAAAGAAGGCCGCACATCCGTTAGTGATGGTCCCTTGCCGTGGTGGATCTCAACCCAGCACATTCATGTGAATATCCAGATTGTGTAAGGTTTTATCCTTAGAAATCAAAGCATAACATGTCGCGAAATTGAACAATAGACAAGTCGTTCTCTGGGTACAGGTAACACTATTATTAATGAACATTTGCATTTTCGGAAAGTCAGTGCACGTTTGGTTTGATTACAAAGAGCGTCCTGCTCCTGCAAGATAACGTTCGACATCATACGGTTGACCGCACTATGCTCCATCTGCTGCATCTCGGCTGTTAGGTATTGCCACTTCCCCCTTACAGCCCAGAAATCGCTCCAAGCGATTTCCACCCGTTTTGACCCCTAACAGAATTACTAGGAGGTCAGCATTTCAGTACTGATGACGTAGTAAAGCAAGCTGTGCTGGATTTGTTCAGACATACTGACACATCTTTTTAAGCTGAAGCTTTTTAAGCATTACTTAAACTCTAGGATAGGTGCATAAACGTTCCAGGCGATTATTTTCAAACATAATTGGCATTTTCACAACTTACAACAATTTCTTTTTCCTTACACAAACAAAGTCCCGGTTTGACCTGAACGCATCTCTTAATAGGGGCACGCTGCCATCCCACATAGCTCTCGCATCTCTGAGAAGAGAGTCATTGCAGAGTAGCCGGAAGAGAACATAGAACGATCCATTTTCTAATTTTATCACCGCTGAGTTTGCTGAGTTTGTTGCGTTGCAATTGGATCTAATGTGTTCAAGTCTGAATACGGCTGTCGCATCTTCGCTTGCAATGGGCAACTATTACAGGTAGACGAGCTGTGTTGAAGATCCTGCCTTTAATGTAGATCATCCTCCTTCACCCAATAGATTATTGGCACCTGTGTTGGAAAGAAAAGGGCAACTATAACCTTCCAAGCATGTCGTAAAAGGAGACTAAGGAGTGCTGTGCATGGGGCTAGCAACCTCATCATCTACATTGCTACTAAACCGCTACCGGAAATGTTTGGGTTAGGTTTGATGTAAGGGAGTCAAATTATATAAGAGTCAGTTTATGTAAGGAAGTTGGCTTAAGTTAGGGAATCAGATTTTGTAAAGGAGGCATCTTCTGTATAGCATCTTCTGTATGGGTGACAGCTTGTATAAGGGAGTCAGTTTTGTGAGTAAGTCAGTTCTGTAAGGGTGTCATGTTTATAAGGAAGCCAGGTTTTGTAAGGGAGTCAGATTATGTCAAAGTCACTTTGTGTAAGGGCGTTACCTTCTGTAAGGGGGTCAGATTATGTCAGTCATGAAAGGCAGTTCGTTTCTGTATAGGAGACATCGTCTGCTGAATGGAAGACAAATAGTTTAAGGGAGTTAGTTCTGTTAATAAGTCAGTTCTGTAAAAGAGTAATCTTCTTAATGTGGGACAGCGTGTGTAAAGGCGTCAGTTCTGTAAGTCAGTTATGTAAGGGTGTCAGGTTCTGTGGAGAGTCATCTTATGTATGTGAGACAGCTTGTGTAAAGGAGTCAGTTCGGTAAGGCAGTTCTCTAAGGGTGCCAGGTTCTGTAAGAGAGTCGTCTTCTTAATGTGAGACATCGTGTGTAAAGGATCCAGTTCTGTAAGTCAGTTATATAAGCGTGTTATGTTATGTATGGGAGTCATCGTCTGTATATGAGACAGTTTGTGTAAAAGCGTTAGTTCTGTAAGTACGTCTGATTATGTCAGGGAGTCAGGTTATGTGAGGGCATCAGCTTCTGTATGGGAAATAGCTAATTTAAGGGAGTCAGCTCTGTAAGTATGTCTGATTATGTCAGGGAGTCAGGTTATGTGAGGGCATCAGCTTCTGTATGGGAAATAGCTAATTTAAGGGAGTCAGCTCTGTAAGTATGTCTGATTATGTCAGGGAGTCAGGTTATGTGAGGGCATCAGCTTCTGTATGGGAAATAGCTAATTTAAGGGAGTCAGCTCTGTAAGTATGTCTGATTATGTCAGGGAGTCAGGTTATGTGAGGGCATCAGCTTCTGTATGGGAAATAGCTAATTAAAGGGAGTCAGCTCTGTAAGTATGTCTGATTATGTCAGGGAGTCAGGTTATGTGAGGGCATCAGCTTCTGTATGGGAAATAGCTAATTTAAGGGAGTCAGCTCTGAAAGTATGTCTGATTATGTCAGGGAGTCAGGTTATGTGAGGGCATCAGCTTCTGTATGGGAAATAGCTAATTTAAGGGAGTCAGCTCTGTAAGTATGTCTGATTATGTCAGGGAGTCAGGTTATGTGAGGGCATCAGCTTCTGTATGGGAAATAGCTAATTTAAGGGAGTCAGCTCTGTAAGTATGTCTGCTTCTGTCAGGTAAACATCATCAGTTGTTTAGAAATATAGAATCACCACCACATTCTTAAATTGTCTTTCCTCTATTATGTGTGCTTGTTATTTTCTATTCACAGCCAGTTCACCTGTAGATATCATACGGGTCTTTATGACAATCATGATCCAACATCCCCATCAGTGAACAGGGGGTCGAGACAGAGGAAGTGCTGCTGCAGCTGGACGAAACTAGTGAAACCAACAAAACTGATCAGTACTGATCGGGAAAGAGATGGCCAATGCCAACCCCAGATCCAGCAGTCCAGAACACTCCATAGCTATTTTGACTGCGCGTGAGAGATTCCGTGGGACATGGACATTGTAATCGTTCTCTGGTTACTTTGTGACGAAACTGCACGACTGTAGTGAGATCCTAGTTGTCTACAGACTATGCAGAGTATTATGGTGGGCATTTTAGTTGAGAGGTTAGGCATTCAATTCTCAAAGCGATACACGGAAATGGTGGACGATCGAATACTGTATGTCTTAAAGTGACAATAACGGTCTTATGGACGGTGGGACCAGAGTGCCTGCATCTTGAGTTACCTCCAGTTGTTTTGATTTATGTCTTGCCACTGGTCCAATGTAGCTCGGGATCAGAGAGTGAGGTCGATGACTAGCGCAGTATATTCCTCAATATTATGCCAAAGCAGCGAAACGTACATCATCAAGACAAAACCATTTGTTTATGTCATCTTTACTGCGATGAGCTACTAACTGTAAATGTGCTTGCGGAGACTTATTATTGATTTATTGTGTGTGGTTGTTTTCTTGCTGAATTCAATAAACCAGCCTTTTTATCTTCTATCTTTGACCAGGACCATTGTCTAAAGCTGAACACAAAACATTGATGGACAAGCCTGCGCTCAACACTCGACGAGAGTCGGATAAGACATTGGGTGTGATGCTGCCAGAGACCAGGCTCTTACTTGACAACTTTTACAGACCATACAATGTCCATCTAGCCAAGCTACTTGGGGATGAACGATTTTTATGGCAAGATGACTAACAGATGTGCTGACACTGTGCGCGGTTTTGTGTACTGTTTATCTGTGACCTTTATTGCAGTGGTTCTCAACATGGGAACAACAATGAATCCTGTAGAAGGCCGCAGACAAAATCTCGATTTATATTTCAATATTATGTTATTATTAAAGCAATAATGAACATTAACCGATGATACTTGGGAGACATGCTTTAACATTAAACAGGCAACTATTGACCGCTTTGTAATCTTGATTGTTTTTGTACTTTTAATCGTTCCTGTACCACAAATAGCAAGCACTCTACCACTTGACTTTATCTGACGTGATCTCTTTCTAGTGCCTCCTAGGGAATAATGAAGCGAGGACTGCTGATGTCCAGTCAGTAAACAACACCCGTCCCCCTTTCCACACAGCCTATGTAACCAATGAAACGATACTACTTGACACCGCCGGGGTCGGAGGCGCAGCAGGAATTATCAGAGTGGCATTAATTACATTGCTTGACCTCCTAAGGGACTCCAGCTCCTAATTTGTTATCTGGGTTAACTCCCAAAGCCTCTCCTCACAAGTGAATATAACCACAAGACAGCGTTTAGTGTTGAGGTTATTGGAAACACGAATGGAGATAAGCCAGCAGATTGATGGTGACCTTCTTCTTCTTCTGCGTTCGTTCTTAATCTCCCGCTACCAAGCCCTGAACAGGGCTTTGTAAGTAGCAGGATGTAGTCCAGAGAATGGAATGCGTTGTGTCGCTAGTTTACAGCTTGACTGCGATATTTGTACCTTTCAGTCCGACACATCCGTCTTCGGCATGGATGGTGACCAACGCAGCGAGTGTCGGCAGGAATGACACTATCACAGTCCAGGACACCCACTTTGTCGGCAAGTCGAGCTGATGTGCCTTCTTCCTGTACAACTAGTGTGACACCGTCAGCATGTCCATACATCTATCCGTTACAACAGGCTGATCGTTTTCTTCACTTGTGAATCCTATTTATATACTGCCAATAAAGGCTGTAGCGGAAACTGGTAGTGGTGTAAGTCAGCACTCGGCTACTCAGATGTTTAATCAAGCATACATTTATTGTGTATCTGATTGCGGTTTTAGGACAGAAAAACAAAGCGACTTGCAAAGTTCAGATCATTAAGTTGTTTGAATAAACTGCAATGAATTGAAATGATGTTGTCTACATCATTGAGTTGATGTTGTCTACATCATTGAGTTGATGTTGTCTACATCATTGAGTTGATAGTCAGCAGAACTAGAAACAGTGGTATACGACATGTATGTAGCACCACACTTTTTGTTCAGTTGGAAAACAAGATAGATATCCGTGAAATGTGGTTTTTAAACAGAAGAATGTATCGCATTTCGTGGAAAGAGAAACATACAAATATCGAAGCTCTGACGAGAGTAGATATGCGAGAAAACTTTTGACATTTATTAAAATTAAGCAAGTACAATAATTTGGTCATATAAACAGACACAATGCGTTTTTAAAAAGAATACTATAAGTAGGAGAGCATCATCAAAAGATGGACTAATGTAAGTCTGGCAAAGTGTATCGTCAAGAACAGGTGAGGTATATTGCAGCCCAAACTATGTTGCGGAAAGGGCATTTGAATCAACTTCCTTTTTCAATAGTCTGAGGACGGTGATCTTCATGTAGAACACTGTTTGTTGTATTTTAATCATCATAAGCATCACAGTCTCTGTAGACAATGCGTGTGGCGCCGTGGAAGTAGCTTCTCCTGGGCGCCGACAATTGAGAGCCTCGGCTGCCCATACTGCAGGGTCCCCCTCTCGGCTTCACTGATGCAATCCAATGGAATGCAGAGCATGAAAATTTGGAACAAGCTCAGCAGCAGGAACTACCGGAATGAGTTTGCAATTTTGGAACCATCCGCCATAGGTGCTACCACTCCATATTTTCTGTCTGGGCTTACTCCTGTAGCCCCGCCCTCTCCCAAGGTTTCCAGAAAGCAGTGAAGTAGTTGCCCGCAACTGCTATTTACTCGAGGCATTCGATGATACTATCATCGTTCCAGGATTAACTGACACTCCCTGGCACTTGTAGGTTTAGAATCAGAGTCCCCCCTCTCCTAGGCGAACGGCCTGAACAGACTAACAAGCTACGTCTTCCAGGGTTTACCTTCTCTTAAATTGGCTGCCAAACAAGGCTAATGAGCCCAATCTGCCCGCCCAGTCTTACCACCGGGTACTCGGTCGCGCCCCACAGCAGGCTCTGTAAGAAACAGGGGGCTCCTCTTGAAGGTGCTGCTGGGGACACACTAATGTAGGAGAGGCCATTGGCATGGAAACTCCTGCTCACCAAGGCGTATAGTAAATCCAGCGGCGATCTCTACACCTGGAAGGGAGAGACTATAACAGACGCTTCACTTTCCTTCAACGAGCGGCACATCCAGCCCAGACCTCGCTACCCCCATACATATTTTTCATACACTTTCTTAACTTTGTTAGTGAACATCAGGGACACTCCATATTGCTTGGCAACTTCCTGGGAAATTCTATTTCTAAGCTGTTAAATACTTTTTCAGAGTCTATGAATCGGAAATAAAGTGGTTGTCCCATTCCACACTTTGTTCGTCTATGATTCTCAGTGGATTGTCTGCTTGTGCGACAATACTTATTTTTCCGAACGTCTGCCTGTCATCTCTCAACTGTTTGTCTATTGATTGTTAAATATTTGGCCATTTACTTAAAGTAACAGTATTCTTCTATTCTGTTTACACTGCTGAAGATCTCCCGTCTTTGGCAACGACTGCATATCATTCTTTCAGGATGCTGGTGTTTCTTCACTTTACACAACTTTTCCAAATAGTTTGTAGCTTTGTTTTAATGTCAATGTCTACTTTGATTTCCTCTGTTGGGCTAGTTTCTCTACCATCTCTGAGCGGCATTATGACGTTCTGCATTTCTTCTTTGCATGGTTGTTCGCAATTAACTTGCAGTTCTGTTTGCCAATTAATGTCTGCGGGATTCTGTGGAACTTGTTTTTTTTATAAATATATGTTCTTCAAAATATTCTTTTCATCTTTTCATCAGCTCCAGTTGTGTGATTTTATTTACTTGTTAGTTTTTTAGAAGTTATATGTATTTTCATGTTTCCTTTTGCTGTAGCTTCCTCTGCCTCTCTTTCAGACTCATTAATGTATTTTCTCTTGTCACGTCTGATGATCTTTCTTATAAACTGAGAGGAGCTGGCAGAAAAGCAAGTAGCTATTTTCCCAGATACCCTCTCAGCCCTCCATAACTAGCACAAAAATTTACTCCAGTTTCCGGAAATTGACTCGAACTCTTGGCGGAGTGTGAAATAAAAGATGTACAATTCACTGGATACTAGCCCACAGCAACATTACATTGTTGCAGTATTCATCCATTTTTGGGCCAAAGTGACACAGCAGCAGCATCTGACGAGATAAAAGCAATGACCAAAGCCACGTATAGATCAACATGGACAGGACCCCCCCACCGCCCCCACCCCACGCCACCCCCAGCCATAAAGATAATGACGTATACGACCAACTCTCAAGACGAGATCAAGTGACCATCTTTCGAATACGCAATGAACACAACAGAATGAGACGTCATCTTTATAATGAATTCAAAATTGGCACTACAGACCATTGCACCCGTGGCACAGCTTTCATAACAGAGGAACGCCTGTTGCAGTTTTGCCCATCATGCACTAGTGAAAGTAGTAGTACGGAGCAACAACCAATGTCCTTACACAGAAAACTGTAGGAAAGTGTTCAGCATACCGCTGCTTAGCCACACAGGTCAAATGTATGCCGACATCCTGGGACACAGAAAACTGTAGGAAAGTGTTCAGCATACCGCTGCTTAGCCACACAGGTCAAATGTATGCCGACATCCTGGGACACAGAAAACTGTAGGAAAGTGTTCAGCATATCGCTGCTTAGCCACACAGGTCAAATGTATGCCGACATCCTGGGACACAGAAAACTGAAGGAAAGTGTTCAGCATATCGCTGCTTAGCCACACAAATCAAATGTATGCCAACATCCTGGGACACAGAAAACTGTAGGAAAGTGTTCAGCATATCGCTGCTTAGCCACACAAATCAAATGTATGCCAACATCCTGGGACACAGAAAACTGTAGGAAAGTGTTCAGCATATCGCTGCTTAGCCACACAAATCAAATGTATGCCGACATCCTGGGACACAGAATAAGACCTATTGCTGAACCTCAACTATCAAGAGCTCAATTTGAATTCCGCCGAGGTATGAGCTGAACGGACTCCTTGTTCCCCTTAAGGCAAATAAGCCAAAGATCAATAGAGTACAATTCAAACCTATGTGTTGGTTTCATTGATCAGGAAAAGCGTTTGATAGGGTGGACGGGATTAAATCTGGGAAGATATTGGAAGATTATAGTGTACAAGGCCAGCTCCTTGATAATGTCAGAGCACTGTATCGTTCGAGTACAAACGTCGTCAGAACGACTGATGGTGTCACATATACTTTTAAAATCACTACCGGCGTGAGACAAGGGTCTGTACTTTCTTCTCTGTTGTTTAACATCTACATGGACAAAATCGCACCAGAGACTGGTTAAATTGAAACATCTGAAGCAGAACATATCTCAATTCACTAGTTGTTCTTTGCAGATGAACAGTGCTTGCTGTACGATGATGAAAACAAACTGCAAAACTACATGGACGCACTTGCAACTACCTGTGCTAAATACAATGCGAATTAGCGAGAGCAAAACAGGAACTATGAGGATCAATAAACACCTAGGCCACTCAAGATAAGTGTAAATATTATTGCTCTTCAACAGGTCCATGAGTTCTAGTATTTAGGCAGTATTTTTTTTACAGGGAAATTGAGACTAGGAATCAGACAGCATCTGCCGTGACTTATTGCTTGTCCCCACTGCTAAGCCCGAGCATTAGTTTGACAACAAAGCAACATCTGATAAACATCATATTTATACGGACTATGTGTTACCAGTGCCAAACATGGCTTCTGTCCAGGGAGCGTGAGAACATAATTTCGACTTGAGAAATGAAGTGTTTGATGAAGGTCATCGGTGTTACCAGGAGAGACAGAATACGGAACGACGACATTCCTAGTATGGTCGGCACTACGTCTTGTGCAGAATACATTTACAGGAACAAAATACGTTGGTTTGGTCATCTCTTGAGAAAGCAACTTTATCAACGTCCCCTGATGGCTTACAACGCTGGCAGATCTGGCTACAGGGCAACGGGGCGGCCGAGGGGCAGGTGGATATATGATATTAGAGTGATTGTACAGCGAGAAAGGCTCAAATTGACCGACGCAACGCACTTGGCGCAGTGTAGACGACTGAAGCTCCCCAAGCCGCTCAATGGCACAAGTCGAAAGAAAACTAATTAACTAGTGTACAGTGCCCTGAACTGACTGCTATCTTTGTTAGAAGAAGAAGAATGAGTTTCATACATTGTTTATCTGTTGCCAGTGCATTTCTATATCCTTTATTTCTTCCAATTTACTTGTTTATGTTTCCTCGTTTTTACTACGACGTTGTTTACAACAAAGCTGCGGTACCAGCACTTTCAATATGACACACTCGGTTTCAGAAAATTATCTTTGAAACCGGTTTTCCATTTTCTGCGATCTCAATTCTCTTAGCCAGACTACACTAGTGCAGGATGTGTCCAGCATTACCAATTGAAGACAAAAAAATGGTCTTGTCAGATTCGCCTAGCTGACTCTGATGCAATAAACACGTTACTAGGCCCTTGCTGCTGTCAGTTCATTCACTGTGCTGCGATGTCTATTTGATATGGCAACTTCAAATTTATATCATGTGTCTTTGTTCATGAGGAATTTCATTTTGAACTACTGTCTCTGGTGATTTTTTACTGTATTTCTTAAGAAAGTCATCTTTAATTTGACTATCAGGCTGCGTGTCAGGGACGATTACCAAAACGTCTAGACAAAGAATCGAATCCTTCCAGTCACAATGTTACAGAAAGATACTCAGAATTCCCTGGACGGAGAAAAAGTCAAATATAGACATTGGGCAAGAGTTGAGCATAGAGGTGAACGTTTATGAATTATGGCTAGAAAATGTAAATACTTTAGTCACATAAAGAAACACAACGGTCTTGAGAGAACTAAGATGGAAATCATGGTACCAGACAGAAGAGGAAGGGGTAGACCAAGAAGGCGATGGTACCAAGCTATCCAGGAATGATTAACAGGGACAAACGGGGGCATTGCGGCGTTAGAGGTGAAATTCTTGGATCGCCGCAAGACGAGCTACTGCGAAAGCATTTGTCAAGAATGTTTTCATTAATCAAGAACGAAAGTCAGAGGCGCGAAGACGATCAGATACCGTCGTAGTTCTGACCATAAACGATGCCGACTAGCGATCCGCAGGAGTTGCTTCGATGACTCTGCGGGCAGCTTCCGGGAAACCAAAGTGTTTGGGTTCCGGGGGAAGTATGGTTGCAAAGCTGAAACTTAAAGGAATTGACGGAAGGGCACCACCAGGAGTGGAGCCTGCGGCTTAATTTGACTCAACACGGCCAACACTGAAATGATTGACATGCCGAGACCACTCTTCTGGGGTCTAAGATGGAACTGGTGTTGGACTTAGACCACCAGAAATCTGGGGTTATGTCCCCTGTGGCTCGGTTTTGTCTGCATCCAGTGTTCGATAAAGGAATTGGCGGAAGAGCACTATCAGGAGTGGAGCCTGAGATCTAAGTTAACTTACCACGCAAATACTGCAAAATGACTATCAAAAAGTACACCTTCGTGGGGTCTAATAGAGAACATGTGCTGGAATTGGACCCTCGAAAATTTTTGGGGCTACCCTTTAAGAAACTTGATTGTCTCGCTAAGGGAATTGACGGAAGGGCACCACCAGGTGTGGAACCTGCGGCTTAATTTGACTGAACACGCCAATACTGTAGAACAACTGATAAATCGGGAGCACTGCCGTTTGGGTCTAATAATGAACGTACGCTGGTATTAGACTCACGGACGACAAGTCAGCTCTCAAACACTCAAATGAAAGAACGCTACGGAAATCGTGTTTAACTCCGCAGAAACCGCAGATTTCAAATACCTGGTCATTGACAAACAAAAGCCCTCAATAAATTCGTCTGACCAAATAGTGAACGGGTGCTGGAAATAGATCTGAAGACAGGTCAGTTTTACCCTACTAATGACAGGGCGTTGCTACGGAAAACCAGCTCAAATCGAGAGGAGCCGCAGACACTTTGGTTCACGTACCAGGCTGATAAGCCAAGGGCGCGAGGCTACCATGTGGGGGATTACGGCCGAATCCTTGTAAGCCGCAATCCCGCCCAAAATCTCAGCACCACTGCAATGGGAGGCTCCTACATGCTCGGGACCTGGGGCTTGCGCCCCAGCCCTATCAGGTAGAGCCACAGTAAGAGGTACTTGCCGCCCGCAAATCAAAGCGGGCGGACAACTGCTTGATACTCACCCTATACGGCGATGGGGTGCGAAAAACACCAACCAAAGACTTAGAACCTGGTCGGGGTGTCGAAAACAGTAGAGCAGCCACCACACTGTGAACTGTCAAGACTCAACCACTGACCATGAGAGTTGTCCGCACACCAGGCGATCAACATCTCTGTGACATTACCAGGCTTGTCCCCTGGCGAAATGCACTCCGGCTACGATATCTACCTCTGTACGTTATCAGCCATAACTATCATGCTGGACGCAGAAGAGATGCAGACCAGCGGACATTGCACACCTGCCCCACTGTGTCAACGCCCCAGGTGGCGGGGAATGCTAGGCGTACCATCCCTGCATAGAAGCCAAGAAAACAAAGGGAAAAAGAGATACCCCACTCACATGCAAATGCTACGTTTCTGGCAGGACGTGACGATCCTGGGACACAGACACACTGGACTGCCTCTCTTCCGGGTAAACCAGTCCATCTCATATATCATCATTGCACGCTATAGACACGAGTAGTGAAGACTCGAAAGTCTGGTAAGACAACTTCCATAGGAGAGAAAACTCTGATCGTAAACAACTGCTGCCTTGCAGATAGGCTGGGGACAGCCAAAGGCTAAGGAGGGCATCCCTACAGAAACGCCTGTTGAAATCGGATGCACGGGGCCGCAAGCCTAACAAAACAGTGCAACGTAAATCACAGTATGATGGCAGCACAACCTATTCGAAAAACGTATGGCGCTCATCCTGAGGAGACCCGCCAGGCAGCGATAGCGCCGGGCCTCACGCCTCGAAGGGGCCCACCCTTGACTACTGGTGGTCACCCACCCATGTGTCGTGGAGTCAAGGCACATGGCTATGGGGTAACGTCTATTGGCCAAAACTTCAAGACCCTCAGAATACTACAGTGGAATGCGGAGGGAGTCATTAACAAAAAACTTTCCCTAACACACCACCTGCATGAAGGTAAGATTGACGTGGCATGTATCCAGGAAACGCACCTCAACAATAACCATAAATTCTCAATCAGAGGATACCAGACCTTCCGTCTAGATAGAGAAGGTCACAAAGGAGGGGTCCTGATACTGACCAGGAACAGCATACCGAGTAGCGCGGTACCTGTCAATCACACCGGACAAGCAGAAATTGTAGGAGTTGACATAATGGCTCTAGAGACGAAACTCCGCATTTTCAATCTGTACGGACCACCAAACAGAGACCTATCGCTCTCGAGTATGGAGGTCAGAGACTCCAACTGCATAGTAGTTGGAGATTTCAACAGCCACTCGGAGAGATGGGGATACTCTGACACAGACAGCAGAGGTGACGAAGTGGAAGATTGGGAGATAGATGCAAATCTCTCCCTAATCAATAGGCCGGAGGATAGCCCTAGCTTCTATTCAAGAACATGGCATACCACCTCGACTCCAGATTTGGCCTTCTCCACACAGGACATACACTATAAAATAGACCGCCAGGTGCTAAACCAACTGGCAGGTAGCGACCACAGGCCGATCAGGCTAACCATTGACATGGAAGTAGGCCCACAGGAAACAAAACCGCTCCCACGTTGGAATTACAAACGAGCCGACTGGGACAGATTTGCAACCCTGACAGATGGGCTGTGTGAAACCATCAACACACGAAACACCAAAATAAAGCCCATGGTAGAGAGCCTAAGCAAGGCAATAATGCAAGCCGCCACTGAAACCATCCCAAGAGGAGCTAGGAAAAACTATAAGCCCTACTGGAATGATGAGTTACAGAAAGTGGAAGATGCAGTAACAAATGCCAGGAACATGGCAGAACGAGAAAAATCCGTGGAGGCAAACATCGCCCTCAAAGCCGCCGCGGCGAAGTACAAACACACTCTCAAGCAAACAGCAAGAGAAAGTTGGAAAAATAAAACGGAAAGTTTAAACCTGGACAAAGAAGGGAACAAGCTATGGAAGCTAGTCAGAGCCATGAACGACGAAACCCCGTCAAATAAACAAATTACTATCAAGCAAGGCGAGAACTTGATCACAGGTAAGAAAGCCGCAAACGCCTTTGTCGATATATATATATATATATATATATATATATATATATATATATATATATATATATGGTATGGTATGGTAGGGTATGGTATGGTAAGTTAGGGTTTTTGTGAATCACACGGACGACAATAGCACCACTGCCTAACAGAGAGCATGTCGTAAGAGGCGACTAACTGTAGGAAATGGCATTACACCGCACATGGCTAAGTGGTTTGTTAAGAGCAGCATAGATCGCACCTAACATGCCGCTGGTATACTTTGCTATAGTGTTTCAGTTTACTAAGGTGGTCTAGCACATCTGTTAACAACTCTCTGTGGCACTTGTTCCAACGCATTGGAACAAGAAGCTGCTCGAACTTAGCCCGCAATGAGCTGCAGCGGTCAGCGACCCATAGCTGACTGCTAGCGTCAGGGCCAGCGAACCAGAGCTGACTGCTAGCGTCAGGGCCAGCGACCCATAGCTGACTGCTAGCGTCAGGGCCAGCGACCCATAGCTGACTGCTAGCGTCAGGGCCAGCGAACCAGAGCTGACTGCTAGCGTCAGGGCCAGCGAACCAGAGCTGCCAAGACCCTTCTACACCTCCACGCGGTGATCCTGGATAACAGGCTGCAGCAGGGCAGACTGGCTAAGGAGAAGGGATCGAAGAGGGAATGCTAATCCCGTACTCAAAAAATGCTTGCTGGTCGGATGTGTTGAACCGAAAGGTGGCAATATTGCAGTTAAGCTGTAAACTACGACACAACGCATTCCGTTCTCTGGACTATATTCTGCTACTTAAGCCCTTTCAGGATTTCGTAGTGGGAGATTGAGAACAAACGAAGCCAAACCGAAGTCAAGACATAATCCTCCTGGCTACATCCAGACTACACCAGAGCATCCGCCACTGTAGAAGTAAAGGTCAACTATGACTAAGACTATATATATATAGAACTCGGACAACCATTGTGCGAAGCAAATATATTTTCTGGAGTAGTACATCAAGCCACCATTTTCTGTTAGTGAAATTAAAAATGAAATTATTAAGATATAGACAAAGGCTGCCATCCATCGTAGACGATGATGTCATAATTCATTTTGCTAGTGCTATTTTTTAGTAAGAATTAACTGCGCTTCTTTTTATTCTCACTCTCTCGTCTCGAGCCGCCCGACCCCAGTGGCAAGTCAAGGACAAGACGACTAGGGGGGGGGGGGGAGGGGGGCTACGAGATGCAGAGGACTCCGCATCAAGCACCCGTGAAAAAGAGGGCGGAGTCCGGAGTTGAACCCACACCATCTGATCACGAGGCCGACGGCTTAACTACTTCGCCACGGAATCCCCTTATTAAGATATACAACAAGAAATAATCAGAGACAACAGTTTAATATATAAATATGAACAGGCAAATACGAGATATATTTTATAACAAAATGCATATTAGAGGATGTACAACGACAAATATTATTGCATGACACGAAACGGATTTTTAGCAATACTCAATTTAGGGATTGTGACGATCGGACAGTATCTGAATGCGCAATGTAGCTTACAACATGGCCGTCTCACTGTCAACTTGCACTGAAGTATATCGAGGCGTTCTTTCAATTTATGTGAAGATAGGGTGTGAAATCTTCTGAAACTTACAGAAGAATGACGGTTCAGTAGGGACACAGTTGTTTCAGTGAGAAGAGTATATGAATGGGTAGATAGTTTACAATCGGAAGACAAAACATCGTTGCTAAACCGCGGTTTGGGAGACCAGCAATCGTGGCAATTGACAGAGTAAAACAGCAGATCGACCAGCTGGTCCTGGCCACGGGCGAGTGACTATTGATGAAACAGTGGTAGATGTCAACATGAGTAACTGTGCTGTGCACACAATTACCCATGATGACCACGGTTATGGCTTGGCTTGGCTTCGTTCATTCTCAATCTCCTACTACCAAACATGGAAAGGGTTTAATTAGCAAGATGTAGTCCAGAGAACGGAATGCGTTGTGTCGTAGTTTACAGCTTGACTGCGACATTTGCACCTTTCGGTCCAACACATCCGACTTCCGCAAGCGTGTTTTGAGTACCGGGTTAGCATTCCCGCTTCGATCCCCTCTCCTTAGCCAGTCTACCTTGCTGCAGCCTGCTATCCAGGATCACCGCGTGGAGGCGTAGAAGGGTCTTGGCAGCTCTTGTTTGCTGGCCCTGACGCTAGCAGTCAGCTACGAGTCACTGACCACTGCAGCTTATGCGCTTCTCAGCTCTGGTTCGCTGGCCCTGACGCTAGCAGTCAGCCATGAGTCGCTGACCACTGCCGCTCATACGCTGCTCAGCATCTTGAACCCACCACTGTTATAGGAAAGTTTAAAGTAGATGGGTTCCAAGGCAGCTGACATCGAGGTATTGGAGGTGGTATACAATTTGTTAAAGGTCACAACATACTTTTTCCTAGAGAACAATCACAAACTAGTGGACAGATGAACAAGATATACTGCCAGGCACAGGGTTTATGTCATTAAATAAGACACAAACAATTTATGGTTCGTACTTTAGTTAAAATGGTATTAATAAAATTTCGTTTACTTAATGACTGTCCTTCATGTATGTACACATATATGCATGTATTCATACATACATAAAAAGACAAAGGCAAAGGTCGCCGTCCATCGAAGACGATGATGGCATAATTAATTTTGTTAGCGCTATATTTAGTAAGGATTAACTGCGCTACTTTTTATCCTCACTCTCTCGTCTCGTGCGGCCCGACCCCAGTGGCAAGTTAAGGACAAGACGACTAGGGGGCGACTATGAGATGCAGGGGACTCCGCATCAAGCACACGTGAAAAAGACGACGGAGTTCAGAGTCGAACCCACACCACCTGATCACGAGGCCGACGGCTTAACTACTTCGACACGAAATCCCCACATACATACATACATAAATACATACATACGTACATACATGGATACATACATACCTACATATCTACATACATACATACATACATACATACATACATGCATAAAACATACAAGCATACATATATGCACACATACTCCTTCACACACACAAATGAGAATTGCGGACGACACAGTCATATCAGCAACACAAACTGGACTGGTAAATCTATTTGATTCAACCAAAGAACACAACACGGCCATGAACCTATATTTGAACACACACAAAATGATGATTATGACAACAGACAAGACAGTCACCAAATCAATAAATATAATTAATATTGCGCAAATAGAAAATGTGGAAGAGTTTGAGTATTTAGGGTCTACAATAACGAACTCTGGGGACTGTTAGATAGAAGCCAATTGAATATTTCGGGATCAAGACGCTGAGCAGCGCATGAGCTGCAGTGGTCAGAGACGCAAAGCTAACTGCTAGCGTTAGGGCCAGCGAAACAGAGCTGCCAAGACCCTTCTACACTTCCACGCGGTGATCGTGGATAACAGGCTGCAGCAGGGCAGACTGGCTAACGAGAAGGGATCGAAGAGGGAATGCTAACCCGGTACTCAAAAAATGCTTGCTGAAGTGGGATGTGTTGGATCGAACGGTAAAAATATCGCAGTCAAGCTGTAAATTACGACACAACGCATTCCGTTCACTGGACTACATTATGCTACCTAAGCCTTTTTAGGGTTTGGTAGCGGGAGATTGAGAAAGATCGAAGCCGAGCCAAGCCAAGGCAACATAATATTTCAAAATTCTGCACGGAAACTAATGTTGATGAGGAATGTGTGGAAAGCAACAGAAAGAGGACAATGATCCAACCGATTGTGATAAATGTTTTTCTTGTGGCGAGAAATAGGTTTTAGACACGGATATTAAATACAACTATTGCAAAAAATATGCCATCATTCGAAATGAAGTGTTATTTAGGAATATTGAAAATAACTTGGATAGAGAAGAACATTAAGGGACTGGAAATTTGTAGAGACAACGCTAGGATGATAAAAATATTATTCCAGCGGACAAAATTGGCATTATGTTGGTGGGAAACGTCACTCTACAAGAGGATCTCAATTATCTACTTGGGCAATAACATAAACACGTTATGGGAAATGATCTCTGGTTAAGGATACATTAAGCAAGAGAGGCTTTCATTACATCAGAAAACTAGAAATCAAGTCCGGCACAAAGATTGAAAGTTTCAATTCTAATGTGAAGATGGTATTGACATATGGATATGAAGCTTGAAGGAAAACAAAGATGTTAACAAAGCAGGTAAAAAGTTCATAACCAGATTATTAAGCACAATACATGGTTGTAAATAGTACAATGATAGTTGTGATAGTGACTGTTTTTATGTTGAACGTTTTTATAGTGACAGTTCTTATGTTGAACGGTATTTAAAGGACTGTTTTTATGTTGAAAGGTATTATTATGACTTTTTATGTTGAATGGTTTTATTGTGACCGTTTTTATAGTGATTGTTTTTATGTTGAATGGTTTTGTAGTTATTGTTTCTAAAATGGCTGTTTTTATAGTGACTGTTTTTATGTTGAATAATTTTATAGTGAATTTTTTGTAAGTGACTGTTTTTATTCGGAAAGATTTTATAGTGACCGATTGTAATCTGACTGTTGTTAAGGTCAATAGTTTATTTGGTGCCGGTTTTTAAATTAGCTGTTTTCATAGTCATTATTTTTATTGCAACTATTTTTATGTTGGATAGTTTTATAGTGACAGTTGTAATAGCATTGTTTAAATGCTGGATGGCACTGCATTTGTAGTTTTTGTAGTGAGTGTTTTTTGTTGTTGTTCAAATGGTATTATATTGATTATTTTAACGGCCTTGCAGTCACAATTGTCGCCCGGGATCGCGAACTGCTCCTCCCCATTTGTCGTGTTCGAGGACGAAAACAAGCGTGAGAAATGTGGTCAATTAACATATGTCAATGTACACATCCATGTACACATCCATGTCGTTCTGGTGCATAGCTCTGGTTCTGTTTCATAGCTCACTCGTTCTAAGTTTGCTGTGTGGAAAAATAGGGTAGACATCAAATTGAGGAGCTCTCACGCAAAATTGTTAAAATGGAATAACTCTTCTTTCCTTTTCTTTTTACAATATATTTTATTGCATCCCTTGTTGTGAAATAAATAAAGTACATTGTTCTTGTATCTATACCTAACGTCATGAACTTAAATGAAAATAATCAAATCTATCTTTAAACTAA